>JAESUZ010004211.1:0-412589 GCA_017311185.1 Proteles cristata cristata
TTTTATTTATTTCTAGGAGAGAGAGAGACAGCGTGAGCAGGGGAGGGTCAGAGAGAGAGGGAGTCACAGACTGAAACAGGCTCCAGGCTCTGAGCTGGCAGTCAGCACAGAGCCCGACGCGGGGCTCGAACCCACGAACCGCGAGATCATGACCCAAGTGAAAGTCAGACGCTTAACCGACTAAGCCACCCAGGCGCCCCAGAATCCAACTTTTTATACTCGCTAATTTTCTAAAGCAAATCATGTGGCTGATTCCTCAGTCCCCCTCACGCCGTCTGTGCAGGCTGGTGCCTGGTAAGTCACACTGCACAGCCAACATGCCTGGAGAGCCATGCATGCCAGTTCTCTGCCTCTGCTCCATCGGTGCCTTGTGTGCCAGTGATCTGTAGACAATCCTGATTCTAGCATCGTCCTGAGATCAGGAACAAGGCAGGAATGTCTCCTCCCATCATTTCTTTCAACCTTGTATATAAGTTCTAGCTGATGTGATAAGACAACAAAAGGATAAGGTATGTCCATTGGGAAGGAAGAAATAAAACTATCTTGTGGTGGATGCCATAACTGTCTATGTAGAACATCTGAAAGAATCAACGAAAAAATCTCCTGGAACAATTACAGTGATTATAATGAGGCTGCAGAACACAAGGTTAACACACAAATGTCAATCATTTTCATATATACCAGCAGTGAAATTAAAAACACGTTATTGGGGTGCCTGGATGCCTCCATTGGTTAGAGCATCTGACTTCAGTTCAGAGCATGATCTCATGGTCTGTGAGTTCAAGCCCCACATCAGACTCTTTGCTGTCAGCACAGAGCCTACTTTGGGTCCTCTCTCTCCCCTTCTCTCTCCATCCTTCCCCAGCTTCCACTCTGTCTCTCTTAAAATAAATAAATAAACTTTAAAAAATATTTTAAAAATAAATAAATAACACATTACCATTTCCATTAGCACTCCAAAAATAAGATACTTAAATATCAATCTATCAAAAATTTTTATAAGATCCATGTGAAGAAAGCTACTGTTGAATGAACAGAAAACTCTGTTGAATGAACTCGAAGAATTATGTAAATAAATGGAGAGATGTTTCATGCTTACAGATTGGGTGGCTTAATATTGTCAACATGTCAGTTCTTCTCAACTTGATCTATAGATCCAATGTAATCCCCACATAAATCCCAGCGAGTTATTTTGTGGATAGTAACAAAATGATTCTAAAGTTTACACAGCGAGGCAAAAGACCCAAAATAGCCAAGTCAATACTGAATGACAAGAACAAAGTCAGAGGAATGTCACTACCCAACTTCAGGACTTACTATAAAGCTGCAGTAATCAAGACAGCATGGTATTGTCAAAATAGACAAATAAATCAATGGAACAGAATAGAGAACCCAGAAATAGACCCATATAAATGCAGTCAACTCATTTTTGACAAAAGAGGAAGGCAATACCATGGAGCAGAGATAGTCTTTTCAATAAGTAGTATGAGGACAGCTGGACATCCACGAGCAAAAAAAAAAAAAAAAAAAAAAAAAAAAAAAATCTAGATCTTACATCCTTCACCAATATCAAGTAAAATGGACCCAGGCCTAAATGTAAAATGCAGAACTATAAAGTCCCCAGAAACTAACACAGGAGAAAACTTAGATGCCCTTGGGCACAGTGTTACTATGCCAAAGGCATGCTCCACCAGGACCCAGGAAAGGAATCACTGTTAAGCTGGACTTAATAAAAATTGAAAGCCTCTGTCCTATAAAAGACAAAGTCAAGAGAATGACTGGGAGGAAACATTTGCAAAAGCACATCTCATAAAGGATAGGTCTCCAAAACACACAGAGAATTCATAACACTCAACAGTAAGAAAGCAAACCACCTGATTAAAAAGTGGGCCAAAGACTTTAACAGACACCTCACCAAAAAGAGAAATGGATGGTGAATGAGCTTTTGAAAAGATGTTCCACATCATCTGTCATCAGGAAAATGCAAAGTAAAACAACGAGACATCATGATTCACCTATTAGAGCAGCCACAATCCAGAATACCAAGAGCGCCAAATCCCGGGACAATGTGACACCACATGAACGCTCACTCATGGCTGGTGGGGACGCAACATGGTGCATCCACTTTGGAAGACAGGTTGCTGGTTTCTCACAAAACTAAACATGCTCTTACCATATGATCCTACACTCATGTTTCTTGGCATTTGACTTTGTCCACAGAAAAACCAGTGCATTGTTGTTTGTAGCAGCTTTATTCATAATTGCTAAAACTTGGAAGCAACTGAAATGCCCTTCGGTAAGTGAGTATATAAACCGGTACATCCGAATGAGGGAGTATTATTTAGCACTAAGATGATAACGTACATCAAGTCATGAAAAGACATGGAGGGCTCTTTTTTTTTTAATGTTTTATTTATTTCTAGGAGAGAGAGAGAGACAGTGTGAGCAGGGGAGGGTCAGAGAGAGAGGGAAGGACATGGAGGGCTCTTAAATGCATAAGAAGTAATCTGAAAAAGCTATGTATTGTATGATTTCAAGTATATGACACTCGGGAAAAGGCAAAACTATGCAGACAGTAAAAAGATCTAGTTGCCACAGTTTGGGGAGGAGGGAGGAATGAATCAGCTGAGCACAGAGGGTTTTGACGGCAGTGAAACTATTCTGTACGGTAGCGCTGTGGTGGAGATGTGTCATTATACATTTGTCTGTACCAATAGAGTACACAACAGCAAGAATGAATCCTAATGTAAACTGTGGAGTTGGGTAATAATGATGTGTCAACGTAGGTTAGTCAATTGGAATAGGTGTACCGGTAGCAGATGTCAATGGTGGGGGCGGCTGCACATGTGTGTGGGGCGGGGCATATGGGAGAGCTTCGTACTTGCTGCTGAATTATGTTGTGAACTTAAACAGCCCTATTAAAAAGTTTTTTGCTAATTAGAAAATGTGGTTAGGACTTTTTGAAGCGATGGAAATATTCTATATCTTGATTGTGATAGTGTGGGCACTTGTCAAACCTCATTGAAATGATGGACTTTATTTAATATAAGTTATATCTCAGTAAGGTTGAGTTTAAAAAAGAGAACTGTCTGTTTCTCTGCCAAGAGCCAGTATTTTATGAACAGCATGTCCTATGGCTTTGGCCGCAGCCAACTTGTTTGGGGAGAAGATTGGATTGACACCATTTATGTCATGGCTCTGAACTTGAGTCTGCTTCCATTTCGGCACACAACCAGTCAGAATCGGAAGGCTCCAAGGTGCCAACTGGAGTTCATCACACGGCGGTGTGTGTGTGTGTGTGTGTGTGTGCATGTTGTGCCCTCCCAGAGTGTGTATCTAGACGGCAGAGAGAGGGGAAGGTGGGTACCAGTCCTAAGGTCAAGGAGCAGGGGCTGGGCGGAGGTCACTCCAATGTAGCTCAGTTTGGCCGGGCTTGCTGAGCAGCCCCTGAGCCCAGAGCCTGCGAGGGAAGAGGAAAAGACGAACATAGCTTTCTGAAGGTACAGACAAATCCCAGGAGCCACAGTTTGCACTTGGGGTGTGGAGCATGGGATCTGGAAATCTCTAACTGGGGGTATTTGGGACGGCTTTATGGCGATGCTAGGAGCTTGGCGCGGGTGGGTTTTAGCAGGTGGCAATGCAGGAAGAGCACTCTGGGAGGTGGGAGACGGCAGTGTGTGCCAGAAGGGCAACAGCCCTGTGCGTGGTCAGCTGCCCCTCCAGCTGTAAGGAGCAGGAGGGGCCAGGACTCGTTGAGCACCCGCTGAGGGCAGCCGGCAGGGGCTTACATTTGCCAGTTTACCCCAGGGAGTCCCAGGACTGAGCTGTGCCTGTGGAAGATTGCCAGCTGGGGTCCACGAAGCCGGGGCTCTTGCACCTACACTGGCTGCGGGTTGAGAACAGATGACGGGGACAGGCCCACAGACCACTTCAGAGGTAGACTAGAGTTCTCGAGCACCAGCTGGATATGAACTTGAAGGGGAGGGCAGAAGGAACTTTCTAGAACGCTCACCCCAGAAAGCTTGGTAGAGTAATTAACCACGATACCTATACAGGTATATTGTCTATGTGTGACAAAGACGCTGTAGACTAAAGAGCATTTGGACAAAGAATTCTAATTTTGGACTCATGTGTCCCCCAGGAGGGGGTAATGAAGAAACAAAGCCTCACTGAGGACACACGGCCTGCCCAGGGTGTCCAGGCAGGACTGGAGCCTGGAGCCACCCCTCCCCCCGTGTGGGTGGGCTCCTGATTCTGTGGGTGCGACACGGCCGGGTGTGTGACGAGGCTGATGAGCCTGTGCAGAGAGCTTCCTGACAACCCGAGGAGGCTCCAGCCTGGAGCCTGGGGTCTGGGTGTGGGGCTCAGGGTGGTAGGTCCTGGATCAAGAGGACCAGGGTCATCCATGTGCAGATGGGGGGGTCCTGGGTGGACATGCCTGGGGGGCGGGGGGCGAAGACGCACAAGGAGGAGACTTGCAAGGGGAGTTTTAAGGAGCCATACAAACAGACTAATCCTGGAAACCAGGACCCCTCATTACCTTCCTGTCCCTCCGCCCTTCTCACCACACTGTCCCCTCTTTTCTCTCCATCCCTCATGCTGACCACCTTAATTTCCTTAAATAAGGTATAGTTTAGATTAAAACTCTATGAAGACTGAGCAGGAAAACCGCACCTGGATTGACTGTTTTTCTTTTAAAAACACCCCAAACCCAAGCAAAGTTGGAGGTCGGATTTATAAGCTGACCGTCCCCATCACGCTGGAAAGCTACCATTTGGGGTGAACGTACTGGGTGAATGTGGACAATGTTCCTTTGAGCCCGTGTGGCCACGGCTCATGCTGGTGTGCAGCGAGAAGACAGAGGGGACAAAAGGGAGGTCTGAAGCCTTCATGTCCTCCCCCTACGAGGGGCCAGAGCTGGTGAGTTCCGGGGGAATGGGGGCAGGTGGCAGGGACAGGCCAGGGGGCCAGGAGGGAGCTGGGATTTGGGGGAGTAGTTAATATGAATTCTGTTATTCATCCGCTACTCCACCCCCCACCCTCCCCACGCAGGACCATCTCATTATACTTCGGAGTCTTCAACTTCCTTGGCTAGTTAATACAAGAAACCTATGCGTGCTGAAATGTGGATGGGCCAGGCACTTAAAGACATAAGCAGAAGTCAGGTGAGGTTCACAAGGTAAGAAGCACAAGGCGGTAACTTAATGGTAGCCCGCCAGTCCCCCAGACTCATCTCCATGGGCTCTGGTCTCTCCGGCCCCTGCCCCAGGGGACTCAGAAGAAGTTACGGGGAAACTGCCTCTGTGAGCTGAGGACACGTCTTGCTTCGGGTCTGGAGGGCACCTGCTCCCCCCTTCACTCCCCGTTCTTCCAAAGCCAGCAGAAACTCAGCTGTACGCTCTGAAAACCTGGAGCCGGGCTGGGGCAGGAGGAAGCTGGCGGCCCGCTCAGCAGCCTTTGGGCTTCCCAGTCCTTGATTCGATTTCTATGCAAAGACTGATTACACTTGACTGGTTGCCAAGCATCCTATTTTGGTTACTGTGCTCATATGACTGAGTTGTGATAACAAGGATGCCTTCTTTTCACACCAACTGAGTCATGAATACGGATCTGATACAGATATTTTTGGTGTGAGGTCAGAATTTTGCTCTATGTCTAAATGTTCTCTTTTCTTTCTTTAAAAACCAGAATGAGACGTGAATGGCAGGCATTGCGAACTCCCCCAGAGGCCCCCCAAGAAGGCCATGGACAGCTTTGATTTTGGGATCTGCGGTTCCCCCTCCCCTGGGGGGGGGCTGGAAAGGCCTTCTCTCCCCTCCTTTCCCCCTCCCACAAACACAAACTTCCCACAGAACTTATTTCATGTGCCAAATGTTCCCCAATGATGCAAATCCAGGTTCTGTAAGTGACATTGATTGAAAAGCATGAAATCAATCACAACATTTATTAAGTATGTAAAATGTTGTACAACACCAGGGTTTCACCTTATACACTGAGCCATAATCAGCATTAAATTAATAACTTCTGAGACCTTGGGACCCCCAAATAGCCAGCAGATAGGCCCCGGGGAAGAACAAATGAGTCAATGTGATCTGCTATTTGTCATTTACCATTTAAACAAGCTCGTGTGATAATGTGAACATCTCAGCTAAGATGGGATAAGCCTCTCGCTTACTGCTGGAGTTACTCGTCTGGACCAGGCCTGACCTCTGAATCCATTGGTAATTAGAGGGGACAGTTTGTTCTGAGAGAAGGAGGCACGGCAAGTGAGTGTGCGTACACAGGCTGCGCGCTCCTTCCAGAAGGCTCTCCGCTGGCTGTGTGCCCGCTCAAGCTGGGGCTGAGGCAAGGGTCCAGCAGCGACGGAGCCCTCAGACGTCTGCCTTGGCGGAGGTGAGCACTCAACACATTCTTGGTGGTGGTGGTGGTGGGGGTTGCTGAGCAGCTCAGGCTGTTCTGGGCAAGCATTTTGGAAAGTCTTATGTGCCTTTTTTTAGTCTTATTTTTACAGAAGCAGGTTGTTACTGGCAACCATTGAAAAGATGACTAAATAAATCGATGAGGCAGACATTGCACTGCCCGGGCTGGAACGAGGACCCGGTGTGTTTCCATTTCTGCGGTTGGCAGGCACCCTCCACGCAACCGCCCCCTGCCCCACCAGCCTCTGGGATTGAGAAAGAGGGGCCGTCCCCTCAGACAGTTACTGTGAGGGCCCCGGCATTGAAATGTTAGCCAAATGTGCCTTTTCTCATCCTCACCCCTTGAGGACATCAAATGTCAACTCCTTCTACATGACCTTAAGTTTTGCTCGGCAGCAGCATGTGCTCTGGGCAGAATCACGCAAGGGTCCCTCCAGGAGCTCAGAAGGGATGAATAGGCCAGCACCCACCCTTCAGAAGGAGCTCTGGTGCTCTGATTCCTGAGCTGTCTTCCTCCCGGAGGGGCCGTGGGATGTAAGACACACTGTCCCCTCTACTCCGGATTTGGCAGAAAAGAGTGTCATTCACACAGGAACCTCAGAACAGCCTGCCCGGGTCCTCTGGACTTTTGTCAGGAATCTGACAGCAAAATCTTCATCAGGAGACAAGACTTTCCCAAAGCCTGATTTGCTCTTCAGCCCAAGGGAACACAGCACAAAAAGCTAGAAATTGGATTAGCAATTGGGGACTGACAGCGAGGTGTCTCCAGGTGAAGGAGGAAGCCTCTTCGTGCCCACCTGAAGTCACCCAATATGGTTGGCCCATCAGGTTTCCCTGGTCTTCTTTAGATGACGAATGCCTCTGAGGAGCTGGTGAAAGCCATAGCCTGCCTCTGGATTGCTGTCTCTAGGCAGACTTCCGAAATTCCACCACCAAGTCCACAGAGCCTTCCGCACACACCCATGGACTCTTCCAGGACAACACTGTGTGATGGGACTCTTCATGGCTGGATTGTCCAACATGGTAGCCACCAGCCACTTATGGCTACAAGCACTGGGGATGTGGCCACTACAGCTAGAACCTCAGTTCTAATCCTGTTTAGTTTTAGTTAATTTGCACTCCTTAACCAGTGACAGGTGCCCAGTGGCTACGGGAGAACAGTCCACAGGAGGAGTCTGAGATTCAATTCTGGGGTCTCTGGAGAGTCAGAAATTCCCATGGATCTCTTTGGCTTCCATTTATTTGCATACTGACCTTTACTGCTTTCCACTTAGGGTCTAGGAGGCCCAGGAAAGGTGTCTGGAGGCTGTAGGGATGGTCACCCATGTTTGTGTCTGTGTGCCAGCCAGTCTTCAGGTAGACGGCCATCATGATTGGGTCCTTGCCACCTGTTAACAGGGTTGTAGAACCAGCTCTGCACATTTGTGCCCACTTGGAGGTGGGCACTGACACAAGTCAGACACCCTAGGGAGCCTCAAGTTTCCCTGGATGGTCAGATAGGGCAAGGTCTTTCTAGAGTGCTGCTGACTTCCTTATTCTCCCAGGAGATACCTATTTTAGGGGTTTCATGGAGGAAGGGAGGGGCTTCTCATGTGAGTTTGCTTAGCAAATATGAATATCTTTGAAGGAAAAAAACATTCAAAGGACATACCTCCTGTCAATGTCCTGCCCCAACAGCTTGCTAAGTAGCCACCATGAGATGCAAAGACAGTGGATGGAGCATTCTTGGTGGTCAGCCATTGCTGGTATGTGCCAGACAGTGTGTATGTGCCTGGAGAGACAGGGTTCTCAGCCCCCTAGCCAAGCAGACACGTCAGGGCACTTTTTTCCCCAACCTAGCTCTTTCTCTGGTCCAGTGAGCTCAGTGTTCAAGTCTCCACTCTTGAACCTGATACAAAAGGATACCAGGCTGTGACCTTCCTCAGGGCCATTCCTACCACCTGAGCCCCACCAGCCCTTCTACACCCACCCCCATGGGGAATTTTAATATCTAGACCTCCATGGTCCAGCTGGACCCCAAAATGACACCACCAAGGGGGCCAGAGCCCTGCATTATGGCCCAAATATTTCTGTCTTTCAACATGAAAGAGTCTATCTCGGGAGAGAGCAGATGCCACCCTCAAAGCCCATCTCTGTCTTTCTAGCACCAGGCAGTCCCTTTTGCTCTGCTCTGGGCTCACTCAGGTCCTTCTGTACCAGTGATACCTTAATTCTGCCTTCACTGTGTGAAGAGGTGTGGGATCCTGGCAGAGAAGGTGGGCCTTACATGGGAGAGGAGATTTAGACAGAGGGGCTTGGAGGGACCTCAGTCCAGTAGTATCCCCTCCCTCATGTTTGTGGAAGAGTTGAGTAACTGATCTGTGAAAGTGCTCAGCCCAGCTGTGCATGGAGAAGACACTCATTGGACCCGAGCCACCATTTTTATCCCTTCCCTCACCCTCCAAGTCTGCTCTGGAGCATCCTTTATAGACTCTTCACAAACAGACACTGGTAGTGAGCTTTGCTCTCACCTTGGCAAGGATTCTTGGCTCCTCTTGCCTCTTGCCGCAGGAGAAATATGGAATCCTGTTGGCCTCCTCTTTGGGGGAAGGGAGCCTTGCTTAGAGAGGAGATGAACTAGAAGATGGTGGAATTGGTGTAACTTAAATTCAAAATTTAGTCATCTTATTTTCTGTTATAATAAACTAGATCTTCCTGAGTTCAGGTGACCAACCATTGGTCAAGTACGTGTGGACTTCTTCATCTGTGGCTGATACTCTACTAGGGTGTCTGAGAGATGCAAGGTGAGCCAGAGGGTACTGTTGACATTGTCAGGATGAGTTCTCTCTTCCTTTCCTTTCCCTTATGGAGTGTATAGATTGGTCAAGGAGCTGAGGTTTTAATGCAAGAGATAAATGTAAGACAAGGTGCTGATAGTATGGTAGGGGTGCAATCCTCTTTCCCAGCCCATGGTGGGCACCCCGTCCTTGAAGCATCCATGCATGGCTGGAGCATGGCAGCAGGAATGATCCCCTCACAGGGAGGCTGCACTCAGCACCTGAAGTCAGCTATAGTCCCAGTGCTAGGGACCTATCCGATGGTTTTGGTTCTTGGGAGTGCTGTATATGTTAGAAGATTCTGGATCTTAGATTCATCTTTCTCTTGCTTTGAAATTTTGTGCAAAGTTTGGTGTTTGCATGGTGTGAATGAGATGTGAAAATGTCCTGTAATTCAAGAGTATAATAAAGAGAAATAGGAGATTAAGAAAAAACTCTCCTCATAAAAGGGGAGCATAACTCCCTGCCCCCAAAGTGTAGCTGCACATAATGACTTCCTTCCAAAGAGGGTGGTGTAGAGACAGACTAAGGAGGAACTTCACAGTGGAGAAGGCTGATCCTCAGTCAGGTGTTGAGGTCAGCATCAACAGGGATAAATCAGGTTGGATTGTAGAGACCCTGGATGTGATGAGAAGGACACTTAGCCTCTGAGGTCTTCCTTCCAAAACCCATAACCCCAAACTAATCATGAAGAAAACATCAGACAAATCCCAGCAGAGGAATGCTCCACAGAATGTGAACAGGACTCCTAAAAACTGTCAATATAATAAAAAACAAGGTCAATCTAAGCAACTGTCACAGTCAAAAGGACCCTAAGGAGATGTGACATTCTGCATGGGAGACTGGGACACAGAAGGGACTTTTGGCAAGGAAATTCAAATAAAGTATAAACTTTAGTTAATGATAACATATCAATGTGGGTTCCTTAACTGTTACAAATGTACAGTAAGGTAAGATACTAATACTAGGAGAAACCAGGTTGGGGTATATGGGAGCTCTCTGAACCATTTTTGTAATTTTTCCATAAATTTAAAACTTCTAATTTATTAATGTTATTAAAAACATTTCTGGTCTTTTATCTAGAGCAGTCAAAATCACAGAGATGGAAGTAGATGGTGGGCGCCACAGGCCGGCGTGGATGGGGAGTTAGTATTTAATGGAGAAAAGATTGAGTTTGGGAAGATAGAAAAGTTCTGGAGATGGATGATAGTGATGGCTGACCAACAGTGTGACCATACTTAATGCCCGAACTATACACTTAAAAATGGTTAAGATGTTGGGGCACCTGGATGGTTCAGTTGGTTAAGCGTCCAACTCTTGATTTTGGCTCAGGTCATGATCTCACGGTTCATGGGTTTGAGGCCTGCATTGGGCTTTGTGCTGACAGTGCAGGCCCAGCTTGGGATTCTCTGTCTCCTCCTCTCTCTGCCCCTCCCCTGATTGCTATCACTTCATCTCCCTCTCTCTCTCTCTCTCAAAACAAACAAACAAACAAACAAACAAACAAACAAACTTTAAAATAATGGTTAAGAAGCCACATTGTAGGTTAGATGTATTTTACCACAATTAGAAAAAAAAATTAAATCCCCTCTTCATCTTGTCTCCGGCCCACCACAGTGTGTGTTGTGGGAGTGGCCTGGAAACCTGCTTACACCTGCCGTCCAGCCTCTGGGGTCCTTGTGGATGGTCCAGCTCGAGAGCAAGACTCCCCATGTGCCACCTCAGGCGAAGGAAGCCTGTGTCGACCAGACATTTCTGCTCCACCTTCTCTGTGCTCTCAACACCCACGTGGGCTTGGCATGAGCTGGGCTGCTGTCTGGCCGGTCTCACAGACCCCCAGTCTCCTGAGGCATCAGGTGGGGCGAGTGTGGGGGCCTGTGGTTGACCTGGGGCTCCCCTTGAATGGAGTCTGGGAGGACTGATTGGGAGGCTTTGTGAACATCGAGACTCCTTCATGAGTGTCGGTGAACTGGAGGCAGGGACGTGTGGTGGCTGATCCGTCCTGTGCATTGGGCTTTGCCAGCCTGGACTAGGGAACGCCCGGATGCTCTCACATGATTGCCCTTCACCACTTTTTTCTGGCGACTTCTTTCCCCCCCCGTTAGTGTCCCCCTGGCTGCCTTTCCCTCCGGGTGACAGTTATCCACTATGTTCTGTGGCAGATTTCCCTGGTGCATGATAAATAGTCCTCATTTTCTTTTCAAGAGTCCCACAGCCAATAAAAAGCAATAAAAAGCAAAATGACACACAAATTGTATCCCCAAAGAGCCATAAAGGTCTAAGATATTGCTGCATGTGACGATCGGATGAGATTCTTTGCCTTTAAACATATAACCCTCGTTAACAAAGAAGACTGTTCATATGAGGAAGGGGTGGGGTCTTTCGGAAGGGTGGGGAGGTTGGGTGATTCTGGCTCTCCCCAGGCCCTGGGGTCTCTGAATGCCTTTAGAGTGAGCCAGAAAATTTCCTTTAGCATGATGGCAAATGACAACAGTGACAGTTTTGTGCTGTAGCAAATGGCAATGTCACTGCCCTGCATCTCAGGTTACTTGGGATGATGTTTCTGGCTTTTGGGAGCCTGGAGAAGCGCTCATCCTGGGCTTGAGAATCCCTGTGGTTACTGGGAGTGACCAGCCCCCCAAAATCTCCCATGGAATAGTAACAAAAATGGACTTGCAGACCCCAGGCCCAGAGACTCTGATTCCATTGGTTTTGGAGGGGGGTCCCAGCATCTGTGCTTTTGAAAGCAGGTGCCTCTAATTTGAGACCAGGGACGTACGCCTCAGGAATGCCAGAGCCTGCACCCCACACAGAAGTGGAACGTAAGAATGTTGAAAATTCTCTGTTCTGTAAGACGCTGGCCTGCTGACTACTCTCCATCTTGGGTGTCTCTCCTCATCATTGATGAGCACGGGAGCACACGACCTTTTCTGCTTAACCAGAGAGGAGGAGACAGTGGGAGAAAGCATTGAATTCCGCACAGTAGAACTACCTGTGCCGATTTAATTTGTTTCCACTTACTGTAGGTCTGGCACCTTCTCAACCCTCAGCCCTCACCCCTGCTCTGGGTGCTATTACCGCCTCCTGGGTACCGAGGGGAATGAGGGGGCGGCATGAGCCCGAATATCTCCCCACCTTGAAGACCTTGCCTGGATTGGAGTTGGGGGTCCACGATTGAGCCTGAGTGGGTGTCGGGGGGGAGGTGGGGGCAGGAACTGTCTGCGTAGCTGGGTTTTCTTAGGGCGAGCCATGGAGGAGACTTCAAATGAGAAGCCAGCTGGCGGGGGAGGGGTCTGAAAGGCTGTCTGTGCATCCAGAGAAGGGCCGGGCGGCGGGACAGGGTGTCGGGCTCGGGAGAACAGAAGGTACAGGAGTCGGGACATACCGAGTGGGGTCACCAAGGTTCATTTCAATATTTTGCATCTGACTATTCCCGAAATGCTTTTCTAGAACGATCCTGTGTGTCGGTGCTGGAGGAGTCACCTGTACTCTTGATGGGACAGCAGGCAGCGGCGGCCAGGACCCCGTGTCAGCCCCAAATGGTCCCCTGAAGCACAGACGCTATCGTTGCCTCGGTGCGCGGGCCCCTCCCCGCCGTCTCATTGTCCCCTGCTGCGGGCGGCGTCCATCATCCCCGAGTGCGGTGACCGTCACATTTGTGCCATCAGGGTGACCTTGTCCCCAGCCCATCGCTCACGCCCACACTGGCATTTACGGCTGGCTGTGTCTCATCCATCAGGGCTGCAGTCTCGACTGACACGTCCACCTTCCCAGGGAGCTGCTGGGGCGCTGGGCACTGGGGGGCAGGTCTGCAGGCGGGCAGGTCCTAACCCACACCCATAAGAGAAATGCCAGAGGCTGCCCATATGGGAATCGTGGCCAGAGTTCTGTAGCTTGTGTCTCTGCTTCCCTTCCTGTCCAGGCCCATGGTCAAGTGTGGAGTGAGCCCCGCGTCTGGAGGCGCCTTCCATCCAGCCACACCCACATCGCCTCTTAAGTCAGGGAGGGGCCCCGGGCCACTTTAAATCCCAACCAAGGTTGAAACAAAAAGACATTCTGGCGTTTCGGCTGCGGGGAACCCGCTTCCCCAGAGCCCCATCCCCACTGCAAGGTCAAGTGAGAGTCTACTCCACTCTCTCCACGCCCCCCCTCTTCCCCGGGAGAAGCCAGGAAAATGTTGACCAGATGTCCCTGGTGTGTTGGAAACTTGGTGATCTCTAAGATTTCTGCTTTAGTTGCAAGAGCTGGAATTTTAGACACATGTCAGGCCACCCCGGGCATCTTAGCCCAGAACGTCAGGGCAGATGTGAGAAGTGTGAGCAGAGTGAGGTTAGCAGGCTGCAAGTGCTCCCGTCACGCACCTGCGTGATCCGTCAGCACTGCCGTGGGGCGCGGCTGGAGGTGTGAGTATGGACCCTTGTGCTGGTGGGGACAGACCAGCTGGTGCTCACAGACTGCTCTGCTCCTTTCCATTTCTTATATTTATTCACTCACTCACTCACTCACTCACTCACTCACTCACTCACTCAATAAATGTGGGCACTTCTTGGTCATGTTTTCAGATTTGATTTAAATTACTGGGTACTGTTGTATCACTGGTGGACACGTGGAGAGATTAAACAGAAGCTGTGTCCCTTTAGAGCAACAGGAAAAAAGAGAGGGGACCTCAGTGCACGCAGGGGCAGAAGTTGACCATTTATTGAGGGTTACTGTACTCTCACGGGTACGAGGCACTGGATTGGGGTGTTAGCTTCCACTCTGGGAGGGGGTGTTATTCTTTCCCATTCACAGGTGAGGCAGCAGCAGGTGTGAGAGGCTGAACGACGATGGGCCCACTGTCAGGACTCGAACCCTGGGCTGTCCGGCTGTGGCCCTCACTCTCCCAGCCCCGGGAGGCTGCTTCGGTGCTGCACACACAGAGTTCCAGGATGTGGTCAGGGCCCAAGCAGCTCACCGGGAGCTGGAAACGGTTCACGGAGCCTTCCTGACTCACGCAGGGTACGGCCCGAGCCAAGAGGATGGGGAGAACTTGAACGGGGCAAGATCACGCGGGAAGGGAATTGCTGGTGGATAGAAGACAACCAAGAACAGAGCTGGGGGAAGTGCTGCCATCTTCCTGGAACAGCCAGTGGTCGGGAGCCCACCCCCAGGCGGAGGGAGAACAGAGAAGCCGGAAGGGCCAGAGGGGACCCGGATGCCCTTTGGGGGGCTGGCGAGGCCCAGCAGGCAGCAAGTCACACCCATGCATCGATGCTATGAGTGTTTACAGGACCCACGCGTGGCTCAGGCTGCAGAGACAGAGAGAGCAGGCCGGAGCCGCTGGATGTGGTGGGGGCCTTGACCAGTGCCCACCGCTCCTGTCTCTGCTCACTGGGAGACTCACACCCAGGGCTTCCCACGAGCCTGGAGTCTTCCCTGATCTGGGTCTGTGTTCTCCCCCGGCTCTTACACGGCCGGCTCCTTCCCACCTTTCAGGTCCCAGCTAAGGACTTCCCTGCCCACCCCTCCCCCCCAAGGTCCCACCTGCCTGTCTCCACCACAGCAGGTGTTTTATTTCGCCTGTGCTGGATCTGACTGGTGCTCGTTTTTAACTCCTGTTCCCTGATACCTGATGCTGCTGAGATTCTGGGATGTGTTCATAGGCCCCCTGGGCACTCCCTTCACTGGGGCCTGTTGACAGCCTTTGTCCATTTTACTATTTGGTAAAATCGTAAAATCTTTTTTCTTCTATTTGTAGTTCCTCATGCATGATGGAAACCATCGCTTTGACTCATTATTACCAGTATCATCTTCCAAAAGCTGTTCTTTTACTTACAATGTCTTTTGCCTGCAGACTCCTGTTGCACAGAAGTGATCACTGATAGAGTCAGATGTATTAAGTTTTCCTTGAGTGATTCCTGCTTTGGTTTGGTTAAGGCATCCTCTCCTGTGCCGCTGCGCTAAAGGGCATCCAAATGTCTTCAACTTGCCTTCATGTTTTATTTTTCACGTTGGTTTTCAGACTCCATCTGGAGTTCATTTCTGCGCATGATGGGAACATCTAGCTGTATTTCCCTTTCATACGGATAGACAGCTGTCCCTGTGCAATTGATGGAGTATCCCCACCAATTTTTAATGCCTTCTCCCTCAATTAAGATGGTCTTCCATGAGAAACGCAATGCCCCAAGAGAAGTGGCTGAAACATGCGAGTGTATTTCTTGTGTGTACAAGTCCAGGAGCCAGCCTTCCCCAGGCTGGTCTGGCCGTCCTGCTCCAGGGCCTCAACTCCTCCGTCCCCAGGTCATGGGTCCTCACCCTCATGGCCCGAGATGAAGCCTCCACCATTCATCCAGATTCCAAGCAGCATGATGGAGGGAAGGTGGGCAAAGAGGGTAAGGGACACGTGTCCTGTACTCTAAGCCACCATCGTAGTTTCGGCTTTGTCCATTGGCCAGACTTGAGGAGCTGGAAATTCCAAGTAGCCCTTTTCCCGGACAAGACCTGGGTCTTCTGAGGGGGGTGGTAACCAGGTAGCAGAGCGGGTACCTTTTGTATCTTATGCCAGAGTTGCATATGGCATCATACTTCTGGGCTTTTTATTCTGTTCTGTAGCTCTGATTGCCTGTCCAAATATGACAGCCCCTTTTTTTAAAGTTTGGTTTTTGTTTGTTGGTTTATTTATTTATATATTATAGCTGAGGAGGGGCAGAGAGAGAGAGGGACAGAAGGAGAGAGCATCCGGGGCACCTGGGTGGCTTAGTCGGTTAAGCGTCCGACTTTTGTTTGGGTCATGATCTCACGGTTCGTGGGTTCGAGCCCCGCGTCGGGCTCTGTGCTGACTGCCAGCTCAGAGCCTGGAGCCTGTGTACTCCCTCTCTCTCTGACCCTCCCCTGCTCACGCTGTCTCTCTCTCTCTCCTAGAAATAAATAAAACATTAAAAAAAAAAAAAAAAAAAAAAGAAGGAGAGAGCATCCCAAACAGGCTCCCACTGTCAGCACAGAGCCCAACATGGGGCTCAATCCCACAGCCCTGAGATCATGACCTGAGCCAAAATCAAGAGTCAGATATTTAACCGACTGAGCCGCCCAGGAGTCCCAAAATATGACAGCCCCTTAATGACCATGGGTGGGTCTTGATATCAGGTACAACCAGGCAGGCACCAATTTATTTATTTTCCTGCAACATTGTCATGGTTATTCTTTGACTTTTACTCTTCCACACAAAAGAATCGGTGTATCACGCACGACAAA
Organism: Proteles cristata cristata; assembly: GCA_017311185.1. Classification (NCBI taxonomy): domain Eukaryota; kingdom Metazoa; phylum Chordata; class Mammalia; order Carnivora; family Hyaenidae; genus Proteles; species Proteles cristata. Next base: position 16,466 of record JAESUZ010004211.1, read on the forward strand.
ACTTCTGATTGTTAATTTTATTGGGTTTCATTAATATTATAGATTAATTTGAGGAAGTGCTGGCTTCTTTATGATATGTTCTTTCTACTTGTGACCGTGGTGTACTATTCAGATCTTCTAGATCCTTCAGTGACATTTCATACACATCTTCTCTAGCTCACCTTTTCTTAGATTTATTCCTAGGTAACTCACAGTTTCTGTGTTTTGACAATTTTTTCTATTACATTTTCTGATGGGCTTTTTCTAAGATGCTTTTGGTTTTTGTAAATTGATTTTGAATCCAGATGACACCTTGAATCCCCTTATTTATTGGTTCTAATAGGTTGGCAGTAGTCTCTTGGAGTTTCTCTGCAGGCAGTCTATCCATCTGCAAACAATCACAATTTTGCCACTTCCTTTCCAATCATGATTCATCTGCTCTGTTTTCCAAACGCACCCCCAGCAAAGCATCAGGAATGAGCTGGGGAACGCCTTCCTCAAGTGGTATCATTAGGGTGCCCTGAGGTTTCCCCAGGAAGCTCGAGGCGCCCATTTCTCCTCTTCCTCTTTCACTTCCCTTTCCTCCCTCCCCTCCCCCCTCTTCCTTTCTCCTCCCTCCCCCTCCCTCCTCTTCCCCCATCTCCCTCCTCCTTCCCCCTCCTCCCTCACCCTCTTTCTCTTCTTCCTGACTCCTCCTCTCCCTGCTCCATTCCCTCCCTCCTCCCCTCCCTCCTTTCCCGACTCCCTATTCCTTTTCTTTCTCTTCCTGTTTTTAAAAATCAAGTAGAAGATGTTTCTTTTGTTCTGGATTTGCTAAGAGATTTCTGGTTTGTTGTTGTTTTGTTTTGCTTCATTTTTTTAATAGCTGCCCTGGATGCTGAGTTCTGCACAGTGAGGTAGAGGTGGGAGACACCCCCTGACCTGATCACCTGCCTCCCTGCTGAGTCGATCCGCCAGTAACAGGCCCAGACTCTTACCTGAGCTCCCTCATTTCCCCACATGAATCAGCCCACTTGACTGCAAGGAACCATTTGTTACTACATTGTGAGACTCAATTTTCAAATATTTTCCCTGAGATTTTTGCACCTATGTTCTTTGTGAGGCTGGCCTGTAATTTTCTTTTCTCATAGTTCCCTTTCTCAGCTTTGATATCAAATTATATTGGTGTCAAAAAATGAGTCAGGTGTTTTATTCACTTCATATATTTGCTGGAACAATTTGTATAATAAATGCATTCTCTGTTCCTGGAAGATTTTATAAAACTCTCCCTTAAAACCCACCAGATCTTGTGTCTAAATGAGTTTTCACAATTTTTATACAGTAAACTACCCCTCTCTTCTACATGTTCAGATGTATTGGCAAGAGGTCACTCACAAGAGTCTTATGATTTTAAGGCTCCTGTTTAACTGCAAGTTATTAACTCTTTTGAAGTTCTTAATTCTATTTATTTATGCCTTCTGTTTTCACTTTGACCTTCCACTCAGTTGACTATTAAATAGATTTTTCAAAGAGACTGATTTTGCTTTTATAGATCACCCATCTTTTGTCTGTCTTCTGCGTTTTATCATTTTCCTATCTATTATTTCTTTTCTTCTCCTTTCTTGACTCTCTTTTTATTTTAGTGAATTCTTGAATGATTAAATAATTTATTATATAGCTTTAAAAATTTTGGGGGACCCTGGATGGCTCAGTCGGTTAAGTTCCTGACTTTGGCTCAGGTCATGATCTCGAAGTTCAGGGTTTCAAGTCCTGCGTTGGGCTCTGTGCTGACAGCTCAGTGCCTGGAGCCTGATCTGGATTCTATGTCTCCCTCTCTCTGTGCCCCTCCCCCGCCCAGGCAGTGTCTCTCTTCCCCTCTCTCTCAAAAATAAAATGGGTGATGGGCATTGAGGAGGGCACTTGCTGGGATGAGCACTGGGTGTTGTATGAAAGTGACGAACCATGAGAATCTTCTACCCCCCAAACCAACAGCACACTGTACACACTGTATGTTGGCTAATTGGACAATAAATTATATTAAAAATCAATCAATTAATTAATTAACATTAATTTTTTTAATTTAGTGAAAGCTATAAATTTACTTTTAAGGGCTGTTGCAGCTCTTTCTCATGAGTTCTCCTGTAAAGTGGCATTTCTATCAATGAGCTCTAATTTTTGTTTTTTCTATTTTGTTATTTCTATTGTGATTTGTTCCTTAAACTATGAGTTAAGGGTTTTTTTTTTTAATATCTTAGTACATATTTTTCCACTTCTTAATTTTAACTCTTTCTCTGTTATTTGGCTTTTGGCCTATTTCTTTTAAATAGCATGTAACTGGATTTTGTATTATCCAGTTAGATTAGTCTCTGACTTTTGTAGGTAACTGTGACTGTCACATTTCTTGTAAGTATTGACACATTTATATTTATCTCTGTTGATTCATTTCATTTTATGTTTACATTTGTTTCAATTTTTTTTCTCCTTCCTTGAGTTCGGTTGTATCCGGGAAGCTTTTCTAATATTCTTTTCTACCTCTAACTTGGAAGGCATTATCTCTCTACAGGTATTTTAGCCGGTACATTTGTTAACTATTTAGCTTCCAACAAAGTCTAAAGTTATTTGGTGTTTTTCTCCTTCTGTAGTTGCCCCTATCCCATATTGTTGTCTGGTTGCTTCATTCAATATCCTTAAGCAAAAAATTCTAGTTAGAGGAGAAATAGAATCATTGGGATGTGTATTTTCATCAGCTTCTTTGCTCAGTACTGTCTGACAGAACACTCTCCTCTCTGGTTCACTTTCTTTCTTGCTGAAGTATCTCCTGCAGTAGTTTTCTCTGCAAGGATCTGGGGATAAAGCACATTCCTCATTTCATACTTTGCTAGTATCCTGGCCTCTTTTGCCCTCAGTCTGGAACAGCAGCCTCAGAGGGCATGTTGAATGCTATGTGCACTTAATCCTTGTAGGCTGTTCATTACCTTCTGGTGTCTGTTGTTGCTGGGGAGACATTTGCCATTAGTCTAACCATCATTCCTTTGTAGTCACGTGTGTTTTCTTTTTGGTAGCTTTCAATATTTCCTTTCCTCTCTATATTCCACAGCAGTCTCACCATGATTCACTTATGTTGACCCTGCATAGCACTCAGGGTAGTGCATTAGCTGAAAGCTGGTGTTTGTTCATCACATCGTGACAATTTCTAGCCATGCGCTCCTCAAATATTGCTTCTTTGCCACCCATCTTTCTCTCCTCCACGCAAGCTGCAATCTCAGTTTCTCCTCTATATCGCTTACCTTGTCTTCTACCTGTCTTCATCTCTCTTCTCTCTGTGCTTCATTCCGAATGACCTTTACCATGCATATGCTTTCTCTGACTGGGTTCGTATCCAAACGTGATTTTAAAAATTCCAATGACTGTATTTTTTACCTCTAGGATCTTTCATTGAGATTTTAAAAAGTGTCTGTTATTAATTCCTATCTGGTTCCTAATAGTTTGTTACCTTTTTGTATATTATTCCTTTTTTTTTTCTTTTTTTTTTTTTTTTACCTCTTCGAGGCTCTTAAAGGTATCCTAGAGTCATGCTTTGAGATTTTCCTAATGTTTGCCTTTCACCAGTGATGAACGCCCTTGCTGATTTTGTGGTGTTTGGGGTGCTACAATAGCGTGACATCAAGTGCTCCCCAGAACCTTGTACTGAGAAAGTCTCACTCTCTTCTACCTTCCACCTGACGCTGCGTAGTGGTTTTGTGGTTACGGGTGACTCTCTGCTCCTGAAAGTCCTGGTCTGTACCAGTGCTGCACTGCAGGCTCCCAGCTCCCAGCTCTTGGTGATGTTTGGGAGGACACAGATAAAGTCACGGGTCAATGGCATGTCAGCCACGTGGAGGCTCTGCTCCCCAGTTCTCCCTAGCATCCCTTCACTTGCTCCTGGTTCGTCTGCAAACCTGGCTGGGGTCTCCCACCCCATTCGGTTGCCTGGGTCCCTGTTCACCTCCGGAGTCAAACTCTTACCACCTCTGATGGACTCTTGACCCCAGGGTCCAGCATGTCCTCAGCTTTGGTTCCTTCCTGCCACCACTTCTGCTTCAGGTCCATGGAGAGCTTTAGTCTCTATTTAAGCACGGATACATACCTAAACATATGCTTAATTATCTTTTGCTGCATTGGAGCAAAGAGTACAGTTGAAGTTTGAACTGAGATGTAAAATTGCCTGGCAGTCCAGCCCTCCATCTCCTGCGGACCCAGTTCAGGGGAGGAGCTCAGCCAGTGAATGAATGATGCAGTGCATTTCTCTGATCTCAGATATTTAAGGGGTTATGAGTCTCCTCCTTTGAGGGCACAGAAGGGGGGGCTTCCAGTGCTGGAAGGGACCAGGGTGCATTCCATGTCTTCCCTCCCCAAAGGCCACCGGGGGCACACAGTCAGGGTCCGAGTCTGGGGTATGGAGAGGAGGCTGCAGGAAAAGGAGGACACGGAGCCAGTGTAGCAACTTAACGCAAATCGGGTCCCCAGCACGTCCAGTGTGTGAGGCACGCTCTGTAGAGGGAGATAGTGAGGCTGTCCCTGGATGGGCTGGTGATGCCATCTCTCCTAACAGGATGTTAAATGATGTTACGGCAGACACAGGCTCACTTAAGTCACAGACAAATCCCCATCTCCAGTTCCGCTTAACACTGCTACCTGACGTGAAAAACAATGGAAAATGTTGGAGCTGATGTTAGTGGTGGTGGTCTTTGGACCTGGCTTTGTCTAAGTGCATCCTTTTGTGCACGTGTGCATGTGTGTGCACATGTGCATGTGTGTGTGCGTGTTCACGATAAGGCAAGACAGAGTGTGTGTGTGTGTGTGTGTGTGTGTGTGTGTGTGTGTGTGTGTGTTCCCTAGGCTGATTCACATCAGAATGTATCCTAGTTATCATTTCTGGCTCCTCCCTTGGGTCTATCTGCATCTCCTTCCTGAGTTCCTGGTGCTCAGTAAGGCCGGGGACCCTGCACATGGAACTGTACTGACTTTTTACCGCTAGCAGCCAACATGTTGCCAAGAAAGAATTTGATTTTTGATGGTATCACATCTTGCAGGGAAAATCTTGAAACTCAGGGTATTGCAAGTAATTATGAAAGCAAGTGGTTTATAGATCAATTGCCCCATCTACTCAGCTGTGAATAGTCTGGGGCCTCAACTGCATGGAAATCTCTGAAAATATTTGTGTTAAAGCCCCTTGGTAAATACTCCCCATGGTGCTTTCGGTGCACAAGGCAATAAAAGATGTTTTGTTTCAGTGCACTCTTCCCATGATTTTAAAAGAAAATGGGAGAAGCGTACAGCCCCACTGCCATCACACATCTCCAGGAGCTGTTCAGCCACAACAGAACATCTATTCTGTGTGCTATGGGGGATTGCGAGGACCATAACATACAACACAATTTGTGTTGAAGCAGTGAGTGGTAAACGTCCCCCCTTCTACAAATTCAGTTGGTTAATTTCATTTTTTAACGTAGCATAAACCCTGCCCCATAAAAGCGGCATGAAACATGGAATAGCATTAGACCCCACAAAGGTGCCAGCGCTGATTGAAGGAGAAAGGTGGGTGCTGTTATCAGCCAAAGTTGGACCAAACAGCCCCAGCAACCAATGGTCCTGGGTGTCTGCAAGCCTTTAAAATTTCTCATTCCTGTTTGTGTGTGGTCTCCAATGGATTAAAATGACTTGTCGTTTCGTATGTGTCTCATAATTCACACTTCGGTTCATTCAGCAGGTGAGTGTGGGTAATGTGCTTGGAACTGTTTTTGGAAGCAGGGATGCGGTAGAGGACCCTGGGGAAGAGCCACCTGATCTCAGTGAAGGTACATTCTAGTGATTCAAGAAACATCTCAAGGAGGGAGATGTTGGAGATGACTTCCACAGAGGAACACACAGGGGCAGTGAGGTGACAGGGCATGTGTGGGGTCCCAGCTGCAGGTCGCCTACGGTTTTCTCTTTTCACTCATGACCCTGGTGTCACTTCTGTGTCTCCTTGTGCTCTCCGCAGGCAGAAATCTTTCCCATCTCATTCATTTGGTCATCCTCAGGCTCAACATCAAGCCTGGCCTGTAGCAGCTAATGTTTTTGAACCAATCAATCAGTCAATCAGTACGTCCGTGGAAACCTGTGCTGACTGGCCTTGGATAACTTGGGAGTTCGGTTAATCTCCTTGTTTTTCTTTATTCCCACACGCTGCTCTTTGCAGCGTGTGTTACAATTACACACTGGCGGATAAATCGTTAATTGTCTCTACTCGTTTCATGGGTCACTAGGAACCTTTATCCCCAATGAAGTTATTTCTCAAGGGCAGAGATGTGTCTTCACTTTATTACTCCTTGCAATCAATGCATCTGGATGCCTAACGTCTGGGTGGAGCCCCGGGCTGGATCCCTCCCTCCCAGGTCATTGGGGATTTGTATCCTTCTGTCCCCCGTGATGACAGTGTGGCTCTGTCGCTGGAAGGGACAGGAAGCACGCGTCATTGGAAGTTCCCCATCTCAGACGCTACTAATGTTAGGTGAGGGCAAGTCAGTTTGACTTTCATTTCTTGGGGTTTCATACCTTGCTGTTCCTTATGAATATTCTTTCAGAAATTCTGAAAAAAAAAAAAAAAGTCTGGGCCACAGAGAAAACATGGAGGTGAAGAAAGATTCTCAAAGGCTTTTCTTTACAAGTCGAGTGGTTGTTCTACTCAGTCACAGGAAAAGGCAACAGCAGAGCCAGCGGACCGTTAGAATCTGTTCTGTCCTCAGTCCCCTTCCTTCCCCGCTCTCCCCCCCTCTCCCTCCTTCCCTCGCTCTCCTCTTGGAGGTGGTCAGCGCTGAGCAGAATGAGCCAGGAGAAGGACGTTCGGGTTGATTCCACAAACGCTGATGTGGCCCCTATCACACGCCTGTCACCCTGCGATGCTGGGAATTCAGACAAACAGGGCCCGTAGGAGGGAGTCCTGGACTCGGGGGTGGAAGCATCTGGAAGAACCACCAGGAAGTCACCCAGAAATGAAGGCTGGGGTCAAAGCGTGGGCTGCCTGAGTTCCAGAGCACAGATACCGCTTTGCTCGTATTGTCCTCCCTGGTACCTGCCCCGTCCGGACCTTTCTCTAACTCCTGCACAAACCTGGTCTTACCTTCAGCCTTTTTAGTCTGTATCTTACGCCCAAAGATTGGCTGTCCTCCCCCCCCCCCACCTTGTTTGTTCAGGGTGAGACGATGTTGCCAAACAGGATGTGTTTGCCCGTGTGGATCAAGAAGACACGGCCCTTGTTGGGATGAACACTGGGTGTTATATGGAAACCAACTTGACAATGAAGTATTAAAAAATTAGAAAAAAATTAAAAAACAAAAAAAGATGTGGCCCTGTGGTATTTATTGGCCATTAGATCTTGACTGAGTGAATCCATTTCTTTGAACTTGCATGTCTCCTTCTGCAAGATGGGGCTGGTAATTACCACCTGCAAGGTGGGGAGGAAGGCCCGTGGGATACAGTTCTGAAAAAGACTTTGCAGATTTGAAAGTGCTCTCTTCATGTTAGCTAGATATGACTACTGTGTGCGGGTTACTATCACCAAGGAGTCTAAAATTTAATTATAGAGGTACAGTTCCGGTCCGTGCTTCCTTTCTGTCTCAGTGACTCTATGCTATTGACAGAGAGGAACAGGTGGCCAGCCGTTTCTTGACAGATGCAAGTAGGATATGAATCTATTCCACAAACTTTTATTAATCAAACACCTGCTATATATTCCCTCTGCTTGGCCCTGTGGATGGCAAAGAAAAAAAATAAACAAAGCACCATCTCAATAGAGTCTCCTTTTGTCTTCTGAAAAGTTCCATTTTGTCTGATGGCATTTGTGGTAGGTCAGATAGGGCCCCTGCCAAAGATGCCTATGTGTTAATCCTCGTCCTTGTGAATTTGTGACCATCCAGGGAGCAGAGAATCAAGGCTGCATATCAGGGGGCTTTGAGATGGGGAGGTCATCTTGGATGGTCTGTGGGGGCTTGATATCATTGCAAGGGTCCTTGAAAGTGGACACGGGAATCAGAAAGACATCAGACAGTGCAAGACAGACTTGCCTCATTGCTGCTGGCCTTGAAGGCGGGAGGGAGGTGCCATGAGCCTAGAATCCTGAGTTGCCTGTAGAGGTTGAGTCAGAGAAGGAGACAGATTGTCCCTTAGAGCCACCAGAGAGGAGCACAGCCCTGCCAACACCTTGATTGTAGCGCAGCGAGACTTCTGACCTCTAGGACTGTCCGAGGATAACTCTGTGTTGCTTCCCACCACTGTTTTTGTGCTAATTTATCTCAGTAGCAACAGAAAACTAACCACATATTAACTATTACTCCCTTATCCTTAAATGTTAACTTTATATTCAACAAATATTTAGGGTGTTCTTACGATGTGCCAGCCTCCGAACAGGTTCTGAATCTGGAACGAAGTGGAAAGAACCAGATGTGTATGGTCCCTGCCCACACAGAGCTTAGTCTGATGAGAAGAAAAAGGCGAATGACATATGTGTGGAATCACAGCTGTGATGAGGGCCCAGCACGACAGGTATGTGCCACGAGTCTGCCGTGGCCCCGACAATTTAGCAATCTGTCAGACAATCACCCTAAGACTTCCCTGTTGTCCTCCACCAAGGTGCTTCCTCCTCCGAGGAGCAAAGGAAGACCGGACCAGAGCTGGGAGTCCCAAGGTGCTGCGCAGCTGAGCAAAGGAATTGTTCCTTCAGAGCAAAGTATTTAACCAACCAACCTTGGCCTTCGTTCCTCTCTGGGCCGCTCCCGGGCAGGCCAGGTCAGGTAGGATGCCTCCTCCTGTCTCTCTCCTGCACTGTCAATCAGTAGAAAAGATATCAGAGACATTTACTGAGCACAGCTAATCAGTTAAGCATTCAATTAATTAGGCAATCATTTCTTTTGCACTTGATTTTCATTACAGTGAGTTTATTTTAGTTTCTTGTGTAGGAAAAACAGGTGCTCACATTTAGCTTCATCAGCTTCCTGTTGCTGTTTGATTCACATATTATTTTTAAAATGGGTTTATTTTCGGGGGAAATGTGACCTGAAAAAACCCACTTGTATTTACTCACCCGTGTTGCTATTTTGGTGGTGGTGGTGGTGGTTTCGCCCCCAACACAGGGACGGTTTGGGGACGTAAATGAAGCCGCATAACATCACACACACTTGCGCAGGAAGGGAGCCCAAATGTAAACACGTAGGGAGTCGGTACACTAGGTGAGGCCCCTGTGTAGACCGAGGCTGACACCACTCCCTAAAAAGGGACTCTTTGTCTACATTTGGGTGGCTTCCGGGCTCCTCCAGCTGTGTTCAGGTGGCTGTAAACTCAGCCCTGGACCTCAGGCCAGCGATGAGCCAGAGCTCACACCCGGAAGAGTCACACACCAGCTGGCGGCTCACACGGCCTCCAGGGTCAAGTCCCCTGGCCCACGGCCCCGAAGACGGCCAGCTGGAATGCCGCTCCGTGGACAGGCATCCACAGTCACAGCACACGTGTGAGCAGACGCAATGAGCGATGTTCACGGTAATGACTTTATCCCAGTCGCTGCTTCTAGAGAGAGGGTACACACGGTTTGCCTTCTGCGTTCAGATAAACGTCCCGAGCACGCTGCTCCTCCACGGTCCCGGAACGTGATGCGGGGATCGTTCACCGCCCCCACCTCCTCCACCTCCCTTCCAAGGTTCCTTTGTGTGTGATATAAAGGGTTAATGTAAAAATAGAAGTTCTCAAGGCATTATAGAGTTCTTCTTGGGTTCCCATGGAAACCGAGCAGTGCAGATATGCGAAGAATTTTTTTTTTTAAGTTGGCCCAAAATTTCATCCTCTGAAGATTTGGGGTCATTCTGCCTTATGGTCTGGGGAAACTTTTTTTTAAAAAGATGCTTAAGAAATTAATAAAATCTCTTCCCCTATCCCCACCCTCTCACATGCGTTCAAGCCACAAAAAAATCTTTCGCTTAAGAATCCAACAGAAAGGGTCTTTTTGTGCGTTTCCAATACAATCCCTTGAGGGTTTAAAAAAAAAAATCCCTTTGAAACAAAGTTTCTTCTCTCCAGCCTCAGCAAGGGCAAAGGAGATTGGTTCTTTCCTTGAGCTTCAAGCAATTTGGAGCCAAGCTGGTCACCGACTGGAAGCCGACAGTGACAACTTCCCTCGGGGGCGCCCAGAACAAGCACTCTGGGGGAGCAGAGCCCCGGGTCAGGGCTGCCTTTCGCTGCTCTGTCCCCCAGTCAGACAGCTGGCACTTGGTCAATGGAACCCTCTTCAGGGCATCGCTGCTGCAGCTGGAGAGGCGAAAAGACATAAAATGAGGGCGTTTGTCCCTGTCGCTTGATTTCATTAGCTGCTGTTCGTTCTCGGCATTTTGGACGGCCTGGCCCAGGCAGGTTGCTGAGAAGCCCCCACAGCTCCCAGCTGGCAGTGAGGCTGGTGCAGGCATGAACCCGGAATGTCACTTCCCCAGCCGGACCCCCTCCCAGGCCACAGACGGGCCCCTGGGCTGTGTTATGGCTTCGGGCGTCCTGAGGCCGCCTTCTCCCCAGGAGAACTGCCCTCTGCTGCAGGAACCCATGCAACAAGGAGGTGAACTTTCCCCAGGACTTATGGGTACGGGATCGGGGTGGACCCTGAGTCAGGTCAAGGCCACCTCTGTCTTCCTGCTCAGATCGACCCACACTGTGACAGTCCCTTCTCCCCCATTCAGGTTTCTCCTGACTGATCTTGCCTGGGTCACCAATCCTTGTTTCAGGCTCTGTTTCTAGGGAATCTGACCTGCTGATAACCCTCCTAGGTGGATTGTTTGAAAGTTAAGGAATGAGGAACGCCTTCTGCTATGGGGCCAAAAAGATGCCAAGGTCTCACTTCCTGGTACTTGTTAATGTGACCTTATTTGGAAACAGGATCTTTGTAGATGCCATCCAGTCAGAATGAGGTCACTGAGATGAGCCCCAGCCTGGTGTCCTTGGGCAGAGACCCTTTCCCTGACTGCATTTCAGCTAGGTTCCTCTGACCTCCCTCTGAGTAAGTCTTTGACCTTGACCTTGACCTGCATCCTGTCCTTGGCCCACCCAACCCAGCCCAGCTGCAGCAAGAATCCTGATGGGTTAGTTTGGCAAGAATCCCTCACCCTTGAGGCCCCCTCTTTGTGATTTTCCATCCACTGACCCCCTCCATCTGCCTCGTGGTTTTAAATCCCCATCTGTCTTTGCTGTATTTGGAGTTGAGGTCAGTCTCCATCCCCTGTTGCAATGGTCTTCAATGAGTCCTTCCTTACTATTTTAACAACTGCCAGAATAACTTTTTTTCTTTTTTAAAATATTTTTTATTTATTTCTAGGAGAGAGAGACAGCGTGAGCAGGGGAGGGTCAGAGAGAGAGGGAGACACAGACTCTGAAACAGGCTCCAGGCTCTGAGCTGGCAGTCAGCACAGAGCCTGACGTGGGGCTCGAACCCATGAACCGCGAGATCATGACCTAAGCGAAAGTCGGACGCTTAACCGACTAAGCCACCCAGGCGCCCCAGAATAACTTTTTCTTTAATAAAACACTTCTATAAAGGGGACGTTGGGAAACACATAAGTTCACGGGGAAAACACGGCGGGAACGTGGAGTGGGAGAGCAGGGGAGTATTACCCACAAGCCCAGGGATGTTGAAGATGCCCGCAGGCCCCCAGGCGCAGGGGAGAGGCAGGGAGCAGACTCTCCCCCAGAGTCTCCAGAAAGAACCAACCAACCTTGAGCTCAGACTTCCAGCCTCCAGAACCGGGACAGAACGACTTTCCCTGGAAGCTGCTTTGCCTGCGGGGCCTCGTTGTTACAGGGACTCCAGGCAACCAGCACCCCCCACCCTTGCATCCTTGCTGTTGCACGCAGCCCCTGCCCCTGGGCATCCTTCCGTGAGTCCAGCATGCCCCAGGAAGCAGGGACACGCGGAGGCTGTGCAAAGGCCGAGTTCACTCTCAGGATGTGGGCGCAGAGCTGGGCGCGGATGCTCGGGGTGGGGGCTGAGGTTGGGCGGACCAGGACTCCTGAGCGGGAGAAGGAGCTGCTGACTAACCCTCAACAGGGCCAGGCAGGGGTCCTGTCCAGGCAGGATTCTCTGGATGGCACATTGCTGCCCTTCCACACCGGGCTGCCACACGCCAGGGAGGTCACAGGGAGCATCTCCCCGGCCAGACTTCCATGGCCACGTACTTTGCTGCTGGAAGAGGCAACTTTCTGCATGACAAGTCATCCCTGGGTCGTTTTAACACACTTTTCCAGACGAACAACAATGTACCACTGGATGTCAGTCATCAGGCAAACATAAGTGGATCGGGAAGATGTTATATTGTGAATTAAGTTGACTGATGGGGAAATGTCAGTTTTATTAACAATCTTCCTTCAGATGATAATTTTGTATCCATAAAGATGAATAACAAAAGTTGCAGAAGGCATCAACCTGGAAAATGGAGTCATTTTTAAATTTTTTAAAAATGTTTTATTTATTTCTAGGAGAGAGAGAGACAGCGTGAGCAGGGGAGGGTCAGAGAGAGAGGGAGTCACAGCCTGAAGCAGGCTCCAGGCTCTGAGCTGGCAGTCAGCACAGAGCCAGACGCAGGGCTCGAACCCAGGAACCGCGAGATCACGACCTAAGCGAAAGTCGGACGCTCAACCGACTAAGCCACCCAGGCGCCCCGAAAATGGAGTCGTTTTAATCAAGTCTGCGTCTCCTGCCTTTCTTCCTTCTGTTTTTAAATATTTTACCTCTCTACGGGGAATTGTCTCCATGTGGTTTGGTTGTGGTCGGGAAGAACATCGACAGGCAGGCTGTCCAGCCTCAAGCCAGTCCAGCGTTCACTCTCAGGGCTTGATGGACGCAGGCTCGCGCCCAGAGTCTCGAAGGGGGTCGAAGATGGCGGAGGGAATGGCGTTCCGTGTCGGCAGCTGGGCTGACAGGACCCAGTCTGCCCCTCACGAGTATTATCTTCCAGGTAACGTGCTCTCTGTAGTTACAAGATTTCGACACTGGCTTCCAGTTCCCTTTTCCTGTTTTTGTCACCTCACAGAAACTTCTGGAGGCTCTGGGCCCCTCCCCCCACCTGGCCTCATGCCAGGCCCCTGCGTCTCCAGGGACTCCTTCCCCTCAAGTGGTTTGGGCTCTGCTTTTAAAGGTGAGACCACATGACACTTTTCAACTCCCAAAAGCTCCTAATCCCTCCACAGTTATATCCAACCTTCCCTTGGCCTTCAAGACCCTCATACTTCACCCCTGCCTTCTTCTGGGCTTCATCTCCCCCTGTGGCCCAGCCTCTGAGCCTTTGCCCTCTGGTTCCCTCCCCCGGAGCTCTATCCCCTAGAGGGTTCTTGGCTCACTCCCTTGGTTTGTAGATGAGTTTTGAAATGTCACTTATGGACACGCCTTCCCTACCTTCCAAAGCTACCGCCTTCTCTCTTCCTGCCTTGTGTTATTTTCCTACCGGGACCTAATCACCACTGAGATATCTTGTATTGACTTCTTATGCACTTAAGTCTCTTATATGCTCTAGAACATTCCATGAGGGGAGAGACTTTGCCACTGTGCGCAGGGCTGGGGCTGGGGCTGGCACACAGCTGGGGCAGCTCACTGCAGCCTTCTGTGTTGAATTCATTTAGGTGCCGGAGCTGCAATTATAGATAGTACGTTGCTCTAGATGTGTTTCTTAGAGTGACGAGGAATGTACGTCTTTAGGAAGACTTGCTTCTTAGAAAACACCTTTCCGTTTCCACAGGAAGGTGTGCAGGTGTTTGTGATCTCGGGAAATGCGGCCACCCTGCGTGCTGGTTCTCAGTTCTGTCCCTTCTCCAGCCCTGACGACGAGGGCAAGGGTCTCCATTCTCTGGGCCGCAATGACCGCCAGCCCCATGGGGCCGCTGTTGTGGCCCCTGCACGTCAGAGGGTTTTGGTGGTTTGCTGAAACCGAGGGACACATCTTACATTTGGTTCACGTTTTCACAGGTAACAGTCTGTCATTCTGGTGTCCAACCACGCAGTCATCCGTGAGTGTGTTAGAGAGAATGTGTGTGTGCACATGTGAATGAGCACACGTGTCTCTCCCCGCTAGTCAGCGAGCCATTAAAACAAGCAGGATTCTGCCCCTTGCCCTTCAGACAAGTCACCAGAGGACCCCATGCCGGCAGATACCCCCTGATGAGCCCAGAGGACTGTCTGACCCGGAAGCATCAGAGACAGGGTGTGGATTTCCTGGGGGGCACACAGCACATTTCACCTAGGTTGGTGATAGTCTGTGTTTTGAGATAACGGCCAGGTTCATTACCATATGCTTTTGCATGTCTGAAGTTTGCCTGTGCGAAGGGCAATCAAGCTACTTACTGTCAGCAACGCAAAGGGCCCACAATGGTCACAGTCCTAATGACCTTGAGAAACCATTCAGCCCCTTGGTTGCAGCGCTTACAGATAGCTCAGCTTCAGCTCCGTCTTTTACCCTCGGTCAGGCGTGCTTGGTTTCGGTAGAGTCCGCGGGCGATGTGCTCTCGGCTCATGGGGTGCGGCGATTTCTATCTGCTCGTGCCGCACAGCCATCTCCCGGCACGGGTGCGGGAGCCCGGGTCTCAGCTGTGCAGAGAGGGACCCCCGCGGAGGGCTGGGCTTGCGCTCTAGCAGGCGCCGAGTTGTCTGCACGAAAGGGAAAAGGAGTCTTTGAAATCCTGTATTTCAGAGTCTGGGCTCTTCAGCTTTTAACCGTGCGAGGATGCCCAGCAGAAGGGTCTGAGCTGATTGCATTGTAGCCCAGATGTCACTCTGGTTGTTAGATGATGAATCAATGCCCCTGCCAGGCACGTTTCCTTGCCGGACGACTCGAGCCTCTGCCCCGCCAGCAGAGAGCCTGAGGGTAAAACCTGACCGGCTTTACCTCCCTTTTTATTTTCAGGGTGTGCGCTGGGTTTACTGGCTCCTCGGGCAGGATAGCAAACCACTTACACTCCTCCCTTCGGTAGAATCACACCCCTTTTCTCCTGGCCACTGACCCCCGTGCCCTCCTGAGAGAGGAGTGTCCTATACCGCGCCCGTGTGGGATGTGGCCACGTTGTACATGTGGCTGAGGGCATCTGAGCAGATTCAGGGGGTATTTTACCAAGCTTTCAGGGGCACACAGGTTTCCAGTGCTGGCCTAGCTCTGCGCCAGGGCCCTGGGACCCATCCGAGAGGGAAAACACACAGGAGACGGAGGCATGCTGGCCCCCAAAGGGAAAGAAGCCAGGCCGGCTTTCTGAGCCCCTGCGACCTGGGTTGTTTGTTATTGCAGACTTTCCCAGTGAGAACTGGCTAATGTGGCCATCTTGTCCCCAAATCCTCACTTGGAACATGACGTGTGAAAAACCCTCCTGTGCAGGTGCCCTGGGCCCTCGCAGATCCAGGCCGGGGGGGGGTGCTTTACAGAGATGCAACGACTGGAGTCCACAACCAGGTGGGCGCACCCCTGCTATTTGCTGAGATGGGGACAGCTTCAATAATTAGGTGCCCAGTGCACATTTCTCAGCCTGAATGTTTATGGAGTGTCACACACCCTATAAAGAGACTGTCACAATCTGTGGCATATGTGTTGGAATGTTGGCGGGACAGAATGATCAGAAACCAAGCATAGAAACAACCCCATTTGCTGGCTGTCTTCCTGGCAAGATCTTGGGACCCATCCAACCCGGCCCGTCTTCCTTCAGACGTTGGTGTGGCACGCAATGACAGACGTGCCAAAGCCCCCGTCACCTGTCCCCTCACCCTGTCCTCCTCACATCCCTGGCAGTTGGGTAGGACAGATCACATCCCCATTTTAGACGCGAGGGACCGGGGATGAGGAAGGATGAGTGGCTTTATGCGATCCAGGAGACCACAGAGTTCTGGCAGAGCTGTGTTTGTGGGTTATAAATTCCACATTATTTATATTACGTCCGTGCTTCTCAACGTGTGTTCTGCAGAAAGCTTCTTACACAGATTATAAAAGATGTTCTCTGAGTACAGGACATATGTTTAAAAGTATGGGGAATGCTAGGCTCCATGAAATAGGGTTTTGTCACCGCGGGGCTTCTCAGAGCCTTACCAGGCTTCGGTGCATCGGCCATCTCGGAGGAGGCCACACCTTGGCCGCTTGAATGTGGGTCTCAACTCTTTGTCCCCCTCAGTAGTGTCCTGCGTCAGTGTGGCGGCCGCCGTGCACAGCCCTTCTGTGGCCATGTGACTTGCTTTGGCCATGAGATATTCCAGGACATGAGCAAGCAGAGTTTGAACTGTGTTGTGGGAATGCTTTGCCCTCTTTCACTGCAAGAGAAAAAATACCTGGGGTAGCTGCTAGTCCAAGCAGGAGGGAAGAGCTCGGCCAGATTGGAAGCCGAGGCCGGGCTGGACTGGCCAAACTCTGCCTGACCTGTGGGCACATGGGCAGTAGATACCACTGAGCCTGAGCTCGGAGGGGGGAGGAGGGGCAGTCCATGCAGCATTGCTAGAGCAGCAGGAGATAAGAATGCTGTCTTTCTCTCTCTTTTGACCATGGAACCCTTTGTTCATTGAGTGCTTGCAGGGCGGGCTTGGAGGAAATCCTGCGAGCCACCCTGGGGCTCTGCCAGGAAACATGTTCAAACCTGCTTGCCTTAACGCAGACCATCTTGAAGGCTTCTCAGCTTGCTAGCACCCCAGTGGCATGAGGTATCCTGGTACCGCTCACTTGGGAAATGTTGGGGTACCGTGTTATCTCTTGCTACCTCTCCTAAGGGCTTTTCACATCTACTCACCATCAGCTTGCCATGGGGTGGGTCTCCATGACATCAGGACAGCCCGCAGAGAGGCGGCCACCCACCGGCCACTGCAGCGCCTCACAGTCCCAGTGAGATCTGACCAGGCCATTGGCATCTTCCAAATGTACGGGAAAGTCTTTCTTCCAGCAAAAGGCAAGTGTTTTCTTTCTTTAGCCAGGGTAAGAAATCTTGGAAGAAACCCCAATAACTCAGAACAGATGAAGTGTGACCTATCTAAAGTTTGTAATCCATCAACACTGCCACTCCCCTGGTGACTTTTTCCCTTCTGGTTCAGAGGGAGGTCATTCTTCAACCATTCATAACACCTTCACACTTGCTGTGTCCCTGGCTTTGGAGAAGGGCAGGTTGGGGTGGAAGACTGAGCAGGAAGCAGTGATGTCACTGCCTTTGGGCCCCCGGCCTTAATGAGGCAGGGAGCATTGACCCCCTGCACCCACCGTATTGACCCTTCATTCTCTCCATGAGGAGGCAATGGGGTGTTGGAAAGAGGGCAGGGAGATCTGGACACTTTATACTGAACAACGTGTGATTGACGCACAGCCAGCTGGCCTCTCCTTGTTCTTACTCCCCTTTAAGACCCAGAGAGAATGAGAACATGGACGCGAGGGGCCGCGGTGGGCACACAGCATCCACAGAAGCTGGTGAAGAGTCTCATGTACAAATCCTTCAAAATGGATTTGTTTTGCCTTAAGAAGAGGCACCGTAAGATAAGTCTAATGCTTTCTGAGTAGGATCTGAAATAAACAAACACGAGTGGATTATTCTCCAAATCGCAGATAGCATTGCTTGAAGCCTGAGAAACCTAAAATGAGAGAAATCTAAGGTGCAGAACAGGTAAAGGTTGGCACTCACTAACTTGCAAGGGAATATGTGATAAACACATAAACCAGAGGTTGACGACTGTGGGCTCACAGCCCCCTCCCTGCTTGTGTAAATAAAGTTTTATTGAAACACAGCCATGTTCGATCATTTCTGGATCATCTGTGGCTGCATTCATGCAGCAATGGTGAGCTAATTGTCACAGAGACCACTTGGCCTACAAAGTTTACCAACTTGTCCTTTAAAGGCAGAAAAAGTTGCTGACCCCTGATATAAACCAATTCCTAAGTAGAATTCCCATGTCTGGAGTGGGCTTCTATGAGACATAGAAGGGTTTCTGAGGGTCACATCAAGAAAGTCAGCTAACCAAACTTCTCGCCATCTGCTCTCCAGAACTGGGCATGAGGCTGACCCATGAATGAGAGAGCTGACTGAATCATAGCAGGTGCTATTGTGACCCCACCCTGTGGCCTCAGTCCAGCCAGGGCCAGTTTTCAGAGAGCAGGAGCAAGGGGTGATTATACCCCAGGAGTAACCCTCAAATCTTGACAGTGGCGGGTGGTCCTGAGGCGATGTCCCTGTGAGGCCCCTCTGCAGGACTGAGCCCTACAGAAGAAGTCACTCGTTACCACATACTTTCTTTGGCTCTTCTCCTCCCCGCCTCTCCATTTCCCCACCTGGGCTTCCTGGTTCACCTGACAGGTCAACTCTCAGTTCCTAATACCTGCCTTGAGGTAACCAACCGAAGACACTAGTATTTAGTGGGCACTTACTCTGAGCCAGGCTGTGGGGAAATTAATTGCTTTCATAGAAATATTATGTGTTTTATTTTTTCTCTTCAAACCTCACCCTGAAGACATCTTTGGGGGTGGGGGTGGGGGAGCCAGCGGTAGGCAGAGTAACAGACAGGAGTGGGGGCAGATACGGGTTCACCAAAGCCTAAAACTTGTTCAACTTTCAATATCCTCTTTAAGAAAAATTATGACTGAATATGGATATTTATTTAGAATAAGAAAAATTGATCATGAAAAATTATAAAGTTTAAAAAGCTGGTAAATGCAACCAACATCACAAAACTAGATCAGTAACATAGTTGTATTATGTAACCCCCGGACCCAGCTCTGGCCCGGTGTCCCCATGTGACAACTCACAGTGGGGTGCCTTGGCCCGGTGGGCTGTTGGAGGATTCTGGGAGCCATTGTCTTGTAGGGACACTGTTATGGGATGAGTCATGCTCCCCATCCCTGCAAATTCATATGTTGAAGTCATTAATATAAAGCTAATTAAGGTAAGGTCTTAATTCAATAGGACTGGTGTCCTTTTAAGAAGAGATCAAGACACAGACAAGCACAGAGGGACGGCCATGTGAGGACACAGGGCGAGGACGGCCATCCACACACCAGGGAGAGAGGCTCAGGAGGACCCAGCCTTGTAGACACCTGGACGTTGGACCTCCAGCCTCTAGAACTATGAGAAAACCAATTTCTGAGTTTCAAGCCCTCCGTTTGTGGTACTTTATTCCAGCAGCCATGGCAAACTAATAACTTCAGCAACAAGAACACATTACGGGGAGGTGAGGGCTCTGTGAGATCTGGTCACCAGAACAAAGTGCAGGTGTCCCCAGAGCAGCATCCCCTTGCTGGATTCCCAGCCACAGGTGCCCCCTCGAGACCTGAGTTAGGGTCAAGGGTGTGATGAGGAACCTGGGTGGAAAGAGGCAGCCGAGAGGGACCCAAGCTTTATCTTCACTGGCTTCCTGGCAAAGCCATCAGCCATCTGAGCTCAGGGCCCACCTCAGCCTCTGCATTTTCACAAGACCTTGGTCCTTAAAGGACTAGTCCCAAGCAGAACACCACAGTGAGATGCTCTGTTCCCTTCCCAAGGCATCACCCAGGCTGATGCCAAACGCAGTGTGGTGTGTCCCCCAGTTCTGGGCAGTGCCTCAGCCCAGTCAGCTTTCACCCCACACCTTCTTCTGATCCTCAGGGGTCCCATGGAGAACACTTTAATACCGTCCAATAGTCACTCTATTTATGGGATCCTCCAAAGATGACGGATGCTAGAAAAGTTATAGAATTATAGAAATATAGGTATTGTCACTTCTACAAAATGAGAGGGAAGAATAATTTTTTAAAAAATGAATGGAAAGAAAGGTCAGAAATCCAAAAGCACAGAAATAAAAATAATAACAATAGCCCACCTATTAGCATTCTACAAAGCACTTTCCAGGCTAAGGGCATAGACAGATTTCAGAAGGCTTTGCTTAAATTCACTGGGCTTGGGAGACTATTATAAGAACCTTATTCTGCAATCTCCCTCCTACAGGCTCAGAGAGATCAGATAACTGCTCATCATTGGACATAGCTCATTGAGAGACAGAGCTTTTTACTCTAAATGTCCTCCTCGCATTCCTGTGGCAGGCTCAGTGGGGGATCCATGTGACAGGGGAGCAAGGGGAAAAGGCAGGTGGGACAGATGTCATCCAGAAGCAAGCCATTGGGCAGAGAGCTGACTCCAAGGAGCACATGCCCAGAACATAGGAGTTGAGGGAAGTGAATTGGAAGGGAGCCCCAGGGTTTGACCCATATAGGTTCTCATCAGTAAGCTGGTTGTCAAATAATCTTTTGGAGGTAAGCATTGCCCATGGGTCCTCCGTGCCAGCCTCTGACGAGAGACTCACTCCTCCCTGGATGATCCCATGTACTTAGGAGCCTATCACCCCCACATCCAGATCTCCACTCCCCTCTGCCCATTTGAATTTCCACATGGATGATTCGCAGGCAGCAGACTTCTCAATGCCTCACCATGTCCTTCCCACTCATCCCCATGGGACGTCCACCATCTTCTCCTTTTCCAGTGGGTTCCATGCTGGGAAATGACAACTCACCCAGGGGCTCATTCCGAAACCTGGGAAGTACCCTTGACTCCTTTATCTCCCGTATCCCACACACCTGACCCGTCTTCAGATCTTGCTGATTCTACCTCCAGTTATGTCTCCCTGATGACTTAACTTCTTGCTGCCTTCACAGCCAGCCCCCGGAGTGAGTGTGATGTTCGTCATTAAATATGCATGATTATTTGCCAAGAGCACATCATTGTTTGATCATGCGCTATAAGTTTCCTTGTGTTTCTTCCTATGCCCCCCTTCCAGGAATGTTCGTGTTTAAGACCTGTGACTGCCATATGCATGTCTGGTACATTGCTTGCAACTTAGGACTTCCACCATCATTTGCTCACCTGTTCCTCTCATGATGGACAACTAGTTTTCTTCCAAATCCCACTGCCACAGACAACTTCTCAGTGAGAAGCTTCTGAGATCTCACTCCTGGTGTGGGACAGCTGGGGCATAGGCGCCCCCTTTTCCACTGGGTGGTTTATCTCCTTGATCTGCAGCAGTTTATACTGGTCTGATATGAGCTGTTTGATGGCTGCAGTGTGGTAGACTGTCAAAATTCACTCCAGCTGATGTAATGCAACACCACAGATGGGGACACTTATAAACAACACACATGTTTTTCTCACCATTCTGGAGGCTGGAAATCCAAGATCAAGGTGGCGGCAGATTTGATGTCTGGTAAGAGCCCGTGGCTGGGTTCACAGATGCCTGCTGTCTATGTCCTCACTTGGTGAATGGAGTAAAGGAGGTCTCTGGGGTTTCCTCTATTGAGGGCACTAATCCCATCCATGAGGGCTCCACCCTCTTGATCAAATCACCCCCAAAGGTGCCAACTCCAAACACCATCACTTCCAGAGTTAGGTTTGAACATCTGAATCTTGGGGAGAAAACAATCATTTGGTCTATACAGTGGACTAAATGTGTTTCTCCCAAACTCATATGTTGAACCCTAACACTCAGTGTGGCTATATTTGGAGATGGGGCCATAAGGAAGTACTTAAGGTTAAATAAGATTGTAAGGGATGGGGCCTGATGGTAGGTTAGTGTCCTAACAAAAGGAAACACCACATTGACACTGAACTGTCTCTCTCCCTCTTTTCCTCTCTCTCTCTCTCTCTGTCTCCCTCCCTAGTTCCCTCCCTCCCTCCACACATGCATACACACCAGGAAAAGGCCATGTAAGGACTTCAGTAAGAAGGCAGCCATCCACAAGCCAGGAAGTGGGGTCTCACCAGAAACTGACCACACCAGCCCCTTGATCTTGGACTTCAAGCCTCCAAAACTGTAAGAAAATACATTTTTGTTATTTAAGCTCTCCGGCCCATGCTATTTTGCTGTAGTAGCATGAAACGACTAAAATAGGTAGGTTACAAATATCTTATATTCTCACTTTTATTATGGCATCGATTGTAAGATTATTTTATAAGATAGTCTTCTGAGAAATCTCTTACTTGAATGCATCCAAATGTATTGATCTCTTCCTTTATGGTTTGTCATTTGTATCTTGTTTAAAAAAATCCCTACTGATCTGATGTCATAGTCTCTCATGTTTGTTTGTATATCTTACAAATATTTTTCCTTTAGTTTTTATTTTTAGCTCAAAGTTCTAATAAGTCAAAAATTTGAGAATGGCTTAGCTGGACCTTCTACTTCAGAGGGTCTCACAGGCAAAAGCCAAGATGTCAGCAGGGTAGTAGTCTTTCTAAGGTTTGAGGGGAGAAGGATCCACTTCCATGCTTACTCAAGCAGTTGTTGGCAAATTCAGTTCCTTTTGGGCTCTTGTGTGAGGCTTCATTTCTTCACTGGCTATTGGCTGGATGTCATGCTCAGTACCTTGTTATATGGACCTGTCCACAGAGCAGCTCATATGTGGTATAAACATCATACTGTATACTGTATCATAATAGAGTGCAACTTAGTGTGGATTGACTTCATTCATATGTCGTGGCCTTTCCACTGTCTCAGCTGAAAGTCTCACGTATTTTCTGAAGTAATTTCACCATGATGAGGATTGAAGTCCACTCTCTCACTTCAGTATCACATTGCTACTAAAATGTCTGCTCAACTCTTCAGCTTTCCAGTTACAATTTCATGCTTTGTTTCTTGGAATACATGTCCTGTGCATGCCCTGAAAATTCCTTCTCCCTGGATTATTGTCCACTTATGACCTAGCTTCTTGGGCAGCCGTGAGAATTCTGTGCTCTGGTGTTTTTGACCCTGTAGTTTACTGATTGAGCACAATTTCCTAAATCACAATTTTTATAATGCCTTTTGAGAAAAATCTGAATATGGGCTAATCTTATAGGCTTCCTTCTTTCAGGGGTCATTGTCCTTCAAGACTTCCTGCCTGTTTGGGTTGCTGTCCTAATCCCTTAGAAAAATTATTTTATATAATTGTCCCTAATTTTCCCCATCAGGAGGATTTATCAGATATAAGATATACTATTTTTTTCTTTTTTTTCTTTCATAGTTTATTGTTAAGTTGGTTTCCATATCACACCTAGTGCTCATCCCAACAAGTGCTCTTCCCCATTCCCATCACCCCCTTCCCCTCTCTCCAACCCCATCAGCCCTCAGTTTCTTCTCTGTATTCAAGAGTCTCTCATGGTTTGCCCCCCTCCCTCTCCCCAACTATTTTTTCCCCTTCTCCCCCATGATCCTCTGTTAAGTTTCTCCTGATCCACTTATAAGTGAAAACATATGGTATCTATCTTTCTCTGCCTGACTTATTTTCCTAAAAGCCATTTATGAGAAGCCCTCAGCTAACATCATCCTCAATGGGGAAAAACTGAGAGCTTTCCCCCTGAGATCAGGAACATGACAGTGATGTCCACTCTCACCACTGCTGTTTAACATAGTGCTAGAAGTCCTCGCATCAGACAACAAAATGAAATAAAAGGCATCAGAACTGGCAAAGAAGAAGTCAAACTTTCACTTTTCGCAAATGACATGATACTCTACATAGAAAACCTGACAGACTCCACCAGAAGTGTACTAGAACTGATCCGTGAATTCAGCAAAGTCTCAAGGTACAAAATCAACATACAGAAATCGGTTGCATTTTTATACACCAATAATGAAGCAACAGAAAGAGAAATCCAGAAACTGATCCCATTCACAATTGCACAAAAAACCATAAAATACCTAGGAATAAACCTAACCAAAGATATAGGAGATCTGTATGATGAGAACTATAGAAAACTTATGAAGGAAACTGAAGAAGACACAAAGAAATAGAAAAACATTCCATGCTCACGGATTGGAAGAATAAATATAGTTAAAATACCATTACTACCCAAAGCAATCTACACATTCAATGCAATTCCAATCAAAATTGCACCAGCATTCTTCTCAAAACTGGAACAAACTATCCTAAAGTTTGTATGGAACCACAAAAGACCCTTAATAGCCAAAGTAATATTGAAGAAGAAAACCAAAATGGGAGGCATCACCATCCCAGACATTTATTCTCTATTACAAAGCTGTCATCATCAAGACAATATGGTATTGGCACAAAAACAGACACATAGACCAATGGAATAGAATAGAGAACTCAGAATTGGACCCCCAAATGTATGGCTAACTAATCTTTGACAAAGCGGGAGAAACTATCCAATGGAAAAAAGACAGCTTCTTTAACAGATGGTGCTGGGAGAACTGGACAGCAATATGCAGAAGAATGAAACTAGATCAATTTCTCACACAATACACAAAAATAAACTCAAAATGGATAAAGGACCTGAACGTGAGACAGGAAACCATCAAAACCCTAGAAAAGAAAGCAGGAAACAACCTCCTTGACCTCAACTGCAGCAATTTCTTACTCGACACATCCCCAAAGGCAAGGGAATCAAGAGCAAAAATGAACTATTGGGACCTCATCAAGATAAAAAGCTTCTGCACAGCAAAGGAAACAATCCATAAAAGTAATAGGCAACCGACAGAATGGGAAAAGATAGTTGCAAATGACATATCAGATAAAGGGCTAGTATCCAAAATCTATAAGGAACTCACCAAGCTCCACACATGAAAAATGAATAATCCAGTGAAGAAATGGGCAGAAGACATGAACAGACACTTCTCCAAAGAGGACATCCAGATGGCCAACAGAAGCATGAAACGATGCTCAGCGTCCCTCCTCATCAGGGAAATACAAATCAAAACTACACTGAGATACCACCTCATGCCAGTCAGAGTGGCTAAAATGAGCAAATCAGAGAACTCTAGATGCTGGCGAGGATGTGGAGAAATGGGCACCCTCCTACACTGCTGGTGGGAATGTAAACAGGTGCAGCCCCTCTGGAAAACAGTGTGGAGGTTCCTCATAACATTAACAACAGAACTCCCCTATGACCCAGAAATAGCACTGCTAGGAATTTACACAAGGGATATGGGAGTGCTGATGCACAGGGGCACATGTACCCCAATTTTCATAGCAGCGCTCTCAACAATAGCCAAATCATGGCGACAGCCTTAATATTCATCAACTGATGAACGGATCAAGAAGATGTGGTTTATCTATACAATGGAATACTACATGGCGATGAGAAAGAATGAAATATGGCCATTTATAGCAACGTGGATGTTTGTTTGTTTAGAAATTGCATTACTGGTTTTTCATACTTAGGTGTTTAATCCATCTCAAATTCATTTTTGTACATGTGACACAGAGGAATGCTTCTTACCCCAGACCGATGAGTTCTTCCCACTGGAGAAAACTCCACTCGGGGACCCTCCAACCTCTTCCACCCTGATGCCCCCTGCTACCGGGGGAGGTAGGCTGTATCTGATTGGTAATTCTGTGAGGCGTCCTGGTCCAGCAACTTCCTTCTGGCTCTACTGAGTTATTTCTTGCACACCATGTGCTCCTCCCCTGTGTGCTCATCCCCGACCGGGGGAGGCCTGCCCTGTCCAGCGGTCTCTGTAACTGGATGGGAGGCCTGTCCGTGCCCTGCACAGGAGAAGAATTGTTTGGTTTGAATTTCACCCACGTCCTGCATCTTCGCCCTTACCAATAACAAAGGTGCTCTCCTAGCCTTTTAAACAAGCTAGGCTCCGTAGTTTGCTTTCTGTCTCAATGTGTTCAGAAGCCAGGAGAGAAAAGAGGTGCTGTTTCGTGTCTTCTCAAAGATCCCCATGGTGGAAAGAAAGCAGTCATGTGTTGCTGGAATTCCATCATCTTCTCTCTCAGCATCTTGATGAGACCCATTCTACCCAGTGGATGGTAGGGGTGCTTCTGCCCTGCACCAGCTTCCCAGCAGCAGGCAGTGCTGGTGCTGGGCTCTGTCGTCTGCGCCATGTCTCACAGTGATGGGAATGAGAGCCTTTCCCAACCCTGACCTCTTTGTTTTCTCAAAATGTTCTTAACGTTCTTGACTTTTCCCACTCTTGATTCTTCCCTAGAAATTACACTATAGGTCCGTTAAGTTTTCTGAAAAACCCTGTGTTTTTATTGAAATTGCCTGACTTTATAGATTAATTTGAGGAGGATTGACCATTTTTATGACATTCCATCTTCCTTCTCTGTTTATGTAGGACTGCTGTCATGTCCTTTACCAACAGAAGTTAGTTATCTTTCTGAACATCTTGCATGTCCTTTGTGGGATGTATTCTCAGTACCTTGTATTTTTTTCCCATTGTAAATGATATTTTTTAAAAAGTACTATGTCTGGTTGTTGTTTGTTACTGGACTGAAGGCACATTGCTGATTTTGCGGGATGAACATTGGAATAAGAAGCTGTAAAGAGGTCTCTAGTTTATACTCTGAGTTGATCTCCATTCTCTGGAGATTTCTGTGTGCCCATCACCACTATGAATAATGATGGTTTTTGTTGCTCTCTTTCCAATCTTGTAACATTTATTTCTTTTTCTTGTGTGACTGTGCTGGTCAGGACCTCCAGCTCAATGCCGAATACAAATGCACATCCTTGTCCTGTTCCTGACTTCAGGGTTACCGTTGCTAGTGTGTCTCCATAAAGTCTAAAATGTGTTCTGATAAATATACTCAATCACGGTGGTTTTTATGTCTCACTGCATATGCACACGTGTGTATACTCACACACAACTCTTAATTCTGTGACCAGTACCCAAGTGAATGTGTAAACATGCATACGGTTGCTCTAAACTTTATTTCTCCTGACTACATGTGACTCATTCTGATGTTTTCTATTTTGCTCTGCCTTATTCTACCCTACCTACCCTTCCCTACCCTGCCCTACCCTGTCCTATCCCATTCTCTTTCACTAATATCTTCACCAAAAATGATCTCACAATACTAAAATGCATGACAGCTCACAGTTTAAAAACAAGGACATTGTTCTCGAAGATTTCCAGGATCAGGAAATTCTCTTCTACTTGTAGGGCTTATTTCATTTAGTTGCTTAATGATAAATGAGGTCAGTGTGAAGTACGAGAAGAAGGGGGTGAAGGATGACCACAGGGATCTGGAGACGTGGCCTTGTTACCTCCTGAGGTGAGCACTGGGAGAGACGTGTGCTGGGGGAGGCAGGGGGTCAGCACGTGAAGTACCCATCAGACCCCCAAGTAGAGGGATGAGGCAGCTGGATACAGCAGCCTAGCGTGTGAGGGACACAGGCCCTGGTTCTTCCCTGAGCCTCTGTCCCTTAATATATCTCCATCATGTTAACGAAGGTTAACGAGTCTTCACGGGTCCTAGGTTACTGACCACTCATCTTTACCACGGGTTTGTATTTCCTTTGAGGTCCCTCTGGATGGGTGAGGAGGGAGCATGCTTCCAAGGCGGGGCTGGGATTGCTGATGTCAGACGTTGCAAGGACCTCATAAGTTCCAAGTGATCTTTTGCTCGTACAGATTTCTTTCTTTTTTCTTTTTTAATAGTTTATTGTCAAGTTGGTTTCCATATAACACCCAGTGCTCATCCCCACAAATGCCCTCCTCCATGCCCATCTCCCCCCTTCCCCTCTCCCCCACCCCCATCAGCCCTCAGTTTGTGCTCGGCATTCAAGAGTCTCGCATGGTTTGCCTCCCTCCCTTTCCCCAACTATTTCCCCCCTTCTTCTCCCCCACGGTCCTCCGTTAAGTTCCTCCTAACCCACCTATACGTGCAAACATATGATATATGTCCTTCTCTGCCTGACTTATCTCGCTCAGCATAACACCCTCAAGGTCCATCCACGTTGCTACACAGGCCAGATTTCATTCTTTCTCACTGAAGATGGCCGAGAAGTGGGGAGCTGCGTGCATCTCACTCGCCCCATGTCTCACGCGGAGAAGGCCTGAAGCCATCGGAACCCTTACAGGATCCAGGCGTTTGAGAGGAAAAGGAGATAGAGTCCGCTGAGAAAACCTTATAGCGTGTGTGAGATTGTTTTTCTTTTTATCCTGAATCCAGGCGGAGGCATCTGAGCTTCCTCACCTCTTCTCATACAAACGGGAGTTCGGTCCTTCTCCGAGGCCGCAACAGTTAACAGAGTTTTATTTAGAGTCTTGCCTCTGGCTCCTCCAATGTGCGCGGGTTTTCAGCCTCATCTGCTGCTGACCCCTCGGTGTTAAAGCTGAAGCTCGTACTTCCAAGCCCAACTGCCCCCCCACACCTGCCCCCCCTCACCACCTCTGTGCCCTTTCCAGGGCGCTTACACTTATTACTATTTTACAGTAATTTATAGAGGTAGTAGTTCGTGTTTTAGCATGTATCTGTGACAAGGCTGTGATAGGCGGTGATTTGAAGTCTGTCTCGCCCACCAGACTCCAAACTCCAGAAGGGCAGGGGCATCTCGCTCTTTGCTGGATCTCCATGCCTGGCGCTGGGGCGAGTACTCTGAAGGCGGGTGACGCATTGAATGTATGCGTGCACAAGGGAATGAATGAAGTGCAAAGCCGAGTGAGTATTTTCTTGCATAAAACTTTTCCTCTGCATCGCCATCCACAGGATCCAGCGTAAGACACGAGACGCGGCATGTAGATCAAAGCTTCACTGAGATACAATTCACAGACCGTCGAGGGGCTTCAGTGTGTCCAGAGTCTTTTAGCGAAGTTAGGGAGTTGTGCCGCCATAACCATTACTTATTTTTGGAATATTCTCATCACCCCAGAAGGAGCTGTGTACCCACCAGCAAGCATTCCCCAGGGACCCAGCAGCCACCGGCCTACTTTCTTTTCCTGCGGATTCGCCAGACAAATGTCCAGACATTTCATGTAAATACAGGCATACAGTATACGCTTTGTTGTCTGGCTGGGTTTGTTTGTTTGTTTGTTTCACTTTGCACAATGTTTTCAAAGCTCATCCATGTTGTAGCCAAGGTCATTGCATTCTTTTTTACGGCGGAATAATAGTCCACTGTATGGCTGTAAGACATTTTGTTTGTCCATTCATCGGTGAGGGGCATTTGGGCTGTTTCTGCTTTGGCTATTGTGACTAGTGTTGCTACATTAGAAAGCAATGGATTCGAATCTGAACTCTGCCATTCATCGCCTGCCTCTCGGCTCACCCTCTTTCAGAGTTGTTTGTGATGCATAAGGCAGTGACAGCCCCAAGCTCTCTTCAAATAACCCGAAGCAGCAGATCGCCACAGAAGGTGATGGAGTGTGTGAGGCTCCTCCTGTTTCATTGTGTGAGGTGGTTTGTAGACGCTGTGATAATAAATTAATGGTTACTGTCTGCCTGCTCAGTTATAGCCTTATTCACGACAAGGCGAAGAGTTAATAGAGGTTTGTAATTAGATATTAAACCACTAACAAATTAAATGTAAATTATGAGATCTTTTATTAATAAAGAAGAATGCAGGATAGTGTAGAGGAAGTGTTTCATGCTAGAGAAGTGGATTGTGTATTTATATGTGTGTGTGTACACACACGCATGCACACACACACACACACACTCACACACACATGTTTTTTAACTGAAAATCTCTGCTTTGCAACAGCACAAGAATATAGGCAGCACTTTCTCAGCTCTGGAACTTTAACATTGCTATCCCCCGCTGCTGGAAGCTTGCCCTCTGAATTCTTCTTTTCTTGACTAACTCCTCTTCTTCCAGGAAGCCTTCTTTGCTTACTTCCATGGCACTGGAATTTACCCTGCTTCTGCTTTCTCCTGCCTCCCCACCAGGCCAGGGCTACATGACGCAAGGATCATGCATATATATATATATATATATACACACACACATATACACATCATATTGCACAACTATATATGCGTGTGTATATATATATGCCATATACATCATATTGCATACCTATATGTGTGTGTACCTATATATGTGTGTGTGTATATGTGCTATATATATATCATATTGCATACCTATATATAGGCATGCATAGGTGTGCAATATGATATATATGACACATATACACACATATATACATATATAGGTATGTAACATGATATATATGGCATTATTAAACATACACATACATATGGAATATACATTGTGTGCATATATATACGATATTGCATATACACTGTGTATATATATATCTATAAACAATATTATAAATACATTGCACATGTGTGTGTATCTATAATGATGTATACACATACACACCGTACACAGACACATACATACAACGTATAGACAATATGCATTTATCTTACTGACCTTTGTCCCCCCAGAGCCTGAGAGTATGCTGACACATGGGAAGCACTCACTGAACGTGTGCTGAATTTATGAATGACAGTCTCTCACTGCATAGTTACGGGGTGGAAATGTAATTCATCATCATCTCAGTCAGGCCTGTTGAAAGTGAATAGGGTGCTATTAGTAACCTTGCTCAGAACCACAGGCCTGTCCCGAGGCTGTCCCTGAGATGCACGGCACCCCAGCACCCCGTATGCAGTGATGGGAGGCCCAGAGGGGAAGAGGGAAGGTAGTGTGAGGGCTGGCTGGTGGGAGTCACCTATGGGATGGAGGCTAGCCAGTCCCTCGGAAGCCATCTCATTTGCAGATGACAGTTAATCCACGTAGAATTAAAGCTTAGCATTTTGGGAGGGCACACCTTAGGGAAAACTTGTTAATAATTTGTTACCCATGGGGATGAAACACTTAATTTTATCATATTGTTCTCTCAAAATTTGCTATGATCCACTGAATGCTCACAGCTCTGAGCACTCTGTCACCCTGTAGGTCAGAGGCTGGCAAAGCATTGCCCATGGGCCAAGTCCATCATTTGGCCCAGCACTTGCTTTTTGAATAAAGTTTTATTGAAAAACAGCCGTACTCATTTTTTACATATTATCTATAGTGGCTTTCAAACCATAACGGCAGAGTTGAATTGTGGTGACAGGGACCCGGATGGCCTTCAAACCAAAAATATTTATTATCTGCCCTTTTATAGAGAAAGATTGATGAGGGTACAAACCTCTAGAAACACAGAATGTACTCTTCATGTAATACCACCCAGAGTAGCTGATCCCAAGGCACTTGGGTGCTGGCTGACAGCGCCAGGGTCTGGCCCCTGCAGGCGACAAAACCCTTTTTCTCCACCGTTAGGTTGCCTTAGGCCTGGGGCTCATGCATCAAACTGATAAGACAGATTAGCAGGGGAAAAGGTTTATTACGATGTGCACAAGAGCCTCACAGGGAAGCAGCTAGGACCCAACGAGGCAGTCAGACCCAGAGGCTTATACACGTTTTAACCGAGGGTGACAGATTGTGGAGAAGTGACAGGCTAAGGCAACGGCTCAGTGCGCTGTGGGTGGGTCCGGGGGAGAGTAGCGGAGGACAGGGGCACGTTAGCAAGCTTTGGTCGCGGAGGCCCATCTCTGGCGGCATCTTCATCTCTGCTGATAAAGGTTGTCCTTCCCTTCCAGGCGCAGGAGAGGAAGACACTTCCAAGGGAAATGTATGCCCTGCTTTGAGGCAGGTGAGGGAGGGCAGAGAGTTTCTCCTGCATCTGCTGTTTCTTAATTGCATTCAGCTCAAAATACTTCTTTTGCCAAGGTGGCTGATTTTCAGGTGGTGTTTTCTGAACCCTTCATCCTACGACTTCCTGGCTCTGATAGGTACTAATGTCTGCTGTGGCCTAAGCAAATAATCTGCCTCTTCCGGCCTCAGTTTCCTCCTGTGCCAACACAGGTACTGCCGGCCTCCCTGTCTACCAGGAAGCCCGTGGGGGCGGTCACGTGGGATGATGCCGTGAGCGCCTTGTAGAAGCTGGTGCCATGGAAATGCAGCGGAATGCTGGCGCTGGGGGGCCCCGGGGAGGGGGCTGGGCAGGCCTCCCAGAGCCCTGTCCAAATGGGTAACCGCTCACCGTACTTAAGAGCCCCCTTGTTCCAACTGAAGATAAAAAGAAAGTTTCCAGGGATCCTTTGTTCCGGCAGTGGGATTACATTTGCCAATGGCTGAATTTCCCTGCGGGACACAGGACTCATTGTGAAATGGCTCTGGAGTTAAACGTTCAGTTACTCTTGAAGATTGTGACGGGATTTGCATTTGAAATGCATTGCCTGGCTGTGCATGTGAAAGCTTGGAGGGGCTGGTTTCAGGAGTTCTGGGCTCTTCGTGAGAGTCAGCGGAAATTTTCCATTCCTGCAGCGCCCCTCACCCGCTGGGGCTGGGGAGAACTTTCTCCAGCAGCCTGAACTCGCTGGTGGGTCTACGGAGAATTCTTGATTTGGAAACAGGAGAAAGCAAGCCAGACTAAAAATAAAGCTGCGTCGTTAAGTGCACACGGGCTGTTTGTGAAGAAGTCCGAGTCTTTTGAGGTAAAAATCAATTTATGAAGAAACATAAAGTTCACCCCCCAGAAAGTTGCTGGCTCCATTCGCTCTGGGCTTATATTTGCATGGAAAGTGAGCTCCCCAATAGTGTTTCATGAAGAGTGGGGATTACCATTGGGTTTGCAAGCTTTTTATACATTCAATTTCCAGAGACATTTAAATGAATTGCCTGATTAAGCCTTAGTCAATTTATTTTTTTAATTCATTTGAGTTTTTGAAAGTCACTATTTTTAAGGTGGAAAACATTGAGGCCTTGGCGTGGAATCGTCACTGCTGGTGGCACTTCATCTATTGTCTTTAGCTGTGGACGTCAATTATCCCATGAAAAGAAAATTAAAATGGATTGTAGAGATGTTTTTAAACTATGTATGAGAAATTTTCACAAGTCATACACTTGATAAGGATTTAATATCCAAAATATATAAAGAACTCCCGCAACTCAATAGCCAAAAATAATCCAGTTAAAAATGAGTAGAACAAATTGAATAGACGGGGCATCTGCGTGGCTCAGTCGGTTGAGTGTCCGACTTATGATTTCGTCTCGGGTTAGGATCTCAAGGTTGGTGAGGTCCAGCCCCGTGTCAGGCTCTGTGCTGATGGCTGAGCCCACTTGGGATTCTCTCTCTCTCTGTCTGTCTGTCTCTCTGCCCTTCCCTGCTCACTCATGTGAGCTCATTCGCTCTCAAAATAAACTTAAAAGAAAAAACTGAATAGACATTTTCCCAAAGACACACAAATGGCCAACAAATACATGAAAAAATGCTCAACCTCACTAATCATCAGGGAAATGCAAACCACAGTGAAATATCACCTCACATCTGTGAACAACGATGGGCAAGAAGATAAGAGATAACAAGTGTTGGGGAAGACGTGGAGAAAAGGGAACACTCACGCAGTATTGGTAGACATGAAAATTGTGGCAGCCACCGTGGAAAGAGTTGAAAAATTGAAAATAGAATCCAACAATATCTCTTCTGGGGCATTTATCTGGAGGAAATGAAAAGAGGATCTTAAAGACACAGCTGCATTCCCACCTGTGTCCATCAATGAATGAATGGGTGAATAAGGTCTCTCTCTCTCTCTCTCTCTCTCTCTCTCTCTCTCTCTCTCTCTCTCTCACACACACACACACACACACACACACACACACACACACACACACACACAGGAATATTATTCAGCCACAAGAAAGATGGTAATCCTGCCATTTGTAACATTGAGGATGGGCCATGAAGGCATTACGCTAAATGAAGTCAGACAGAGAAAGACACATGCTGTATAAAATTACTTACATGTGGAATCTCGAAAAGCCGAACTCAAAGAAACAGAGGGTGGAGGCGTGATTAGCAGGGGCTGAGGGTGGGGGTGGGGGTGGGAAAATGGGGGCGATGTTGGTCAAAGGATACAAGCTTCTAATTATAAAATGAATAAGATCCGTGGATCTAATGTAAAACATAGTGATTATAGTCCACAATACTGTATCATGTACTTGAAACTTGCTAAAAGAGTAGATCTTAAATATTATCATCACAGAAAAGAAATGTTGATTATGTGAGGTATTGTAGACACTAGCTAACACTATGGTGATTATCACTTTGCAATATGTAAGTGCATCAAATCAACACATTGTATGCCTTAAGCTTACACAATGTTATATGTCAGTTATATCACAAGAAATCTGAAAAAAAAATTTTTTTAATGCATTATTACTTCATCTCCGGAAGCCTGGCCCCACTGAGAGGTCAGCTGGCCCCAGGGTACAGTGGGGTCTACAGATTGTGAGCCAACTGCAATGCCTGGATTTAAATCCACTTCCTGGAGACAAGACTGCTATAGACTGAATGTTTGTGTCCCTCTGAATCCACATGTTGAAATCCTGACCCCCGAGTATGGACCTTTGGGAGGTGTCAGGTCATGAGTATTTGCCTTATCACAGGGACCCCAGAGAGCTTCCTTCTTCTCCTACTGCATGAAGACACAGTGATAAGACAATTAGTTGTCCATGAACTCAGACAAGGGTTCTCACCAACACCAGATCTGCTGAAGACTTGATCTTGGACTTTTGGTCTCCAGAGAAAGAAGGGATTGTTTGGTTGAAACCAGTCATTTTTGTTACAGTAGCCTGAGGACTGAGAGCATGACCTTTGGCAGGTACTTGACCTCTCTGTCTCAGTTTCCTTTTTCATACATTGTGATAGAATGCACTCACCTCCTGAGTTGTTATAAGGATGGAATGGAGATCCACCTGAAAGTGCTAAGCTAGAGACCTACTGCGCACCAGGTATTACGCTGAGCGCCGAGCTCATCCTGATTCCATCCCCCCCACCCCCAATTCCTTGACAGAGGAGACTGGAGGAGGTTCTGTGCTGTGTTGAGCCTGTAGCCCTGAAGCCTGGCACACAGCAGGCCTTCATAAACTCCGAGAAGTTGAAGTGCATGGGCCACCTTGTGGGTGGTCTCCCTCCACAGTCTCTTGGGACCTTTGCATCCAGATTACAGTTAACCCAGGTCTCAGTGGGACCAGAGTTCACAGGACCCAGGACCCAGGACACACGGCTCCCGGTATCCTGTCCACTTCTAGCCTTCAATTACACACTGACCGCTGTTGTTTGCCAAGTGTACGCTACACACAGGATGAGATGAGATGAGAACAAGTGAAATGTATTTACTTGGGCTCTGCTATAACAAAAGGGTCAGCGGCCGGTACTTGTATCTGTCAGAGACCGAAGGCCAGGCAGGGAAGGAGGAGAGCTTCCTGGGGGACCAGGGGGCTTGTGGGCCTGGAGAAGCTGGAGGTGGCCAACTAGAGAGGATGAGTGTCCCATGTGATTAGTTAAACGAGTGCACGTGGCTTTCTGTGTTTGGCCCTGAGTTGGGAGAGGAAGCAAAGGAGGGCAGCTGGCAGTTACTGACCGCACCCTGGCCACCCGGGGCTGATAGCTCGGGTTCCAGTGGGCTTGTTCTGGGGCCGGTTGCTGCGGGCCGTGGACCAGAGTTCTGTGTTCACCCGTGGTCTGGTTGCTCTCTGTTTGCAGGCTCACTGCCCACAGACTTGGATGCCTGTACTGTCTGGCCTCCCAAGCTTCAGACGGGGACTCTGCTGACCTGCAGATAACTCTACCTGGATGCCCCCAGGCGCCTTACACTCAGCATCATCTGCCGTCGTTCCAAATCCGACCCCTTCTATGTCCTAATCTCAATAAAATGTCCCTTGTCCACCACTGCCCAGCCCTGACATTCTGTTCCTACCTCCTTCCTTGCCCTCATCAACCAAGCCTTCAACACCCGCCCCTGCTGCTGAGCCCTCCCTGCCCACATCTCTCCTGACCCCAGCCCTCTCTCTCCTAGGTCTCTGCCTTCAGCATCACCCAGGAGCCTGATGTGACCTTTCACCTGAGCACCTGGGCCAGGTGTTCCGTGTTGCCCCAGTCTGTCTCCCTTCCCCCGCACAATGTAGTCTCCCAGGTGAGGGGGCATCTCTTAAAGTGCCAACCCAGTGTGTTATTGTTCTGCCCCGCCCCCACTTAGTGGGACAGCCCTCGCCCAGCAGGGCGGCAGGGGGCACTCTCACTGCTCACGATCCTCACCTGCACAGAGGTTGGGGGTGGGGGGAGGTTTCCTGAACCTTCTCTTCCCCACCTGTTTGGGTGTGGGTGATGGACGAAAACTCCTGATCCTTCAAGAAGTGGTTTGGAGGGTCACCGTCTGAGACCCCTCCCACCAATCCTATGGAACCACACAATGTAGAATATTCCAGATGTTACATTACAATGGCCTCATTAGGAAGCCTGCCTCTGGTATTAGGCTGTGAGCTCCCTGCTCTGGGGCCCCAGGTAAGTCCTGTTCACCCCTGATGCCCCAGCATCCAGCGTAGGGTCTGGACAGGTGTCCATAATGGGCTTTCAGTAATTATCTGTTGAAAGAATGGGGCCAGTTTCCAACCTTACACACTGGTGTGGTGCCACCCACCAGCCTTGGCTATACCCAGATGGTGAAGTGCATTTAGAGCTCTGGGCACCTTGCTATCAATTGGTGAGGGCCCAGCGCTGTGCATTTGACTCCTGACAGCATAAGCGGCCTACCCAGATCATGGCCAGATGCCACTGTCCCTCCACAGAGCCATGAGCCACCAGCAGCATATCAACAAGGAATATGCCCTGGAGTGAGGGTGGGCAGATGTCTGGTGGAGGCAGATAGGGGCCTACCAGCCTGGGGTCTACCCCTGGCAGATCAGCTCCGCAAAGAGAACAACATTTGCCCTACAGATGGGTAGGGGGCTGAAATGAGTGTTGTAAAATAGAAGATGCTCCACTGGTGGCTATGTGTGGGTTAGGTGAACGTTACTCTCCTTCTGGGTATAAATGTTTTGGACTCTTTTGTTGAGCTAAAATTCATATAGCATAAAATTAATCATTTTAAAGTGAACAGTTCTGTATTTAAATAAAACCATGACATTTAGTGAATCCACAATGCTGTACAACCACTATCTACTTCCGAAACATTTCCAATCCCCCAAAAGGAAACTTGTATGCATTAATAATCACCCCCAACTTTCCTCTCCCCCCATCCCGAGTCTCTGGCAACCACCAGTCTTGTTTCTGTCTCTAAGGACTGACCGGGCCTATGCTGAATGTGTTGTGCGCATGCATGGCCCTTTGTGCCTGAATTCCTTCATTCAGCATAGTGTTTTCGGGTTTGTAGTGTGTGCGAGTGTTTCATTTCTTTCATGACGGAGTGATATCCCGCTGTGTGGACATGCACGCTCAACCCATTTGTCTGTCCATCAGTGGGGTTTGGGCTGTTCCCACCTTGGCTGTTGTGCGGAGTGCTACAGATGTTAATTTCATGTTTTTGTAAATATGAAGGGGAAGCTGCAGCTGGGTCCCGCAGAGGCACTACCATCTCTGGGCACATGAAGAGGAGGAGCAGGGACGTCCTGGGTCCCCTTACTTCCGTATCTTGCCTACAGCATGCTCTTTCCTCATTTGTTTGACACCATGGCCTTCTGCATCATATGACATTTAAACAAAGGAGTCCCCTCCCTCCTCTTCTCCCCATCTCTCTTTTGTCAGCCAAGGAAGCTGAAACCTTGAGACCAGTGACTTTCTCAAGGTCACCTGATTCTTTAGTGGCAGAGGTGGGACTGATTTTCTGAGTATTTCTTGATCTCTGACTTGATATCAGACCTTGCACTTGATGTTTCCATAAGTTATACGCTGCTCTGGGGGCTCTGTTCAGCTCTCTTTCCGTAACTAAGACTGCTGGGCTAGTCTACAGATGCCTCCAAGACAATTTACATGGATTTCCTGGGAATCCAGAAGAGAAACCTAATCTCCACAACAACTGCACGTGTGCATCAAGTGCCCACTGTCCTTTTTATTGTTCATAACAACGAAAACACAAGTCCCAACCTGGACAATGTAAGTGTCAAGGTGAGTTGCATCCATTCAATGAGCAGTTTGTGGTTAGAATTAAGGACAGTACGGGAGGTGGTGAGGGCCCCATTCACCAGAGGCATCCGAACAGATATTGAAAAACCATCTGCCAGGTATGCTGTGTTGAAGGAAGGGGAGGAGGTTTTACATGGGCCCCCTCTACGGAGGGTATTATTATAATTCACATTTTGCATAAGAGGAAAGTGGGGCACAAAAGTTAAGTGTTTTGTCCAAGGTGCATGGCAGAACCAGGATTCAAATCTTCCCATTTCCAGAGTCTACACTCTTGCCTGATAGCTACTTTCCCTCCACAAACTAAGACTATAATTTCCCACAGTTTTCAAACTTGCTTTTTTATTTAAAAATAGATATCATAAATATTTTTCCATACATTTGAATATTCTTCAACAGCATAATTTTTAAAGCTGTATAGTATTTTATTATATAGGTGTGGTATAATTTATTTTGCCAAGCCTCTATTCTTCAACATTTAGGTTGTTTCCAATTTTTCAATGGTTATAAATATTGCTGCGAGAAACATCCCAGTAGATAAATCTTTTTGCTTCTCTGTGGTTATTTCCTTCATGTAAAATCTCAAAAGCAAAGTTGCTGGGTCAAAGACATACCATTTTTAAACTGCACACATATTTACAAGGCTTACTGTGAATCTTTATGATCAAAACCATTTGTTAAAGCTGCATGAATTACTATATCAAACTAGCATTTACTGAACCTGATGTAGTGATAAATTAGGCTTCTGTTTGCACTGGAATTCTGGAAGCGATTAGAGGCAGGAATGATTAGAAAAATATACCTGTGACTAGAAAACAGGAATGTTAATATAAGCCCAATCCTTGTTATTGCTGTCTTGAGATGATGAATAAGATAATGATGATGGTGGTGGTGATGATGATGATGATGGTGATGATAGTGATGATGATGATGATGGTGATGATAGCGATGATATTAACAAAACCATTTCAGGAGGTTTTAGCAAATGCCAACTATTTATGCTCAAAGCTTTATATATGGATGTCTCATTTAATCCTCTCAGAAAACCTATGGGGTCCAGGATTATCACCGTTGGCAGAGATCGCTAATTATATCCCAGCACCTATTTCCCCCTTTTCCTTTCGGTGGTAGAACTCTGCTGTGGTATTTTGATTTATAATAAGAAATATATACTTGGTCTTCATCCCAGTTTCTGGCACAGAGCTCTTAAAACCCCAGGAATTTCCTAAGCGATGAATGACAAAGGTGTCTTTTGTTATGTTAATGAAGTGGCTTTTGGAGAAGTTCCTAGGTTACCTAAGGATGCTAAGGGACTCAACCAAGAGTGGGAAGTTGAAACTTTCCGTCTACCCCTGCCCTCTGGGAAAGGGGGGCGGGGCTAGAGGTTGAGCTGATCAGCAACGGCCAACATTGGAATCGATCATGCCCTTGTAATGAGGCCTCCACAAAAAACCCGAATGTTGAGGTCTGGAGACCTTCCAGAATGAAGGACACATCTGAGCGCTGGGAGGGTGGCACATCTTAATTCCCTGAGGACAGGAGCTCCTGCTCTGGGGACTCATTTGGTCCCCAAATAGTCTGCCATCTGGCCGTTCATCTGTATCCTTTACAATATTCTCTAGAATAAACTAACCTGTGTAAGTAAATGTTGCTCTGAGGCATTGAGGCACAGCAGCACTGACCCCCGGGGAGGGGTTATGGGACCTCTGACTTATATCCAGTTGGTCAGAAGCACCGGTGACAAACTGGACATGCAACTGGTATCTGGAGTGGAGGGCAGTCAGGTGGGCCTGAGGCCGTCGCCCCTGGGGTCTGATGCTGTCTCCAGGTAGTGCGGGATGGAACCAAACTGTAGGACATTCAGCGTGTATTACATCACCTGTGCTTCTGACCGACTGGGGATTATTGAGAAGAAGGATGAAGAAACCTCGTCTCCAAATGAGTTCTTAGAACAAAGCTGCTTATCTGTGATGATTTTATGAGAAAATAGTGAACATTTATCTTATTTAAATCATTGCATTTTGGGAATTTTTTGTTAGAGCACTTGAACTTATTTCATACTTAAAATTTTTTTTAAATGCTATTTAATTAGAGAGAGAGTGGCAGAGAGACTCTCAAGCAGGCTCTGTGCTGTTGGTGCAGAGCCTGATGCAGGGATTCATCTCACGAAGGATGAGATCATGACTTGAGCAGAAATCAAAAGTCAGATGCTTAACCCACTGAGCCTCTGAGATGCCCCTACCTGAACCTATTTTAAAGACGAAATAACAAGGCCTGGGAAAGAACCCATAGCTAATACGATGTGGGACAGGGATTAAACCCAGATAGCCAGACTCCAGAATCTGCCCTCTTGGGATTTCCTCAAACTAATGCCCCAAACCTGCTGATGACAGCGAGTCACCCCTGTGAGACCAATCCGTAAAAGGACTGGCCAAACTGCAATGCTTCTAGAACAGTTATCCTGCAAATATCAGTGAGGCCTCCCTGGGGAAGAGAACCGGGGACAGATGGTTTGACAGAAAAAGAAGAAAAAAAAAAGGAAGGATAAGACTTGGAGCTCTAGTGCCACCACCTCCTGGGGACGTGACGGGCTCCTCAGAACATCGTCGGTTTTCTCTTCTTTAAACGGGGGACAGGAATGCCTACGTTTTTAAAACTCGGAGAAGATTAAGTAAGATATTGTAGGAAAAGGATTTAAAGCAAAACTTGACCTAGAGAAATACCTCTTTAAATGATGCTCTTCTTTTCACGAGTGTTACTTTTCCACCAAATCGCGTGGCTTCCCCTGAATCCTCGCCTGTGACAAGCACAGCCCCTGGCACCTGCCGAGGGCGGAGCCCGGGGCCTCAGGCCGCCCGCGCTGCACTCCCCAAGTGCGGGCGGGGTCTGAGCTGGCCTGGGAAGGCCCGGCGGCTGGAATCTCAGGGCTGGAGCCTCATGACCGCCCCGTGGCCGCTGCCAGCTGGAGACAGGAAGAACCCAGGAGCCAGGGCTGGATGCGCCTGCCTGCAGGGTCCCCTCCCTGAGAGGCCCCACCTCATTCTCCCAGCCCAGCACCGAGCCTGGGAATAGAACAGGTGCACAGTCAGGGCCCTGCCGCCCGACCTGGCCCGGCCTCATCCTTGGGGTCCGAGGCCCCCAAGACACTCAGACGCACTCAGGGACTGGATATAGGGAAGTGAGAGCGGAGGGGAGGAGAGAAGGCCATGAGAAGAGGCCATCCTGTGCATCCTGTTACCCGGTCACGATTTATCATCCGGCGTAAAACAGGAAAATTAAAATGTGCGGCCGTGAGCAGCTTAATTGAATTGAATGCCTAGGAAAAATGAAACTTGGGACAGGGACAGTTAAGGAACAATTTTAAAGATCACTGAGTGACAGGAATGATCTGGAACTCCCATCGAAAGGAGCCATTCATCTGTGTGGAATCGATGGTCGCGGGCCACCTGGGTGCAGGGGAGGCGCCGGGGCCCCAGCAGTGAGGGGCAGGTGAAGCTGGTCCACCCTCTCTTGCAAGCAGCTCTGAGGATGCGTAGGAGGGAAGCCAGACTTCGGCAAGCTCAAAGGCATGTTCCCAGGAAGGGCGGAATGTTCCCGAGGGCAGGGACAGACGCCAGGAACTTCTGGTGCGCAGAGCCAACCCCGGAGTCAGCTGGCCTGGAGAGCGATGGGTGATAGGGCTGTGGGCGCAGGGGGCCTGGGCAGTGGGTGCGGCCAGGCCAGCTGACTCATCCCAGGTCTG
The DNA here is from genome assembly GCA_017311185.1 of Proteles cristata cristata. Lineage (NCBI taxonomy): Eukaryota > Metazoa > Chordata > Mammalia > Carnivora > Hyaenidae > Proteles > Proteles cristata. The sequence continues at coordinate 57,847 of JAESUZ010004211.1, forward strand.
CAGGATGCTGAAGACCTGGAAAAAAATGGCTCCAAAATGGACAAAGAAAACGGTAAAATCAATATTAGTAATCCTTCCAAAGGCAGATTAGAATTCTTCCCCCAGAAAATGTGCAAAGCGAAATGCGGTACCGAGGAACGGGGGCTGAAGGAGGACCGGTGACCGAAGCCAGAGGGGGCAGCAGCGGGCGCCGGGGGCCAGGCGCGGCTGCTGGACACGGCGGCCGGAGAATTACGTCAGCCTCTCTGGTCTCCTCACCCGCAGGGCGGGCGGGAGTGAGAGAACATCACGGCCGCACTGAAGCTGCCTGGGCCCAGCTCGGGTTCCGCCTGGGTGTCTGGCGCCCTGTTTGTCTGATGGAAATTCTGGCTTTGGCCCCAGGGGGTTCCAGAGCCCTTCCGAGCTGCCCCCTGCGCCCCCCAGGGGACCTTCCTGCCCCCCTCTGGTCTCCTCTGAAGAGTCTCCTGGAAATGACGGCCTTTGATGGGTGGGGCACCACAGCCCTGACATCCTACTTGCAGAAGAGATGAGGAGGCAGCATCAATGGGACGCCTCCGCCCCTCCGCGGCCCGGGCCTCACAGGAGACGTGGTCCAGGGACAGGCTGGTTCCGGCCTTACTTCGTTCCACGAGGGGGCAGAGCCCAAGAAACAGCTACGAAAGGGCCACCGGAAGGCGGAAGAGGCAGCCCCCTCTCCCAACGCAAAGCGCGCAGTGTCAGCTGGCCAGGGTGGAGATGGGGTTGGGGACCCGGACGGGGGCAGCTCCGGACTCACTGCACACTTCTGCCCAGGACCTCGGCAGCAAGCGTGACGCTCGGAAGTTTGAATCCATTCTTGTGTTTCCTGGGTTGGTCCCTTGGGGGGCTTCCATCTCACCTGAAACGAAACCCAAAGGCTTCCTGATGCCACCCTGCTGCGGGAAGGGGGCTTCATTCCTACCCTCTGTCCTCTGCTCACCATGAAGCCTTCCCTGCTGGCCCTTTGGCTCTGCCTCAGGACCTTTGCACATACACTGCCTTCCACTTGGAACTGTCTTTCAACAGGACCATCCCCTTACCTTCTTTAGGTTTTGCTCCAAAGCCCCCTTTACTAGGAAGCCTTCCCTGGTTGACACATTTCGATCTAAACTCCCCCAGCCTCAGCTCCTCGCCCCTGATTCTACTTTCCTTTATGGAAGTATTTTTAAAACATATAATATATTTTAGTTATTTCTTCTGTTATTTTCTGCCTCCCTAAAAGAATGCAAGCTCCGTGAGGGCAAACGTTTTTCTCTTTCTCTCTCTCTCTTTTTATTTGTTTGTTTGTTTGTTTGTTTTTCACGTTTATTCATTTTTGAGAGACAGAGAGAGACAGAGCCTGAGTCGGGGAGGAACAGAGAGAGAGAGAGGGAGACACAGAATCCGAAGCAGCTCCAGGCTCTGAGCTGTCAGCACAGAGCCCGACGTGGGGCTCGAACTCACAAACCAGACTGTGAGATCATGACCTGAGCCGAAGTCGGACACTTAACCGACTGAGCCACCCAGGCGTCCCTCTCTCTCCTTTTTAAAAAAACTCTTGTTTTCCCAGAATCTGGGGCACGTGGTGGGTAACACATCAGTCAGTGCATAAACACCCTTGAACTTTTGTCCCCAAGACAAATCCTGGTCTAGACACGTCAGCACATTGCAGGGACAGCGGCGGCGCGCTTTCCACCCCTCCGGGACCGTCTCTGCGTGTCAGGAATCCCCGCCCAGGAAGCGTCCTCGGGATGCTGGGGAGAGTAGAGCGGCCCGGGCGGGCGGGGGCGGGGCGGGCCGGGCGGGCGGGGCGGGCGGGCGGGGCGGGCGGGCCGGAGCCGGGCGGGCGGGCGGGGCCGGGCCGGGCCGGGGGCGGGGCGGGCGGGGGCCGGGCGGGGCGGGCGGGCGGGGGCGGGGCCGGGGGCGGGGCGGGGCGGGCGGGCCGGGCCGGGGGGGGCGGGGCCGGGTGGGGCGGGGGCCGGGGCGGGGCGGGGGCGGGCTGGGGGCGGGCCGGGCGGGGCGGGCGGGGCGGGGCTGGCCGGGCGGGGCGGGGGCGGGGGGGCGGGGGCGGGCCGGGCCGGGGGCGGGGGGGTCTCCCTGGAAAGGCCCTCGAGCTGCAGCCGGGAGCAGACGGCACACAGCAGTGCATGTTTGTGCAGGAAGGAATCTTACTGTCACTGAGGAAAATGTGCCCTGGTCCCCACGCAGGATGGGGCCTCAGCTCCCCATCCCCCGAGGGCCCAGAGCTCCTTGGCCACACCGGGCAGGGACAAACTCAGGACAGGCTCAGTGCCGGTGGGGCGCCGGGGGCCCCAGCTGAGGGGTGAGCAGGGGCTCCGCTGAACGGCTGCCCGCAAACCCAGCAGGGGAGGGGGCAGGGGGGCAGCGCAGCCCTGGGCCGGGGAGGCGGGGGCGCCTGAGCCGGGCCGGGGGGCGGAACTGACACGGGTGGACGGCAGCCAGTCGGGGCAGAGGGATTCTGGAGAAAGGGGCACGGCCACCGAGCCCAGAGAGGAACCCAGGGAAGGTCACAAAACCAACGGTCCCATGAGGGCGGGATTCTAAACGCTGGAGTGAAATAGTGTCCCGGGCAGGACCCGGGGACGCCTCCGGACGTGTCTGGGAGGGAAGACGTCCGGCCTTCCTGCGCTGGGATCACCACCCACGACGGCTTCCCGGCGGGGCTGGCGGGTGAGGCTGTCACCGCAGCCGCAGGGAGAGCGGAAGAGTCACGACAACAAGAGACCCAGGGACCCTGTGCGGCCCGGTCCTCCCGGGGGCGGCTGGGCAGCGGCCCACACGTGATCGCCCATCGCCCAGCAGGGAGGCAGCCGCCCCCCGACCCGCAGCCCCGCAGGCGCACCCCCAGGCTGGCTGTCCGCTCCCGCCTGCAGCTGAGGAGCCCGCGTGGCCAGGTTCCCTGCGCGTGGCCGCTGGGCGCTGCTGTCCGTCGTCCCTGTCCACCGTCAGCGCCACGCGACTGCTTCGGGTCGGGGATCCCCCTCCTTCACCGGCGGGGTGAATGGGAGCCCACAGGAAGTCTGCCGAGCGAGGTAGCAGCAAACTGGCAGCAATGAGAGGGACAAGCGTGACCGGCCGCCCCCAGGTGAGCCCAGGGCCCCACGGCGCCCCTGCACCAGCGAGGTCCGGGCGCACTTCTCTTGTCCGCCGGAGTTTGGGGTTTTGAGGGCGGGACTGGGTTCTCCACCCTCAATCCTGGCACCGGGCCCTCAATCCCGGCACCGGGTCGGGGACCAGACTATTGTCTGAATTAGCAAACGAACAATGAGTGTGGAAGCAATCGTCACACCTCCTATCCAGGAACCCTCCGGAACCCCCAGCGCTCTGATCTCTGGGGGAAGGTTGAAGTCACTGAAAAAAAACTTAATAGAAAAAGTGCCAGGAGGGCTTGTGCAACCTTTGTTCTCCCAACTCAGTGTTACAGTTTACAAACACACACACACACACCCCCAAGAGTTAAAAGAATTGGATCCATCGTATGTCCCTGGGGGCACGGCCTGGGCTGGGGAGGTCAGGTGGCCTCTCGGATGCTGTCAGCTGCCAGAGATGCGAGGTGGGCCGGCCAGGCGGGCAGGGGAGGGACCTCATGAAGCCACAGCTCCTGGGGAGAGAGCGGTGAGTCTCGGGAACGCAGGCTTGGGTTTTCTGCTGGTCCACGTTTCCATTTTCCCCTGTAAGAGCAGACAGCACATGCGAGAAAAATGGAAGGGAAATACCTGAGGGTTCATTTGTCCCCTGTTTGGGCCAAGGGAAAGGCGCGGGGTCATTCCGACAAAACGTGGCTGGGAATCACAGAGGGGCTCGGGCTTGGCTGTCCACGAGGCCCCTTTAGCAACAGGCGCCCTTCTGGAAGGTCCTTCTGCATTCAGAAGCCGCAGTGGCTCTGCCCCTCGGCACCCGCCCCAGGGAAACTCGTCCACACAGAAGCTTGCGTTCAGCAGAGCCCGAAGGAAAAAACCACCAACCTAGCCAAGCACTCAGTCATCAACAGGAGAATGAACAAACACAATGCAGGAATATTCAGCCTCAAGGAGGAGGCTGGATACATGTTAGAGCAGGGAAGGGCCTTGAGGACATTATGTGATGCGGGAAGCCAAGCACAGAAACAGAACATAGGATTCCACGTGTGCGTGACATCAGATCTGTGTGGGCGGGAGAGAGGTTAGCGGGCCTGTGGCTGGGGGTGGGGGACAGGAGCTAACAGGCGCAGAGTTTCTTTTTGGGAGTGATGCAGATGTCACGTTGAGACGGGCGGTGGGGACACTTGCACCGTTCTGTGACTGTGCCGCCAGCCGTTGGCCTGTGTGCTTTCAATGAGTGAATTATATGCTGTGTGAATTCTCTCTCAATAAAGATGTTTAAAATAAAGAAAAGGGTCTCCCTGGGGGGCTCAGTAGGTTGAGTGTCCGACTTCGGCTCAGGTCATGATCTCTCGGTTCATGGGTTCGAGCCCCGCGTTGGGCTCTGTGCTGACAGCTCGGAGCCTGGAGCCTGCTTTGGACTCTCTGTCTCCCTCTCTCTTTACCCCTCCCCCACTCATGCTTTGTCTTTCTCAAACAAATACATAAACATTTAAAAATAAAATAGAATAAAATAAAAAGAAAGAAAAGGGGATCAAGGTCTCCTAAAGTCTCTGTTGTAGCTCCGCATTCCCAGCTGAGTACGTGCTGGGGAGGGGAGGGGTCCGGCTTCCCAGAGGTGGTCATTGGCCCGAAGGTGGCTGCCTGCCCGATGTCCGCGGCCCCCTTGCTGCTGACGAACAGCCGCTGGCTTGGCCCGGGGGTGGCAGGCGCCCCGGCACGAAAGCTCCCGAGCCGCAGGTTCTCCGGCAGCCCCACGGTGGGCAGGCGGCGCATTCTGGCCAATGGGTTTCAGAAGGAAGTCACTGGCGTGCAGGGGTCCCTTCCCAACGAGAGAGCAGCCAGAATAAGGAAGGCTTTGTTTCGTGTGTGCGCGTTACTACACAAAACATGGACACAACACCGACTTTCTTTCTTCCCACTGCTCATAACTGAAACAGTTTAAATGCCAACCTGCCCACTCTGCGCTCCTGGAGCTGGGGGAGTCCTAGGGAAGGGCGGGGAGGAGGGGGGTTCTCAGCCGCAGACCTCAGCACCCCTCCCTGAGGGCCTGTGGGAGGAACAGTCACCCACAAAGACACCGCCCGCACTTCCCAGTCTGCGAAGCTGGGCCTGGCCTTACAGAGCCCCCCTTGCCCTAGCTGCAGCCCCTAGGCTGCGGCACCTGAGGCAGCAGGCAGAGGAAGCAGCAGAGGTGGCTGGAGGAGGGGCGCAGGGCCCCGGGGTCCCTTCCCGGCGCCTTCCCCAGGCTGGCGACGCCGGAGCAGTGGCATAGGAGCCCTGGCACCGCAGCCGCGAGCCTGACGCCCGGGAGCTGGGATCCGGGGCGGCACCAGGGACGAGTGTGAATGCCTCCAACCGAAGCGACAAACGCTGTCCTGGGGACCGAGCTCCAACACTGGAGCACCCAGAGCTCGCCCGCCGGACGGGGGCGGCCCGGGACTGGACCAGGGGGAGAGGACGCGCCTCGGGGAGCTGGCGCCTCTCTTGAGTGTCCGGCCGTGTTCCGACCTTGGGAGGAGTCCGTACGCTGGAGTCCTCGCCCCCGGGACCTCAGGATGGGACTGCGTTTGGGGGATCCGGGCTTTGCAGAGGTGATGGAGGTTACAGGGGGTCACAGGAGTCAGGTGAAGGGGCGGAGATGGGGACGCAGACAGTGACGGGGGACGCCGTGTGAGGACACGGGGGAAGACGGCTGTCCGCTCGTCAGGGAAGGAGGCACAGGAAGAACCAGCCCTGTGGACGCCCTGGTCTCGGCCCTCCGGCCTGCAGGGCTGTGGTGGGGAGCAAACATCTGCTGTTTAAGCTCCCAGCTGGTGGCACTTGCTGCGGCGGACCTCGTACGCGATGCGAGGGGCATACGGGGGTCTCCGAAGGGGGACCACACCCAAAACGAACACACCCCACAGAGTCAGAAGGCTGTGAGCTCCGGGTTCTGACAGACGCAGAGGAAGGGGATGCAAGAGGAAACCAGCGCCGAGTCCCCACCTGCACCTGTGTGCCCGCAGCCCCAGCCAGCGTGGCCTGGGAAATTTGGGGTCATGAGTCAGGGCCCCTAAACACCGGCCCTGGTGTTTGGAGACCACCCCAGCCAAGCCAGGTCCCGGAGGGAGGTCATCGATGGAATCACCGCGACCCAACTGAGTGACCTTCCAGAGGACAGGGCAAGGGGGAAACAGAAAAGAAATCGCCCATCAATCGTTTGGGGAGCTGGGAGTGGGGGCTTCCCATGTTGATTCCAAAATACCGTTTGAGACACAAAGTGCCGTTTGTGACATTGTTTTCAACCCCATCAAGGAGGTGGGGTTGGGGCGACTCAGGAGGGAGGCAGAGTAAAGAAGAGAATTCGTGTGACAGAACCAGTCTGTTTTCACACATCGTGTTTCTGATTATAAAGCAGCAGACAATTTCTTCAGAGAACTTGGAAAAGACAGTGAAGATCAGGGATGGAGGTAAGATTTCTCACTAACTCACTGAAGACGGTGGCGTGTTTGGGTGCGATCCGCAGTCTAGATTCCCCCGGCACGTTCCCGTCACTGAGAATCGTGTTGTGAGAATGTCTCTGGCTGGTGATGAAAATACTTCCTCCAAACACGGGCTCTGCATCTCCGCGTCAGGCTGTGTGGAGCCACAGTCAGTGCCTCTTCTGCTTATAGGAACGGGGTTTCTCCACAAGTTCTGTGGTTTAAGTAAGAAAGTCTTTAGCATATTCATGGACCTTCATGTGCACCTCGGACCCGTCCAGCAGAGATGTTCCCAGAGCGGGGGTCTCTGCGGTGGACGCCGTCAGATGCCTCACTCACACGGTCAGAGCAGTGACTGGTCCAAGCAAGCTCATGGTGTGTGACCCTGCTGTGCACAGTGTCCGCGGCCCTCAGCCAGCAGCACGTTGACATCGTGAGTGTGTCACCCACCCCAGCTGGCACCTCTGCTGGCCACCCTGCTCTCGACCATTAGGTCATGTGAGACGGAAATAGAATATCTGATTTTTGGTAAATTGTTGTGGGTTTTCTTGGGCTGCCTTAACAAAGTATCATCACCAGGGTGGCTCAAACAACAAGAGTTTATTCTTTCCTGGTTCTGGAGGCCGGAAGTCCACCTATTCTCCCCTGGCTCTGGGGGCCTCAGGTCCATCCACTCACCCCGACTCTGGGGGCCCGAGGTCCATCTATCTCCCCCCCACCGGCTCTGGGGGCCCGAGGTCCATCCACTCCCCCCCCGGCTCTGGGGGCCCGAGGTCCATCCACTCCCCCCAGCTCTGGGGGCCCGAAGTCTGAAGTCTGGGTGCCGACAGCGGCGCACCTCCCCACAGGCTCCGGGTACCACCCTCCTCATCTCTTCCAGTGGCTCCTGGCGCTCTCTGGTGCGTGTGTCACCCCAGTCCCTGCCTTGTATCTTCCCTCCATGTGGTCTCTTAGAAGGACGCCTTAATCCACCATGATCTCATCCTAACTTGACCACATCAGCACAGATCCTGTTTCCAAATCAAGTCCCATTCACAGGTACCAAGTACTAGGGCTTCAGCATACTTTTCGGGGGGACACACGTCCACCTCCAAGAGCTGTCAGGTGATCTCCACAGCACTCTACAGGAAGAACTCACTTTGCTGTGTAGCCCAGGCCTCAGCACAGCTGGGATGTGCCAGCCAGAACATCCCCCCCCCAACACCTGGAGTGCGGGAGGCCGTCGGGACCTGGGGAGATCTGTCATTACTTTGCTACTCAGCCAGGAGCCATGCCTGTATTTAAATGCAGTTAAGGCCAGGCTACCACAGGCTTTCCAGATGATATCCAGAGGGCAGGGTCTGCCCTGACGAGTAGATAAGAATGTTGTGTAATGAACACATGAATTATGAGTACTTAAATGATGTTCCAGAAGGCAAAGGATTCCTTCCCCGTCATGTCCTCAAATCCTGATCAGTGCATCCGTGGCTTCGGGGACATCTGTCATACCACACAGGGGGTGCTGGTTCCCATGCAAACAGAGGGGTATCTCAGGGAGGTCAAGTGGCCTCTAGGCTTCTCTCTGAGCCAGGTCAGGAGTCTGATCCTCCCACCAAAGCCATCCACAGATCTAAGGGAAGGAAAGAGGGACATCAGACGCTGACCTCGGCACAAAGCCTGTCCCCCATGTGCCCCCAGATAAAAACAAACCTCACAGAACACCTGCATTTTGCTTGGACTTTACTGTGGGCCAGCTTTCTCTGCAGCAACATTTGCTGTATTTGAGGAACTAGCGGTGTGACCTATACCGTGCCTTTTGTGAACCTGAGACGCACAGGAGGCAAGCAGATGGGCTTTAGGGTTCGAAACAGGGAGCCTGGCCTGCCTTCTCTGCTCCCCAGATCCGTCTCTGGTCCAGGCTGGGTGCAAGTTACTCACCAGCAGCTTCCAGGCACCTAGGGGACCCAAGCCATTTGCAGCACATTTAATTTACAGCTGGAGCAGTCAATTCATAATTCAAACATTACTGCCCTAAATTGCACACACGTTTGAGCCGAGTGGAGATGGAGAGATTTGGGTGCTTTCAAAGAAAACCCACAGAGCCCCCATTTCTCTCCTATTCTAGCGAGTTCTGCTCTCTTGAGCAACTTTTCAGCTCCCTGAGAATAGCATGTTTTGAGCAAAAGGAGACAGTACAAATGAAAGAAGAAAATTAAATATGAAAATTTAATTAAATCCCTCTTTGATCATTCTCCCTAGAACTGATGGGGGGGCTGTTGCCATTCAGCCACGAGTGAGATAACCTCGAAGGCTAATTAGGATAAGGGACCAGCCTCTGAGGAGGGAGGCAGACGCTTATCTCCTGACCCTGCATCCTTTCAAATGGGCCGTTCTGGTGAGAGCAGTGCTCGGGTCTTCAATTACTTGCCATTTCTCCTTTGTCCAGGCTCATAGATATAAAGTGTTCTTTGTACTTTGTACCTCCTATAAGATCTTCCAGCTTTCGTAGGGCTCCCCGGAGAGGGCTGGGGGCCGTGTGTGTGTGTGTGTGTGTGTGTGTGTGTGTGTGTGTGTGTGAGGGCCTCAGCAGCTACACGGGAAGTTTTAGTCCTTATTTTCCAGGGCTGTGGGGGAACTCAGCCTTTAAAACTAGCCCCACCCCTCCCATGCTGGGAGCTGCATTCCTGAAGGGAGACGACAATGCAGATAAATGAAAGATCAACAAGTCAAGAAGCCAGGCTATGTGGGTCGGGACACTAATGTGGCCCCTGTTCTCTGACATCCCACACGACACCAGTCACCTTCCCTGTTAGATGGAGCTTAGGCTGGTTTGAGAAGGGAGTGTGCAGCGGGACTCTTGGGTGGCTCGGTTGGTTAAGCACCAGGCTCTTGATTTCGGCTCAGGTCATGATCTCACAGTTCGTGAGTTCGAGCCCCATGTCGGGCTCTGTGCTGACAGGGGAGGGCCTGCTTGGGATTCTCTCTCTCCAACCCCCTGCCCCACCCCTGCTTGTGCTCTGTCTCTCTTTCTCTCTCAAAATAAATAAATAAACATGAAAAAAGTCTTAAAAGAAAGTGAATATGCCTCTATATACACACATAGACACAGGCGCAAACACGCATATGAACACAGGCACAGAGAGAATACATGTACACACATATATACACATGCACATAGACACACATATGCACACACATGCATGACACACACCCACGGTAGAAGTTTGCGTCTGGAGAATATCTTTAGGAAGATACTAAAGACGGTTTGTGTGCTGTCACAAATTTAGAAGTCCGATGTGAGCCTTACATTTTGGGAAATATGCTAACTTAACAAACTTTGCTCAGGAATGAAAAGGCCTCCCGGGGCGGATAAAGGAAAAACAAGGAAGCTGGGTTCAGGGTCAAACACAGGAAAACATCCCTGATTCAGGATGTGGTGGTGTAGAATTCATGACGGCATAATTTATGGGACTATCAAAGCCTTCCCTGGAACGATTTATGAGAAAGTATTTTGCTAAGCAAATCATGTTGCAAAGGATTTCAGAAGCATTGTTTAAATTATTAACAGAATCCGTCGTTTCACAGCGTTTCGGGAGCAGCATTGGCATACAACTAATATGATATTACAAACTATTTTAAACGCTTGCTTAAGGACCCTGTCTCCCCTAACAAGGTATTGAACATCTTTGTTCAACTTGTTTGAAAAAATTATATAGTAATTTTTATCACATTTATATTATTATAAATAGATTTGTCTTTAATTCCTTAAAGTTAATTTTTCTTTAACCTCAGATTGGTCTTCTTTCCTCGTTGCCCAAGGGACAGACAAGTGCTCCAGTGATTGATCCATGTACCAAACCACCCAGAAGTTAGTGGCTTAAAAGAGGGATTTAATGCTGGTTGTGATGGTCTGAGCTGATTAAGCACTATGTCGGCGAGGTTTGCCTGGGCTCACTTGTGGGAGTGCGCTCCGTTCTGGGCTCTTTTGAGGCTGGGATCAGCTGGGACAGCTCCATGTGGTCTTTCGTTCAGGCTTCTTCCTGGTACGGTGGCATCAGGAAGCATTTCAAGAGGGTGAACATAGAAATTGCAAAGCATCTGCAGGCCAAGGCTTTTATGACAGTTAATTTTATGTATGAACTTGACTGGGTCATGGAGTGTCCAGATAGCTGGTAAAACATTATTCCTGGGTGTATCTGTGAGGATATTTCTGGGTGACGTTAGCATTGGAATGGGAAGACTGAGTCAAACAGGTGGCCCTCCTCAATGTGGGAGGGCATCACCCAATCCAATGAAGACTCAAATAGAACAAAATGGTGGAGGAATATTGGATTCTCTCTCTGCCTGACTGCTTGAGCTGGACATCAGTCTTCTGTCCTTGAAATGGAACTATAGCTTCTCAGGCCCTCAGACTCAGGCTGGACCTGCACCACCATCTCTCTGATTTCTCACTGGGTTTCCAGTTTGCAGGTGACAGATCCTGGGACTTCTCAGCCATAATCATGTGAGCCTGTTTCTCATAATAAATCTCTCTCTCTCTCTCTCTCTCTCTCTCATCTATCATCTGTCACCTACCTACCTACCTGCCTCCTACCAGTTCTGTTTCTTTGGAGAACTCTAATACAGCTCCTGAATACACACATGTCATTTCCACCTCATTCTATTGATTGAAGCAAGTCACAAACTCCCTCCCATCCCCAAACCCAGATTCAAAGAGAGTAGAAATAGACTCTAGCTCTTGATTAGAGGAGTGGCCTTATGAATCTACTATTAAATATTACCAAAGATTGTTGACTCCTGGGAAGGAGTAAGAGAATTGTGTGGCCATTTCCTTTTTCTGGAAGACAGGAAATATATCAAAGAAAGTCAGACAGGCACCTCTTCAAGAGCAACAAGAGAAGAGATTTTGGATGAGCTCTCCTAATAAGCCAGAATGTGGAGATTTGACGGAAGTATTCCAATGCAATAATTTAAGGGAAAAATTTAGGTCTTTTTGCAAGAAATGATCTTACATGTCAGTTCTCATCTCAAATTCCCTCCCTGAATATTGTCAGATGACTACAGAAGACAGACAGTTTGAGCATTTTGTGACATGTTTCTGAGCCACAAAGAACTCCATCCCTAATGCTCCATCTTGGAGCCACTGATCACAAAGAAATTTGGTTGAGGTCACAGGCAGGCTAAGATACTGTATTAGCTTGCCGAGGCTGCTATAACAAAGTATCACCCATGGGGCAGCTTAAACAATAGAAGTGCATTCTCTCCCAGTCCTGGAGGCTGCAAGTCCAAGATCAAGGTGTTGGTAGAGTTAGTTTCTCCAGAGGCCCCTCCTCGGTGTGCAGATGGCCGTCCTCTCCCCACAGGGACCTCCTCACGTGGTCATCCCTCCGTGTGTGTCTGTGTCTTCATCTCCTCTTCTTATAAGAACCCACTCATATGACCTCATTTTAACTAGATGACCTCTTTAAAGACTCTCTCTAAATATGGTCCCATTGTGAGGTCCTGAGGGTTATAGTTTTAACATATGAACATACTCCACATATAAATTTGGAAGAACACAATTCAACCCTCAGCAGGCACTATCTTCTCTGCTGGAAAAAGTAAATTGGTCAACCTTACATTCTTCTTTCCTTAGAATAGAAAGGACATTCACAGTCTGGGGGAGGATCCACAGAGTGGTGAGCAGGTAGATTCACAACCTTCCTAGTGATGACACGGTAGGGGCTACAGTGGCTGTTAGGGTTCTGGTTGACAAGAAGCAGACTTCTACTTCCATCTTTGGTTTGTACAAAGGTGTTTTAAATTTTTATTTTTATTTGGATGGCTTCATCAAAGGAATGGGATTGACATGCATCCATTTAACTTGGAATAACTTAAAAGAGCTTTGTTAAACATGAGAACAGCATGGATGAGCACTAAAACTAACAAACAGAGAATAGTTCTCTTTTCCCCTCCTGAACCTGGTCCTCACCACCACTGCTCACACACTTTCATCCTCTGATATCAAAGACACCACAGGATGGAAAACCCTTTACAAACATTAATTAATTCTCACAATCCTCCTGTGAAGCATGGGGGATCATTTTTTCTCTCTTTTAAAGAGGAGACCTGAAACCAACAGACCAAATGACTAACCTGGATGGAAGTTGCCAGAAAGCTCAAAAATGGAATTTGGTTGAAGATTGGGTATAGAAAATTAATTTTGTGTTCCAAGAAGATGGGAAGAAGTACAAGTCTTAGTCCAAAGCGGACAGTTCATTGAAGCAATCAGGTTGAACAAACAGAGCTCTCAAGATTTGGATCAAAGGGATTTGGGATCTGAGTTGTCCTAGGGAATCTGAAAGACAATCTAGTTAAGAACTTTCTCATTACCTACTTCCCAATCCAGCCCCGGACCATTAGGCTAGAAAAGGCACAACCTAATTCTTCTCATGATTTAGACCCTGAAATCCAGGTGGTGATGTTGTCAGTGATGTTAAAAATCATAGGACAGGCAGCTTTTTGAGGGTTCATTTTTGGATCATTTCAGACCTAGGTTCTCTGTGGGGTGAAAGGTGAGCTCACAAGAAGCTCGCTTGCTTTCCCCATGCTGATAAAATTCTGCGGCCACTGTGGATTGCAGGTCAGGCACACTCCACCTCCATCTGAGGTCCGGAGTTACGGCAGCCACCGTCATGTCCTCCTCCAGACCAGAGCCCTTCTGACAGGGACTTGGATGCTCCCAAGGTAGAGAAAGCCTAACTCAAAGTGGCTTAAGCAGAAAAACCAGTGCATTGACTCATGCATTTTAAAAACCCACGGTGCTAGCTTCAAGTCTCAGTGATGTAACAAGAACGCTGGCCCTGCTCATCTCCACTTCCCTCTGTCCTGAATTTGTTCTCAGACAACTTTGTTTCCCCTGTTGCAGGTACAATGTTTGCTGGCTCTCCAGAACTTTCTAGCCCAGAGGCATTTTAATACAAGGATGAGGAGAGGAGATACTGGCTCCAAACCGCTATTTGGAAACTGTCTGACTGTGGACAAGTAACGTCACTTCTCTGTATCTCCTTTTCTTCATCAGTGTAAGGGGATGATGAGAGCCATCTTCCTCATGGCATTCGTAGCTGATTAAATCAGCTCATGTGCACTAAATACTCAGCATGGTGGCTTACACTACACTAGGAAGTGCTCAGTTATGGCCAGCTATGATTATTACTGTTGATGCTGTTGGATGATTCATCAGAACCACAAGCCTATTGGCCAATAAAGATAATGGGGATCAACGGTGAAACTCAAGTATTGTTCTGTCAAGGAATGAACGTTGTCATCTTGAAAGGGCCGAGGATGTGGGTGCCAAGGCAGGCTGTCCTCCATCAGAGTGGCCCAAGCCTACCATTTCTTGCCCTGTGGCCTATAACTCCATCTGCTAAATGAAAATAATTGTACCTACTTTGTAAGGAGATTGAGATTTAGAGATGACATGTGAAGAGTTTAGAACAGCCCCTTGTCTATAATAAAACTCCAATAGTATTACTAACAGCAGTTTACAAGCTTTTCTATATACACAAATGTATGTGTTGCTGGAGGAAACTTGTCATTCTGCTCTTGTTGGTGCTGTGTTCATTTGCACATTCCTGGCTGTGAACCTCCCATGAGCCCAGTCCCGTGCTGAATGCTGAGCCCACTAGGGAGGAGGTAAAAAAGACACAATTCCCTGCTCTCCAGGGTAATAATAGTCACAAATACTGAGCATTTAATGCATGATAGGCATCATTCAAGTTCTTTACATCAATGACCTTTAATCTCTCTGATCATGATTTTATTTCCAGCATTTCCATTTGGATATTTCTTATAGTTTACAACTCTCTTCTGAAATTCCCCATCCATTTATGCATGCTGTCTACCTTTCCTTTAGATCTTCTAATATATATTAACTATAGTTATTTTAATGTTTCTTTTTAAATTATTATTTCTGAGAGAGAGAAAGAGACAGCATGAGCAAGGGAGGGTCAGAGAGACAGGGAGACACAGAATCTGAAACAGGCTCCAGGCTCTGAGCTGGCTGTCAGCACAGAGCCCAACATGGGGCTCAAACCCATGAACCATGAGATCATGACCTGAGCCGAAGTTGGACACTTAACTGACTGAGCCACTCAGGCGCCCCTAACTATAGTTATTTTAAAGGCCCTGTCTGATGGGAGCAAAACATAGATCACTTCTGGGTCCGGTTCTATTGACTCTTCTATCTCTTGACAATGGGGTGTTTTATTCTTCCTCTTCTGTGTGTCTCACAATTTTTAAATTAAATTACAGACATTGTGTGTAGAGAAACAGTGGACACTGAAGTAAACAGCATTTTACTCTCAGAAGTGAGATTTTTTTCCCCTGTGATGCCATTAGTCTGAGAGATTGAGGCAACCTGGTCAAGAATTGAATTGGGTTGGGTTTTACTGTTGCTATGGTTACCTTTAGTGAACCTGAGACCCCAAACTCCTCGTTTTCTGCACTACTATTACCTTGTGCTCCATCTCAGCCTCCAGCAATTTCTCCCTGCCTGTATCATGGAGGAGGCATCCCTTCCCATGCTCTGTCCTCTCCCTGTGATACAGCCATTTCTTGTTGCCTGTTCAAGATGATGCTGTGGGTATGAACTGGCTGTTCCTTCTTCTCCCACTTCAGCCCCAGTCTCAAGCAGGCACTATGAGGCTGGGCCTGGGGACAAGGGAGGGGGTTCCTTCACCCCTTGATCCTCCTCCCTCCATAGCATATACTCTGCCTTGTATCTGTGGTGGGTTTGGGTAAGAGAGAGTCTCCCATTACTCCCCAAGGGATAGCAAACCTCTGCTGTATACCAGTTCAGGATCTTGGGTCCTGTCTAATGTCTTTTCTGCCTTTCCCTCATGGATGCATAGCTTTTGTTCTACCCTCTGTATTGATCTCCCTTTGACCGGGAATGCAGCTGAGAGTTCCTGTCCCCACACTGCCAACAAATGAGGCCTTTTTTTTTTTTTTTTTTTTTAAATAAGAGTGAAGGGGATGCCTGGGTGCCACCAAGGGGGTATCTCTTCTGGTCCTTTCTTCTGTCTCCATGACCTTCACATTGGAAGACCAAAGAAAAGGGCTTGAGAGTTAATATGGATGCTCCTTGCTTCTGGGCTCCCAAAGATTTTACAACTCATGCTAGCTTACACTCACTTTTAGGGATTTATTAAAATTTTAGCTATCTTCTTCCTAATCAATTTTATGGTGGCCATTTTGTCTTCCTGCATGTTGTCAAGATTAAACATTTCACAGGCCCATGGGGCGCCTGGGTGCCTTAGTCGGTTGGTCGTCCGACTTTCGCTTAGGTCATGATCTCGCGGTTCGTGGGTTCGAGCCCCGTGTTGGGCTCTGTGCTGACTGCCAGCTCAGAGCCTGGAGCCTGTTTCAGCCTGTGACTCCCTCTCTCTCTCTGACTCTCCCCTGCTCACACTGTCTCTCCACTCTCTCTCTCTCCTAGAAATAAATAAAAATATTAAAAAAAAAAACATTTCACAGGCCCCATCTCTTCTCTGTTTGTTTGTCAACCTTTAGAATTTAGTTCACCTGGCCCGCTTGCCACTTCAGCTCTCTTAGTTTCAAGAAATATAGGTTATTATTTGGTTAGATTACCTAGCTCTTCCTGCTTTCAATTGGGGGATCAATGCTCTCACACAACTCTCTCTCTCCTAATCTAAAGCAGTGCTTTTCACAGGTAAATACAGATCTATAAGGTCCACAAATCTCTGAGGTCACTATTTTTATTACTCCCATTGTACAGATGGAAAATCAGAGTCACTGAGATGCTCAATCACTTGCCCAAGGTAGACAGAATCTGATGGGGGACCCCAGACAGGCTAGCTCTGGAGGGCACACGTCACTGACTACTACACTGTGTTGCCTTTTGGGGGGCATGAGAACAGCCAGAGAGACTTAACAAGCTTCATTTGTTTAGGGGTCAAGTGCCAACGTGTGGTTAAAGGCAAAGTATGAATGCAGCCCTAGGGAGGAGGCAATCAGTCCATCAAAACACATATATTCATGTGTATGTGGGTCTGGGCTGAGCAGGGAGTTAAATATTCTCAGCCATGTGCTTGAGTCACATAACTAACTCTGAGTAGCTATGTGACACTGGGAAAGTTAATTAACCCTCTAAAGCTCTTGTCATGCCATTTCTGAAGTGGAGACAGAGTCAACATGTCTATCCTAGAGTTGATTAACTTCTCAGGAAGCCTGGGGAACATCAAGGACCCAGCAGGTGAGTGTGGCTGTGCTTGCTGAATGCATGTGCATGATGAGAATATTGCCCTTCAGGCCAAAGATTAACACAAAGTTGCTGAACTCTCTCCAGCTGTAACAGACTCACTCCAATGCTGCCCATATCCTTGCCGTGCTGATAGCTCCTGATGCATATGGTGAATATTCACCCAGTTATTACTTGAGCATCTGCTATATCCCCAGAGCTAGAAGGCTTGGGGATATAGCAGCGAAAAAGGCAGAAATGGCCTCTCCCTATGAAGCATACTCTCCGGCAGGGGAAATAGATGATAAACAGATCAACACATAACCAAGATAAGTTAGAAAATACCAAGAGTTACTAAGAAAACAGAAGAAGATTCCATAGACTGAAGATTCCATGGCCTTCATGGGTCATGAGGGTGGAGCCCCATGAATGGGATTAGTCCCCTCATAAGAGACCTCAGAGACCCTTTGCCATTCCATCATGTGAGAACACAGCAAGAAGACCAGGAAGTGGGTTTTACCTAGACATCAAATCTACTGGAACCCTGATCTTGGACTTCTAGCCTCTGGAACTGTGAGCAATAAACGTCTGTATGAGCCCCTGGTCTGTGGCAGTTTGTGACAGCAGCCTGAACGGGCTAACATGAGGTGAGGAGGTGGGGAGTGGAGTCAGGGCAGTGGTGGAGGTACGTTTCTGTAGGAGTTCAAGGAAAGCCCATCTAAGGAGGTGGTGGAGCTGAGCCTCAGGTGAAGAAGGATGGCACCTCTGACTCACCCCAGCCACAATGCCCCACTTGCCATCTCTCATGCCCCATGTCCATTCTCTCCTCTTGATCTTTGCACTTGCTGTTCTCTCCGGCTGGATTTCTGGGTTCCTACAGCACTACATGGCTTCTTCCTTGTCATTCAGGACTTGGTGTCTTCTCCTCCATGAAGCCCTCCATGACCGCCCAATCCAACTGTCTTTCCTCACAGCCCGGATACACTCTGTCACCTCTTCTGCTTTATTTCTTCACAGTATTTCTCCCGCTTTGCATCTACCCTTCCTATGGGTTGATTTACTTGTTTATTGTCCATCTACCCCCTAGCACCGAGGTCACACGGGAGGTGGACTTTGTCTCTCCAGTCACCATTGACCCCAGAGCTGAGCTTGGATCATCTCACACTGGGAGATCTTGACCGGACAAATGACCCAACAGACACTGTACTCATGGAGATGCCAACGGGCATTGCTCCTGGAGGCTGGACTCAAGCAGATCTGCCTCTAATGGCCTGGGAGGGGGCCGCGACTGCACAAGTCTGGAACATCAGACCGCCAGCCATGTTCTCTCTGCCAGTGGACAGTGAGCTCAGTGTGAGTCGGGAGAGAGAATGTTCTGAGGAGCCTGCCATTAAGAGTGACAACAGGGGACCAGCAGAGAGCCAGGCCTCAGAGGGTGTGCAGGTCCCTCCTCCCCCTCGCCCAGCCAGGCAGAAGCAAACTGTGCCCTGATTCCCTCCAGATCCCAAGTCACACGCGCAGCAGCAAGGGCTGCCTGCTGCCGAATATGATGATGTGAGATTATCTTTGCACGGATTGAAAAATGACAGTCAAGACCACAGGGCTTGGCAGCCCATTACACAAACTGATCCAGGTTAAAGTCGGCCAGCAGTTCCCACAGGTGGCCGGTGACCGAGAAGGCAGTTCCCAATGGTTCCCAGAGCTGTCATGTGACTGGGAAGATGGTGCGTCCAGGGTTCTAGAGGCTGAGAGGACAGCGCCCCCACTTGCCTCCAGAGGTGGGGCTGTGATGACCGAGCCCTGGCTGTGATATGGGGGTGTGTTTCTGATTGGGCCCAGTCTTAGGGTTCACTGCAAACCCCGATAACGAGCTACTCACCCCCGATGTGGACCCATTTCTGTCTGTGTACGAGTTGGCGGAAGTGTTTGCACCCAGATGCTGACGGGGCCACAGGAGCCCCTTTGGCACAGCCACCACTCGAGGACCTAAATACACCGACCAGAGCCAACCTTCCTCCAATCTGTGTCCACGATAAAATGTCGAAAGAAAAAAAGGAAGCAGATGTGTGATATTACTACTTTGAACTTTCTTAGTTACAGTCTCTGGAAGCATGACATTTACGGGGGAAAAGGATCAGAAGGAGGGGGTAACCCGAGCATATTGTTCATCATCTTTATCTCTGGGATTTTCGCTTTCATCTTCTGAGCGCCTTGTGCACCAGGAGTCTGGGCCCCGCCTGCGGTTGTCAGTCGCTGCATAACAATCCACCCTGCAACCAGACGCTCAGGATTTTGTTGCTCAGACTTTTCCAGAAGGGTTCAGCTGGGGGTTTGTCTCCGGCCCAGGTGGAGTGGCTGGGGTGCTTCTGTCTCGCTCCCAGAGCGGTGGTTTTGAGCTTTGGTCTCGCTCTGCAGTGACTGCGTCCAACAGGCAGCGTGGGCTTCCCTCCCGGGTGGTCAGCCTGACTGCAGGGTGGCTGGCTTCCCTCCCAGCCAGAGTCCCGGAGCGACTCTCCCGCACCACCAGGCAGCTGCCCAGGCTTTTTATGGCCCTGTCTCAGAAGGCAGAATATCTCTGTGCCGCGTTGGACGGTCAGAACCCAAGGGCAGGAGCTAGAGCCAGCCTTCCATGAGATTGTGGCCAAACTGGCAGCCACTTTGCTCTGCCGCAATGGGGAAGGAAACCTGGCTTCCGCTGCAGGGGACAGGGACCTGGGAAGGCAGCTTCTGGTGGCTCCCTCAAGACCACGGGACGGTGTCCCACTCTTGTTGAGGGCAGAGATGCCACTGGCCTCTTGTGCCACCGCTTAGTCACATGCCACGTCCAAGAAGAATTGGGTGATGTCTTCTCTGTTATGTGCCCCTCCCACCTGTAACAGGTATTCTTCAGGGATGAGCATGGAGAATCAGTGGCATCTCAGTGCACCTGCGGCCTCCTCTGCGGTCAGCACACGCCTGTGACAATGTGACAGTCCTTTTGTGGCCTTAGGATATACTGAGAACTCATCCGTTAGCTGGTCTGCTGATACTTTTCCCCAGAATCCACCCTAGGACACTGTCTCCATCTGGGCGCTCTGTGGTCCCCTCTGCTCAGTCCTGCTCACACCCTGGCCTTGGAAGGTGTGGATTTGGCCCAGTCTAAGCAGCTGACCTACAGTCACAGCAGGAATGCCCAACAGCAGCCTGGGAGGTGAGACGCACGCATCGCCCCAGAGATGCACGCCACCAGCGCAGTGGGAGGCAACAGGCGCCGATTCTGCCCCAGTACTTTCTCTGACCTTGGGTGCGCTACTAACTGCTCGTCTGGGCCTCCAGCTTTATAACTGACAGAGGTTTGTAGTGGTGGGGGTTTGGAGCTGACAGCCTCGAAAGAATTCTGGAAGACGTCTTTGGTGCAAAAAATGTGATTTTATTAAAGCACAGGGACAGAACTTGGGGGCAGGAGGAGCTGCACTGGGGCTGTGAAGACTGACTGCTTATATACTAGGGAGCTGGGGCGGGGGGGAGACCGAAGCGAGGCCTCCAGAGGGACTGTGATGTGCAGACGGGGACCCCTAAGTTACCCGAGGCCTTGCTGTCGTCAAGCTAAGACTGTTTGTCCTGCACTAAGGCACTCACACTAGGGCGGTGGGTTTCCTAGAGAAATGTTGTCTCTGTATCTGCCTCAAGGTCCCGTCCGCGGGCTGCAGGTCAGAAGGAAGAGCGATCTTACCTGCCGCTTCCTTCACACCTGCGTCCCCACGTCACTGTGGGGGGAGGGTTATGCTGGCTCCTGGAAACAGTCTACACGTTTCTGGAGATTAGACTGCTGGTAAGATTGCCTTTTTCTTATAATTTACTGAGATAGTTGTAAACTGATGGAGACTCCTGTCCTCCAGGGCTGTGATCTCTATCAGATAACCACTGTTTTTTTTTTTTTTTCCTTTCCTTTGTTCTTGGGCAGCTGGGGTGCCTAAGGAGCGTCACACGTGTGCCATCCAAGGCAAGGGGGGCTTGTCGTGGGGGTGTCTCAGCTCACCTTAATGGTCCCTCATTCTACCTTTAGGAGAAAAGTCTTCCTTCAGAACACTCAAGAGGTTGAATTTGAGGTTACATTCCATCCATCAGAAAGACCGGTCCTCGCGCTGGGGAGGAGAATGAGGAGCCGGGGATCTGCCGTCCCTTCTATGCCACATCCATCCGCCCCACCCCCCAAAGAAGACCCGGGAACCTGCGTCCTGTCGTCTCCGCAGCTGCGTTCCTGGGAGGATAGGACCCGACAGTGTGTGCAAAGGTGCTTTAACATCGCCCAGTGCAAGGGCTGGGCAGGCTCCTTCTCCAGCCACCTGGTGTGTGTGTGCCCAGAGCATCACCGACCTTCCACGCGGGCTTTGTATTTCTAGGCCATGTGAGAAATAAACCCACTGACCCAATCAAGGAGGGACGTGGAGATTCGGAGCACAGTGAGGCGAACCCTTAACCAACCTACTTGCAAGAACGGGAATCTGAGCGACAGACACTCGGGGGCAGTTACAGCAGACAATTTATCTCCTAGTATGCAAGTCCCTCCCCTAGCTCCTCACTGGCTGAGCACTACAGAGGGAAGTCCCTCCCCTGGCTCCTCACTGGCTGAGCGCTACAGAGGTAAGTCCCTCCCCCTGGCTGCTCACTGGCTGAGCCCTACAGAGGGAAGTCCCTCCCCTGGCTCCTCACTGGCTGAGCGCTACAGAGGGAAGTCCCTCCCCTGGCTCCTCACTGGCTGAGCCCTACAGAGGGAAGTCCCTCCCCTGGCTCCTCACTGGCTGAGCGCTACAGAGGTAAGTCCCTCCCCCTGGCTGCTCATTGGCTGAGCGCTACAGAGGGAAGTCCCTCCCCTGGCTCCTCATTGGCTGAGTGCTACAGAGGTTACAGCCTTCCCTGGAAGTCGCCTACACACTTGGAAAGCAAAAGTGGTTTGACTGGAAAAGTGTACATTCTGTGAGGTGACCCAGCGACTTTCAGGCCCTCCTCTCTGTTCTTTGGCACATGCTCATTGCAAAGTCCGTGAAAATAAGCCCACGAAACAGAGAGGGGAAGGAGAACCAGGAAGTGGAGTGTCTAAGGGTTTGGACTCCGGTTCTGGGGAGATCGCATTCATATGTATTTCCAATAGGCTGTAAACCTGCTGTTACATACACAGCACAGCTTGTATCTGCTGTTCCTGAAAATGAGTCACCTCCCTTACTTCTCGCAGTCCACATTCCTTTCCTTCTTGGAATCCACACCCCACGGAAGAAGCCCATCCCTGCCTGGCTCTGGGCAGGGCCGTTTTCCTGTCAGTTGGGGTGCAGCCATTTGATCTATATAAGTGAATCCAATTTAGCTGATTCATCTCTCGTGTTTAATTTTTATGTTAACATAACAAGGTTATACAGCTGAACAGGAGAGGCTGGGGACAGAATTCATAAGTGCCAGCTTCAGTTAAAAAAAAAAAAAAAAAAGTTCCTGGAGGAAACAGGTTGAAAAAGCAAGTCCTCAGACAAAGGTTTTCTCTTAGGAGCTTGGAAAGCTTTCAGCTTGATTTAAATATAACATCAAAGCTATTGGCATTTAACAACCTGTGTATAAAAGTCAGGACTGACTTGTAAATAAGACCCTGGCTTGAGCGAAAGGATTTCCAAAATAAATACATCATCCGGGCTTTATGGATGCATAGAAGCAAAGGAGCATGTAGTCAAACCTAGGAGTACAGAGAGATTTTTGTGTTTAGTGGATTTTCTAGAATTAACTGTGCTGTTCATGTGATTCTTCAGAAGCGATGCTCTTTTGCTGCTCTAAGCGGGCATTTGTGGGTTTTCTCAGGCCAAACTCACCTATATTCCACGTCCGGGTTCCGCTCCCAGGGGTGGTGGCCGCGGAGGGACCTGTGTCCTTTCCTCATGGAGCCCGATCCTTGCATCCTTGTGGGTTGCCTGCTAATCTGGAAGCGGGTCAGGTCTTGAGGCTGTGGGAACAAAGGCAGAAGGAAATGGCGGGTAACATTACATTTCCTGCTAACCTGCAGCCCGTTGGCAAATGCTTGGGGCTGGCAGAGTAAAACATTCCCCCAGGAACTCCCTACTGTCTTCCTGCTCTGCTGGAGAGAAAAACCACCTTGGCTGGACCAGAGCCAGGCGTCCAGGGCCCCACGAGCCTTCCTTACACCTGAAGATCCCTGTGGAAACTTCCCATTTGCCTTTACCTCCCCCCTCCACCAACTCTCACGTATGTGGTCACGGGGTCCGGTCGGGGCAGCTCTTCCTGCCCACGGGTCCTGTCCCTGCGCTTTAATAAAAATCACCTTTTTTGCACCAAAGACGTCTCAAGAATTCTTTCTTGGCCATCAGCTCTGGACCACGGCCCCCCCTCCCCCGCAAAACCGCTTCACTGAGACCTGAAGAGGTGGCATCACCAGCGGGCCCTGTGTCATCACCCAGATTGGGCAACACGGTCTTGTGACTCAGGGACAGTGCCTCCCTCGAGGCCGGTGTTCCAGTGGGAAAAGATCCCTACGCTGCTCCCACTACCTGCAACTTCTTTAGTTTCTTTAGGACAGAGCGGTGCTGAGTTCAAGGTGGGAAGACACAGACTTCCCAGGCTCTGGGGGCGACCCAGCCGCAGGACCCCTGAGAGCCCCCCGGCTCAGAGCAGGTGGGAG
This sequence comes from Proteles cristata cristata, assembly GCA_017311185.1. Lineage (NCBI taxonomy): Eukaryota > Metazoa > Chordata > Mammalia > Carnivora > Hyaenidae > Proteles > Proteles cristata. The sequence goes on from JAESUZ010004211.1 coordinate 81,283, forward strand.
GGTGACCAGCCTTCACCTGGGACCTTGGCCGCTTGGCATTTTGAGAACACGAGGCTGAGGACCCGCCACCCCTTCTCCCTGCCGAAGCCACTTTGCAGGGTCCCCTGAGAAGAGCGCTGAGGAAGCTGGTATTTAAACGTTCCGGAGTGGGAGAGACGGTTGTCATGGCAACAAATTGCTCTGCCTGAGGAGGCCCGGCCCTGGGAACAGGAGGGGGTGCCGGGGCGCAGGACGGTATTTCAGAGGAGCTCTAGCCAGACAGGGATCGCACATTTGCATTTTGGCTCCGATGTCTGGTGGGTCAGGGATGGGGGGTGAGTGTCTACACCAACACCTTCCAGATGGGGGGTGAGTGTTTACACCAACACCTTCCAGAGCGCGGGGGAGTCCGGCACTCACACCCTGAACCTCCCGGAGGGCGCTGCGCCCCTGGTGGCGGAGGTGACAGAGGCAGTACCAGCCGGGTCAGAACCGGGCCCACCCTCCGGAGCCCCAGAGGGACTGGCCCTCCCCGCCTCCCCCCGACCTAAGCACTAAATGAGCAAAAGGCTCTGCATGTTTAATGGGTCTGGGGTCTCCTGGGGGAGGGGGGGCGGTGGAAATACTGTGGGATGTGTTAGAGACGGTGTTTGCACAAGGCCGGAACATGCTGAGTGCGAGTGTGTGCGCTTTAGAAATGGTTCCTTTTGTGCTACATGAGCTGCACCTCAAAATAATGATGACAACGGAGGCCCTTGCAGCTCCTGCCATGCCGGGCTGTTGAGGGCATGTAGACCGCAGCCCCCCGGCCTCCCTTCCCCGGAGCCCTGCCCCTGGAGGCCGGTCCCACATGCGGTCATGCTCCCACACTCTGCGAATCAGTCTCTAATCGTACAGAGCACTCCCTCCCGGAGTGCCCCCGCCATCCTCCGGGCCCGCAGGGTAAGTGACAACTGAGACCTCACATCTGGGGAGGAAGTGGCTCCTGGTCGGGGCCCCCCAGAGTGCTCCCAGTGTACCCCATGCACAACGTGAGGACATCAGGCCCAAAGCAAACTGCAGCGGCTTCGCTGTGACCACACCAGTGCAGGGCGCCTCGCCCACCGCACCGCCTTCCTAACTGGACACCCCGGGCTTTCCTGGCTGGGCTGGCCTTGGCTCTGGTCATGTCTGGGCCGAGGGTGAGGGAGGCTGAGCCCGGCTGGCCACTAGGGAGGCCACAGCCAGACCACGGGGCGCCTGGACCACTGGGGAGCAGAGGCCTGAGGGTGCTTCCACACGGGGGGGGGTACAGAGGCGCGACAGGCGGGTTGGGAAGGGGAGGCAGAAACCAGGGAGGGACGGGTGGTGTCACGGGGTTGGTGGTGGCGGGCTCCTGTGGCACGGCCCAGGACCTGGGGCCACCCGTGGCGGCCCATGGCCCTTCCTGCGCCCAGCCACCCCTGAAGCCCCTGCAACTACCCTCCCCCACATCAGCGCAGGGGCTTCCCTCTCGTCCCAGGCCTCCGCTGCTGCCCCTGCTCAGTGGCGCCCTACGGCTCGCACGCCTGTCACCCCATCCCTGCCTCCGTCCTCACGTAGTGGCTTCCTCGCCTCTGGGTCCGTGTCACCACGTGACATTCTACTCTCTGCGTGTTCTTGCCTTTTCCTATCAGGTCACCGTCTCTGGGTCAGCTCAGCTTGAGGACCTCTGCAAAGGTCACATCCATGGAGTCTGGGTGTTGGGACTTGAATTTATCTTTTTGGAGGCCACTGTGCGATCCACAGCATAGGTTTCAAATAATCAAAAAAAGGAATAAATTCCCCCGGCACCCGGGCGAAGTGAGACGGGCACATGCCTACTGGACGGTGAGCTGCTGAGAGCTGCCGACAGGCGGCCTCCCCGTCTGCGGAGTCTGAGAGCCCCCCACCCCCCCCAGAGGAGGAGGTATTTGGGATGAAACCCCAAGAAGCAAGGGGGACGGAGCAGGGCAGGCTTTCCAGGCAAAGACAAGGGAACGTGCAAAGGCCCTGTGCCGGTGGCAGAGCTGCTGGGGAGGGGGGGGACGAGGGGAGCATCCTGGAGACACCAGTGAGGCTGGAGCTTGCGGGGGGCGGGGTGAGGGCGTGGGGGGCCCGGCTAGGCAGGCTCAGGTGAGGGCATCGACCTGAGAAAAAAGCGATGTGTTTGCACTTGGCTCAGCTGCCTTAACAGAGAGCAAACAACAGCGGTTTAAGCCTAGAAGAGGGCGTATTTGTCTTTCCTGTAGGTTCCGGAGGCGGGTGCCCAGGAGCACGGGATAGCTGTGCTCCCAGGACCCCTGGGAGACCCTGGCTTCTTCCAGCTTGAGGCTCAGCCACCCCGAAGCGCCGGGCTGTGCCGGCCGACCCCACCCAGCATCTCCCACCCGGCTGCAGGGGAAGGGGAGGCAGAGGCCGGTTCCCCCTGAGGAGGGGCTGCGGCTCCTGCTTGTCTTCTCCAGTGGGCGGAACTCGGGGCTGCCTGCCCTCCGCCAGCTCCCCGGGGAGACGAAGGGACCAGAACTGCCCCACGTTCGGGCCCTTCTTCGGGACTGGGGTAAATATGGGGAGCTCGTGCTCGCACCCCACGCACTCGCCCCTCACGGGAAAACGGCGCTGAACCGCTCCGCGTGCAGAGGACGCCCCTCCCAGCCGAAGGGGCCTGCCACCCTCTCCCGTGAGGACCTCACCGTCCTCAAAGTGACTTCCGGAGGGCTGCCCGGAGGAGGGGGCCAGGGGCAGCCCAGCTACCCCGAGGGCCTTTTCCTTTTATCTCCCGCAAAGATCCATTCACGCTCATCGATCAAAAGAAACACAGCAGCGAGTTAGAAAAGTCCAATAACTGCAGTGCAGCGGCTGCAAATGAGTCCGTGTCCACTTCCTGCTCAGGCGCCAGCGGCATGATTGGGTTCTTCCCGGGAGAACTTGCTGGGCTCCAGCAAGCAGCGCGGGGAGGAGCCGCCGGCGGGCGCGACGCAGGGCTCCGGGGCCTGGAGTCGACTGTGGTGTGTGCTGGCCGCACCCGCCCGGCTCCGGTCCGTTTGCTCCCCGAGGACCTCGGCCCGACGGGCACCCCGGCTGCGGGGTCAGGGGCCTTGGCTGGCTCTGTCCCCTCCCCAGGCCCAGCCCCTGGAGTGCTGCCTGCTGCCCCTGGGCCGGTGATGGCCTAACCAGTGGGCCCCGGCAGCGGGACAGGCATGAAAGGCCGGATGGAGGGGCCGGTGACTGGCTGGGGAGGGGGGGGAGCCGGGCGGGGAGGCCAGCCAGCGGCTGTCATGCCGACCTCCTTCAGGTGCCTGGGCCCACCAAGCCCTCGGAGACACCGGCGCAGGACCCTGTGTGTGTTACGCCAGGGACACCTGTGTTGGGTAGAAGAGGCGAGTCGGGCCTGTGGCCCTGCTCTGAGTCGGGGGCGGAAGGCCCCCCAGCCCCACAGCCTGGTTCCCGGGCGGAGACTGTTGAAAAGCTAACGGGGGCTCTTCCAGACGTGCCCTGAGCCGTCTGTCCCTGCCCTCAGTCTGCCAGTCCATCAGCACCGGCCTGCTTCCTGCCCAGTACCTTTACCTCTTCTGTATTCATGTATTTTTTCCAGCTTTATGGAGATCTAATAGGCAAATAAAAATTGTGTGTATTTGGGGCACCTGGGTGGCTTAGTCGGTAAAGCATCTGGCTTTCGCTCAGGTGACGATCTTGCGGTTCGTGGGTTCGAGCCCCGCGTCGGGCTCTGTGCTGGCTGCCAGCTCAGAGCCTGGAGCCTATTTCAGAGTCTGTGACTCCCTCTCTCTCTGACCCTCCCCTGCTCATGCTGTCTCTCTCTCTCTCTTTTCTAGAAATAAATAAAAAAATATAAAAATAAAAATTGTGTGTATTTAAGGTGCACAACGTGATCTGTTGTGAGGTGATCGCCATCGTCAAGGGAATCGGCCGTCACCTCCCATAGTCCCTGCTGTGTGTGTGTGACATCACTTCAGAGTTACAGCATTGCAATGCCAAGTGCACAAGGGGGGGCTGTTAGCTGTAGCCCCCGTGCGGTGTGCTAGACGCGTTCATCTCAACGCCAAGGGCTTGTCCCTTTTAACCAGCAGCTCCCCTCTTCTCCCACCGCAGCCCCTCGTAACTCCCTTCCTAGCCTCTGCATCTATGAGTTCAGCTCCAGTGGATTCCAGACGTCAGTGCTACCGTGTGGGATTTGTCCTCATGTGTTTGGCTTTTTTCACTTAGCACCGTGTCTTTCAGATTCGTCCATGTTGCACGAGGCAAGATTTCCTTCTTTTAAGGGCTCAGGAACATTTCGCCGTTTCTTTACATTTTCTTTACCCATCCGTTGATGGACAGGTGTTTCCATGTCTCGACTATAGTGAACGATGCTGCCGTGACCTTGGCATGAACATGAACATGCCGTGACCTTGGCAGACATCTCTTTGAGATCTGGTTTCATTTTCGTTGGAATATATACTTTTTATTTATTTTTATCTGCTTCAGTTTTCTGAATTGTTTATGTGTTCATTATGTCCCCTGTTAGAAAGTAAAATACCGTGGAGACGGGGGCTTTGTTGTATCCCTAGGTCAGGGCCTAGCACATAGTAGGTGTGCACTAAATGCCAGACGAAGGAGGAGACGAGTGTCTGATGGAAGAGGCATCGTGCCTCCTATGCAGGCAAACTTGAATGCCGCATGGTTGCTATAGACAAAATACGGGACATCCAGCTGAATTTGGGTTTTAGAAAAACAGGGACTATTTTAGCATAAGAGTATCCCAGATATTGCTGTAGGCATGCTTGTGCTAAAAGAAATCCATTGTTTATCTACAATTCAAATTTACCTGGGCTTCCTGTGCTGGAGCCCACAGCCCCAGATCACATCCCCCGGGTGATGATGTGCTTGCTCTTTTCTAACGCGCCAGCACCCAGCCGTGTTCTGGGACTGCTCATCTTACGTTCCCTGCCCTCACACTCCCTTCCAGGCCTCTCCCTCCTCTCCACTCCCACTCGCAGCCGGATTTCCCCGCAGAGCTACCCTCACGCAGCGCCTCGGCCTCCATCCCTCCCACTTCCCATCCCTCACACCTTCAGTTTCCACATCACCTCCCCAGCGGCTGGGGGACAGCGTGATCCCACGTGGCCTGAGCCAACAGCCTCGCTTCTGTCCTCTCTGTCCCGGATGCCATGGCTGCCCTCTCCCTGCGCCCCGTGGACACCCAGGCCCTGCCTGTGGCCCTCAGGCCAGCTCTCCGCTCTGTTCCCAGCTCCTCTTCCACCCAAATCCTAAATGCAGAAGGACATTCGAGGCAGGGTCCTGGGGCCCATTCTGTGTGTGGGTCCTCACCTCGGGGAACGCAATCCATCGCCCCGAATTAAACACCATCCCAGGTTTGCACCAAACGTCCACCTGGGTCCCTCCAGCCGTCTCCAGGACATCTCCCCTCGAGAGTCTCACGGGCTCCTCACGCTCACCAGACTCAGAAGCAAACACTCCATGCTGAAACAGCCCCATGGTCCCCATCTAAGAGAGTGGCATCCAGGGCCCCAGATGCTCATGTGAAGAGCTGGCTTCTTCATCCACACGTCAGTCCTTTCTGCCTCTGCGCAGTCCAGGTCATCCAACCCCCAACATGGCAATGCCACTCCCCTCAGGCCTGTGGCTCCGGCTCTGGGGTCTGGGGTCTCAGAGGCCCCAGTTCTGCGTCCTTTCTCTTTTTGCTCCAACATCACATATGTTTGCACAGAGTGGGGAGACATTCCCCCGGAGCTCTGGGCAGAGTTTGCACCGGGAGCTGGACAGCGGCTCCGGGGCCCCCGGAAGCCACGTCTGTGCCTGTCCTGGGCGCCGCATCCCGCCGTCCTCCGGGCTTGGAGAGCAGCAGATATGACAGCAAGACTAATGAGCCACAGTTTCTTCTCCCTCTGTGGCCCCCGGCACACGGTGTCACTTCAGCTTCAAGGATGGAGGCTGCGGCGCGGCTGGTGGAACGGACGGGGGCACCTTACATCTTCCTTCCTGCTCTTCTGTCTAGAATTTCCATCTCATCTCCCCCAAACTGGGCAGCCTTATCTTTGCTCATTTTGATCCTTCTCCTCCTTCCAGACAAGCCAAATATGAGTCTCTCCTGCTTCCTTCAGTTAGAACAAACTGCCGCTTTCTCCGCGTTTCTGCAGATTTTCAAGAATGAATAACTTTGTACGAAGCCCAGACAGACATTCTTGCAGTAACCTCCCCCAACCCCCAGACCTCAGGGCTCCTTGAGGTGGTGCTGGTCCGAACTCACCAGCCCCTCCATCTACCTGTTAGCCACGTGCTTTATGCCGGGGGCGGGGGGGCGTCATGATGGGTGGAGCCTGGAGGGGAGAAAGTACAACCAATGCATTTAAAAATTAGAAACAAACAAAAGAAGCAATGGCCTGACGGACAGACACGCACAGAATGAACCAGAACAGGCTCATTACACTCATGTGTGTGTCTCTGCAGTTATAAAGTATGCAACACATGTAGCATCTATTATAAGATAGGGGATATAATAAAGGGATATTATATATCATAATAAGTACATAAAATTATACTGTTTATGGGCTTGAGAATCAATAAGTGCCTTTTGAATGGGATGAGTGAGTGAAAATGGATATTGACGCTGGGACCAGATGCTGGGAAGTTGAGAAAACACACACCGTGGGCAAACAGCACGGTTGCCGTGGCGCTGTTGACTTCCTCTGTCACTGATGGATTGCTCTGGAGGTCACAGAACTCGTGACACATTGCTGGGACTTGTCACTCACCAGGTCCAGCAGAGGCACCAGCTTGGGGAGTAAAGACGATGCAAAATGCTTGAAAAGTCATCTTGACACTTAAGGTTCTCCTTAAGTGAGGCTCCCCCACGCCCCCGGTGAAGGTGGGGGCTGCTGCCTCACTGACAGCATGGAGAGGTGGAGGGCAAGGTCTGGTTAGAGGTGCAAGAACTTCCCCACCAGCTCCTTGCAGGTGGGCACCCATCACTCAGAATTTGCCTTCAGAATTTTGGAACCGATGTGCCGGGAAGTACCGCAGGGCCGTGGACTCCCCTGCGGTGCTGGGTGTGCATTAGGGCATTAGGGCATGCCACACGCTGGGCGAGAGTGAGGGCAGGGCTGTCCCGGCGGGCGGGGGCCAGCACACATGTGTGTGCACTCATGCGCATGCACACTCGCTCACACACGTGTGCACACGCCCGCCGGCAGTGCGGTGACATGTGGAGTGTCCTATGTGCTCATAAGACAAGGCTGAGCAAGTAACGGGCTGCCAGGGAAAGGCGGCTGATTGGCTGGTCTCCTCGCCAGGGTGACTTCCTAGGTCCCAAGGTGAGAGGCAGAAACCCTGATGCAGGGACGCATGGACTCACCCTCAGTGAAGTTTCTAGACCCAGCGACCCACCTGGGACTGCTTTCCCTTCCTCGGACAGCACAGGTGACCAAACGTGTCCCATTTTTATCCTGGAAGCCGGCGGCTTGCTGTGAGCGCTCTCCGGCGCCCTGGCCTCTGTGATCACTCCATGAGCTGATTCTGGTTGGAGCTCATTGTTCTAGTTTGCGCACACAGTTCCGGATCACGTATGCAGCCCAGGTTCTGGAGTCTGTGCAGACAGTGTGACCAAGTGAGCACACTGATCACAACCAGCACCCAGCGGGGATGCATGTTTGTGTCTGAGACACCTCAGTTCTGTTCCCACCGTGGTGGGTACACTGACCCTCCAGAGCTGGTGTGGATCCACAGGTCAGGGCTCATTCTTCCACTGCAGGGGCCCCTGCTACTTCAGACCAGCTGCCTTTCAGGGGGCCCCATGCTGCCCACACTTCTGAGCAACTGGCTACAGATTGGGGGGTTCCTAAGATGGCTTCAGGCTGGAGGATTTACTACAGTGACTCCCAGAACCAGAAAGTGCTATATGCATGATTATAGTTTTATCATAAAGGAAACAACTCTGGAGGTCAGAGAAGAGCCACAGAAGGTGAGACCTGGGAAGATCCCAAACACGAAGCTGGCCCGGTGGATTGGGGTGCACCGTCAATGGGATGGGCAGGCGTGAAGCTACACTCAGCCTTGGGGTCCTGAGTTTCTACTGGGGTTTCACTACACAGGTACAGGACTGAACCGCTCACCACCTGGCTAAGCCCAGTGTGCAGCCCCCTGCCTCCGCAGAGATCGGGCTGGTGTCATCGGACTCGGAGCCCCATCCTCTGATCACTGGGGTGGTCTTCGGTGACCAGCCCCCACCCTAAACCATCTCATCTCTTAACCTAAACTCAGGTGTGATTCCCAGAGGCTCACGAATAGTTACAGGAGTCATTTGAAGGATTTAGTCTCCTTCCCAGCAACTAGAAACAAAGGCGAGTCAAATTCTTTATTATACAACACCCTTCTTAGGAATACTTCTTCTTGTTAAAAAAAAAAAGTTTATTTTTGAGAGAGAGAGAGCGAGCGAGCGCATGTGCAAGCAGAGGGGGAGGGGCAGAGAGAGAAGGCCAAAGACGTGAAGCAGGCTCTGCACTGACAGCAGAGAGCCTGACTCGGGGCTCGAACTCACAAACGGCAGGCCGAGCCCAAGTCAGACACTTAACCGACTGAGCCCCCAGGCGCCCCAGGAATACTTGTAAAGAGCAAAATTGGTGAATGTGACAATTGGAAAAAGCCAGCGACACTGAATTGCATCGATTTTGCAGGGCGGCCTCATGTCCTGTCTCTAACGTGGGACCAAACCCCCTCCGCAGGGGCCTCTGCTTGTCTCCCTACGGCCCCCCGAGCGGAAGGGCAGGGCTCCAGAGCCCCCGACTTGGCTGCTAGGACTCTGGGGCCCCTTCATTGCTCAAACTCCTTCTACTGGCCCATTTATTTTTAGTACCATCGCTACTGTCAGTTAACGGTCTGAGGTTGAGTGGGAGCTACTTTTTCCTCGATAACCTCTTCAGGGCTGGTGGACACCTGCGAGAACAGTGAGCGCAATCCCGGCAGAGACACTGACGGGGAGCGTTACAGGCAGAGTTTGTACTCCGTGGCCTCATCCTCGCACGGAAGCCCACTCACCCCCTTTACCATTTGTTGTTCATGCTCTTGGACCTTCCCCTGCGTCCATGATGGCTCTTCTCGGAGTTAACCAGAGTTACTACAAAGCGCAGGTCTCGGAAAAAGCTGTGACCTCCAGGAATGTAGAAACAGGTTAAAATCATCCACAACGCACAGATGAACACAGTGGACATGTTCAGCAATCAGAATTAATTTAACGTAAGGCTTTCACCGCCTCCCAGAATAGCCCCTTCTGCCCCTGGGGGTTTGCGCATGTGTTCTTGGTCAGACAGTGCTTCACGGGCTCTCTCCTCTGAACGGCTGGTGTGTCCGCGGCCTCGAGCCTGCCTGCCACCTCCGCTCTGCCTCGTCCTGCTCCCAGCCACTCACCGCCGCTCGGTAGCCAACCTCTCTTCTTGTCTTTTACGTGAAGTCAGCCTCCCCTGTGAAGGCACAAGCTTCACACGAGCCTGGCTCTGCTGATTTTATGTATCCCTGGGTCTCTGGCAGCTGGTGTAGACACGTGTTGCTCAGAAAATATTTGTCAATTCACACGGGACAAATACACTCTGAGCGTCCGCCCCAGCTCAGGCAGCGTGCAGAGGCAGGAAGATGAATTTTTGTTATGTCCTGGGGGAAATTCTCAAGTCAGGTCTTGCTTAGAAAGCATGGTGTGTGAGCCCCCCTCCATCCTTGAGGTGCTGAGCTCCCATGAGAAGAGCCTTGCCCTCCTGGAAGTCTCGACGAGATGGGCTGGCACTGTAAAGTGCTGGTTCGATCACTTTATCTGACTTCTAAAGGGTGTATCCAGATCAGGGAAAATCAAAGGTGTCACTTACCGAGACAAGGGAAACACTTGGGAAAGTTTCCATATCTGGGGTTTCTACTCAAGATGGAAAGTGCCCATTTGCTGGTTTTATTCCTCACGTTTGTGTCTCTGCTCCAGAGGGGGAAGTTCACATGTACATGTCTAAGGTTATGAAGGACCTTGAGCTCTAAGAGGCAGTGCGCACAGAGTCAAGGAAAGTGACAAGGGGCGGGGGGAGGGGGGTGGATCTCCTCAGTGAGTGGATGCTCACCTCCGTGGACATAGGGATGGTCCATCCAGCACAGCACCTTGGTTCTCAGAGAAGTGAGGTCGCATCATGGTGGGAGCTAGACCCTGCAGCCAGAGTTTGAGCCTGTGCTCAAATTCAAGTTCTACTGTTCAGTAGGTGTGTAATCTTGGGGATGTCCTGCCCTCTTTGTGCCTCTGGAAATCAGAATAATTATATAAATATATATAAAATACATATATACTATATTATAGTATACACTATATACCTACTTTATACATATATATACACTATATACCTACTTTATACACATATATATATAGTATGTATGTAATATATTACACGTACGTAATCTTCATGCAATCTTTTCCCTAAAACAACAATTGCTGAGCTTGTGGACTTATTTCTTTGTTTAGTGTCTGTCTCGCTATTTAGTTTTGTTTTTGATGCCTCTGCTTTTGGAGTCAGATCTAAAATACCATCGCCAAGGAGCTCACCATCTATGTTTCCTTCTTGGAACCTTACAATTTGGGGTCTTACATTTTACATCGGAGTCCTTAATCATCTGAGTTGGTTTTTTTATGTGTGTGCTGCAAAATAGTCTGGTTTCACTATTTTGCACGGGGCTGTCCAGTGCCTCTAACACCACTTATGGAAGACATGGTCCTTTTCCCATTTTACAGTGTTTGCTCCTTTCTCGTAAATGAATTGACTGTAAATGCACAGGTTTATTTCCAGGCTCTTTATTCTGTTCCACTGATCTGTGTGTCCGTTTTTATGCCAATACCATACAATTTTCATTCCTATAGACTTGTAATATCGTTTGAAATTAGGAAGCACGATACCTCCAGCTTCGTTCTTTCTCGAGATTACTTTGGCTATTCACAGCTATCTGTGGTTCCATTGAAATTTTAGGATTGTTTGTTCTGTGAAAAAATAAGATTGAAATTTTGCATGGTACTGCATTGAATCTGTAGATTTCTGTGGGCAGGATGGACATTTTAATAATGTTAATTCTTCCCATCCATGAGCATGGAATATCTTTCCATTTTTGTGTGTCTTCTTCAATTTCTTTTATCCCTGTCTTATAGTTTTCAGCGAAAAAATATTTTACTTCCCTGGTTAAAATGATCCCTAGATATTTTACTCTTTTTTATGCACCTGTAATGGAGTCATTTCCTCTAGTCTTTATTTCTGACGGTTTGTTATTAGTGTATAGAAAGGCAACAGATTTTTGTATATTGATTTTGTACCATGAAAATTTACTGAAAAATTTGTTATTAGTTCTAATAGATTTTCTGTGTGTGTCCAGAATCTTTAGGGTTTCTATGTATAATATCATGTAGTCTACAGATAGTGACAGTTTTATCTCTTCCTTTCTGATTTGGATGACTTTCATCTCTTTTTCTCGCCTACTTGCTCTGGCTAGGACTTCTGATACTATGTTGAATAGAAGGGGTGAGAATGGCTACCCTTGTCTTGTTTCCAGCCTCAGGGGAGACGCTTTTGGCTTCTCACCGTTGATTATGAAGTTAGCTGTGGGTCCGTCATGTACGATCTTTATGACCTTGACATATGTTCTTTGTCTACTGACTTTGTTGAAAGTCTTTATCATAAACTGACGTTGAGTTTTGTCATGGTGTTTCAGCGTCCGCTGGCTACCAGGGTAGTGGCCCTGCGTTGTGTTGATGAGGCACATCCGCACCGACTGCTTTGCACACTGTGAGCTGTTCTTGCATCCCTGGAATAAATCCATCTTGATCATGGCGTCTGATCGTTTTAAAACATTGCTTAATTTGGTTTGCTAATAAGATATTGTCCATTTTTTCTTTTGCCTTCAACACAATTCCCTGTGGTAACAAAAAGTTACCTCAAGGACACTAATTCTTTTATAACAGCCTTTATCCAACCTTGGTTACAAGAACTCTGAACAAGCTGAATGCTGTCCAATGATTCCCCCAGAAGCGTGTGGTCCTGAAAGATCTTGGAAAACCTAAAACAACCAAGTGCCTGGATCTTGGTTGCTAAATACTGTTCCCTGATCAAAGGAGCCAGGGCTTCTTGGAGAGATGGCTGATTCCAAGTCTATGGCTGGTGGAGAACAGGGGTCCCTGCTTACCTTGCTGTACGAGGAAATGCAGGTGTGTCAGAAGGACACGCAGGCCAGTTGGGAGGGAATTGTACCAGCCACATGCAGGACAATCCAAGCATCAGAAAGAATAATGGTGGTGATGGATTATAAGGCATTGAGATGAAAAAAAGAAATCTATGCATCCATAGTGATTCTCAAAAAAGGTATGGTGGAGAAGTGACAGGAAAACATGTTTTTGGAGAAAAAGATATCTAATCGGTGTTAGAGGAATAATCGGATCAAAACATAACCTTCTTGCAATCATTGATGAGATCAAAGGCCAACTGTCAATGTTAAAACTGGAAAACTTCAGGGGAAAGGCATGTCTGCTCTCTCAAGAAGCATACTGTACAGACTGACTATAATCAAGAGGCACCTTTATGATGGAGCGATCCATTGGGACCATTTTAACCAAGAATGAGACAAACTAATATCATGTGCACTGAGAGGTATTCAGTATTTGGACCAAAAAAAAAATGTTTAACCCGACTTCAGCTGCGAGGAAACAGCCCCCCCCAAATCCCAGTTGTGGGCTATTCCACAAATCAACTGCCTGGATACTTCAAAAATGTCAGTCTTAAGAAAATAAACACCACAATGAGCTACAGCTTCCCACCCATTAAGGCAACTGTTGCAAACTTTCAGAAGAGAGCAGGTGCTGGGCAGGATGTGGAGAGATGGAGCCCAGGCGCACGGTGGAGTGTATGGCGGTGCAGCTGCTGTGGGCAGGGCTATGGAGGGCTCTCGAAGTATTGAACATAGAGTCACATTGTGATCCAATTATTCCACTTCTGAGAATAAACCAAACAATGAAAAGCAGGTACTTGAAGAGATACCTGTACACGCATGTTTGCAGCAATGGTATTCACCAAAAACAAAAGGCGGAAGAAACCAACAGTTCGTTGGCAGACGGATGGATAAGCATGTAGGAGGCTCCATACAATGATGTGTTATTCAGCCTTGAAAAGGGGAATTCTGACACGTGGGATGACATCGATGAAATCTGAAGACATTATTAAAATTTTTTATGTTTATTTTTGAAAGAAAAAGAGAAACAGAGCACAAGGAGGGAAGGGGCAGAGAGAGTGAGTCACAGAATCGGAAACAGACTCCAGGCTCTGAGCTGTCAGCACAGAGCCCGATGTGGGGCTCGAACCCACGAACTGTGAGATCATGATCTCAGCAGGAGTCGGATGCTTAACCGACTGAGCCACCCAGGCGCCCCAGAAACTTTCAGACATTATTATTGAGGACATCATTGAAGTAAGATAAGCCAGACACAAAAAGACAAATACTGTATGATTCCAGTTTTGTGCAGTATTCAGAGAGGTCAAATTCATAGGGACAGAAAGTAGACGGTGGTGCCAGGCGCTGGGGATGGAGATTCAGGAACTTGTGTTTAACGGGGACAGAATACCAGTTTGGGAAATAAACAGGTTCTCGAGATGGATGGTACTGTCGCTTGCATAACAATATGAATGTATTTAATGCCCGTGCTAAAATTTTAAATTATGGATCTGTTACTACAATGAAAATCAAGAGATAATAAAGCAAAGGAATGTTCTAGACTAAATTAGTAAAAAACAGACATGTCGGTGAAATGCGATGGGTGATATTTAATCAGATCTTGACTTAAAAATAAGCTATAAAGGGTATTGGGGAGCCCCTGAGAAAATTTCAGTAGGAACTATTCTTAATTAATACTTTTATATTCGTGCCCAAAATAAGAATAACAAATGAAAGCCAGTGCAGCTTTGGAGCAGATCCAGCTATTCTGTGCAGACACCAAGTCATCATATTCTGAGCAGGTGACATTTGCATATGTGTTAATGACCTTACCGCTTATTTTAGGGTCTATCCATCTGTGGGAACAGGGGTGAGAGCTGCTGCTTATTTCTCAGTCTCCTAGGGAGGGAGAGCCCTGGAGCGCCAGGCCACGGTGTGAGGACAGGGTCTTGCTGCTCAGCGGTTTCTCTGTTCAGCCCTTCCCTCCCCCCAGGGGCTGGCGGCCCCACTGGTGGACCCTGATGATGTGCACACAGGCCAGAGTGGGCCCGTTTCCTTCGGAAGCAGTGCGGGGATTTCCTTCCACATCCCATCGGCACGGTCCGGGCCCTCTGCCCCACCAGCCCTTGTGCAGACTTTCAAGTCGGTGCAAGCAGAACACCATATGGGCCTTAAGCCTCCCAAGCAGGGTGGCTGCAGGTGGCTCGTCTGTCCGAGAAGCCTTCTGGCCTCTGCAGATAACGCCTCCCAAATTCCCTGGCTCAGGTGTCCGGTCACTTCTCCACGTCTCCGTGAAATGAATAGCAAGCAGAGCTATTCTCCTGCCTCTCGCGCCGTCCTGGCTTTCAAGATTTGAAGTGTGATAAAGACACTGAGTGACAAATGGCGAGAGATAGAGAAAAGCCTCTCATCCCCTAACAGCTGCTGTTCAGGGACCTCAGAACCTCATGAAAGAAATATCAGCTAACCTTCTCCCCCTGGACTCTCGGAATCAGCCACAGTGTCCCCCGGGGGAATAAGGAACGCCTTGAGGACGGCTCTCCTGGAACGCCTCGTCACATCTAGGGGGCCACCACCATGACAGCTTCAGCCTCATCCGCAGGGAGACGGAAAGGAGGCGGGGCCCAGGTGAGCAGCTGAGGATTTCATTTCCTGAGACTTTCGGGTCATGAATATTCAGACCCTTCTCCCAGCCTCCCCAGCCTGAACTTGCTCTAGACCAGCCGCGTGTGTGTGTGTGTGTGTGTGAGTGTGTGTGTGTGCGCGCGCGTGCTGCGATGCCCTCACACACAGGTGCCCCGGGCTGGGAGGTGTGTCACCTGACTGGAGCAGGGACATTACCCTCCCTGACGGGTGGCCGTTTATTTCAGTCAGTAAAGGAACATCTTCTTAAAAAATTTTTTTTAAATGTTTATTTATTTTTGAGAGAGAGCAGGAGAGGTACAGAGAGAGAGAGAAGGACACAGAATCCGAAGCAGGCTCCAGGCTCTGAGCTGTCAGCACAGAGCCCAACCCGGGGCTCAAACCCAAGAACCACAAGATCATGACCTGAGCCAAAGTCAGATGCTCAACCAGCTGAGCCACCCAGACACCCCTAATAAAAGAACAGTTTCTTAAGTGACCCAGTGAAGACTGTGTGCACATCAGGGGCTCATATATTGACTAAGCAGACAGGGACTCCCGAGGGTAAGGTGTTTCCTTCCTAACACATTTGCTTCTGTGGGGAGTAAGTTCATTAGCCAATGAGTCAAGGAAACCAGGCAAAGTGATTCAGACTCGGTATCAAAGAGGGGATGATTGTGGGGCGCCTAGGTGGCTCAGTCGATTAAGAGTCCGACTTCAGCTCAGGTCATGATCTCACGGTTCGTGGGTTCGAGCCCCGTGTCCAGCTCTGTGCTGACTGCTAGCTCAGAATCTGGAGATTGCTTCGAATTCTTTGTCTCCCTCTCTCTCTGACCCTCCACAGCTCATGCTGCCTCTCTCTCTCTCTCTCTCAGAAATAAATAAAACATTAAAAAAAAAGGGGGGGATGATCGTGAGGGGGTGATCTTTCAGTGCTGGTTAGAAGTTAACCCACAGGCTTAAGGCTCAAGGCAGTGACCCCTCTGTGGGGAAAGAAGCTGGTGCCCAAGGTTTCCTGCTGGGGACTGGAGCTCAGATCATGCCCTAAGGGGGACAGCCCAGGGGACCATGGCTGGCTTGTCAAAGTCTTACACCTACCACGGGGACCAAAGTTGGGGCTCTGACATTTACTATTCATAGAACATTCTCCGTGAGCGGCAGAAACCCGCCTCCCATCAGCTCAGGCCAATCCGGAGGTTCGAGAGAACCCACAGCCCAGGAGGAGACCCACCCCCTCCTCTGCCTGGCTGCCTCTCCCCTACTGCACTCCCAACCTCCTGCGCCACCCCAGAGGCTCCCTCTCCTGTGCGTACCCCGGTCCATGTAGGAATAATTTCCTTCTCCCCAGACGTCCTCGCTGGAACGAGGGTGTGAAGTTGGGTGACAGTCTTCCCTGTGTGTCAGACACGGAGCTGGGTATCCTATGGGTGTTATCTCAC
The DNA here is from genome assembly GCA_017311185.1 of Proteles cristata cristata. Taxonomy (NCBI): domain Eukaryota; kingdom Metazoa; phylum Chordata; class Mammalia; order Carnivora; family Hyaenidae; genus Proteles; species Proteles cristata. The sequence continues at coordinate 97,542 of JAESUZ010004211.1, forward strand.
TTACTTCTCACTCTGGAGAGGGCATTATGGAGGGTGGCTCCAGGGCCCAGAGGGGGGCGGGACTGCCCGGCGTCACACAGCGCACAGGAGGCGGGTGGCCAGGACTCTGCTTTCTGTCCAGGCTGGCTGCACTTCCCGGGGCCCAGGACGTGTTTAATTACTGAGAAGGAGGCCGGGGCAGCCGCTCCCTGTCCTGTGCTCTGGGCCTGGTGAGTCAGCTCCGGACGGGACGCCATGACTTCAAAGTGGCATTGGCTACAGGGAAAATCAATGCACTGGAGCTGAGCCCCGTGGGAAGGCCCAGGTCAGCCTCAGGAGACCGTCTGCACAGCCCAGCCTCAGGAGCACTGGAGCTGGGGAGGGGCACTGTCGGCGAGTCTGCGCGCCCGAGGGTCCCCTGGGTGCTCCCCCCTCTGTGTTTCTCGGCTGGGACTCTTGAGAGAGAATCAGCTGGTCTCTGGCGGGGCAGCGGGGCGGCTTGCACGGTGCCGTAGCCTGAATGTGTGTGTCCCCCAGAGCTCACGGAGGAGCTCCAGTGCCCAGGGTGGGGGTGGTATCAGGAGGTGGGGCCTCTGGGAGGGGTGCGCCTCCACGATGGGGCCAGTGCCCCCCGGGAGAGTCCTCTCGCCCCTTCCTCCATGTGGGAAGACGCCACCTACAAACCAGGAAGCACTGTGTCACCAGACACCAGAGCAGCCAGCACCTCGATGGGGACTTCCAGGATTGTGAGCAATAAGTAAGTGCCTGCTGTTTATGACCCTACAGACCCTGCGAGTTTGATGGCAGCCTGAACTAAGGCCTGTGGGCTTAGGTGACGTCCTCAGGCCCGGGGATGGTGATAGGTGGCATTGTGTCACCACACCCGCCCAGCAGTGGGGGATGGGGAGACGGTGTGAGTGGGTGGGCGGAGACCTCGAAATAGGCCCCTGACACCCTGCAATGTGCGTTCCAGGTGGAAGGCTTCACCCATCCTTCCTCAGGCCAGAGGAGCCCAGTGCCTCTTCCTCACCCGGAACGTTTTACTGGGAAGACTCCAGGGCCCGAGAACCGAGGCAGAGCCCAGACAGCGTTCCCAGGTCAGGCGCACCTGCCTTTCCAGTCCAGGGAGCAATGTCTGAACGTCTCTCTTCCGTGAGACAGTGTCGCCCGAATGAAGAGAAGAAAGCAGTGATGAAGTCGTGGATTATGAATTTTTAACAGAACAGTAAGAGAAACGAGGCTTCTGGGAGAAACGAGGCTTCTGGGAGAAACTTATCTGTCTTTATCCACTTGGGCTGTTTTAACAGAACCCCGCAGATGATGTGGAATATCTGCCTCGTGGTCTCTGGCGAATTCGGTGTCCAAGGAGGCCCCTCCTCCGGCTGTGTCCTCACGTGGTTGGGGGGAGGGGCGAGGAAACTCCGGGGTCCCTTTTGTCAGGACGCTGATCCCACCATGGGGCTCTGCCCGCCTGACTGGTTACCTCCCGTGGGGGTTAGGGTTTCAAGGTGTGAATCAAACATTCGGTCTATAGTAATATCCACACTTTGATATTGATTTCAAAGAGGACAGCCTTGAGTTCTCGAACACACCCCGTGTGGCTTTCAAAGGAGAGCGGGGGTCGTCCTGATGCTCTTGGGGCTCTGAGCAGAGAGAAGGGTGGGAAAACCATCAGTACCCTGCCTAAGGCAGAGAGCTCCTCCTGGAGGACCTTCCCTGTGCCTGGGGGCATGTTTTCTTGAGGACGTGGGGGCGTCTGGTTCCAGCCGTAAGGCCTCCAGAGCCCACGGTCCAGCCCCAGCGCCCGCGGTCCAGCTCCAGCCTGTGTCTGGAAAAGCGCCACAGCACACACCTCATCAAGATGCGAGGTGACCAGCTGGGGAGGGACACCTGGTACCATCAGGTTCTCCCGAGAAGCAGACTCAGCAGGACACGTGTCAGTAGACGTCAGCAGGCACTTGGTATGGGAACTGGCTCACGCAGGCTAGGAGCTCTCACCGCCTGCCATCCGCAAGCCGGAGACGCAGGGGCGCCGGCGGTGTGGGCCAGTCTGAGTCTGAAGGCTCCAGAGCCAGGACCACCGATGCCCAAAAGCAGGAGAGGATGTGCGTCCCAGCCCAGGGAGAGGAGGGGACCCGTCGGACAGGATGCAACCCCACTCGCACCCGTGAGGGCCGGTCTCTTTACGGGGTCCTCTGAACCAAATACTCTTCTTTTCCAGAGCCACCCTCACAGACACAGCCAGAATCATGTGTGGCCGACTACCTGGGGACCCTGAGTCCAGCCACACTGACTTAAAATTGCTCCCCCAGCGTTGCACCCCCATATCGCCCTTAAAGGGGTGCCCCTCTTCTACAGCTCTGTCCTCATCCACTCAGCCTTGGGGGGTCACAGGCAGCTGCCCCCCTACCAGTGCTTTCTCCCCAGGATCTAGGTGCAGGCCCAGGAAGACAGGACGGCCCCCACTCCACTCCTGTTTTGTTTGATGCTGTTAACTGAACAGCCATCCCTTCCTGCCTGACAATGAGAGGGAGGCGGGCTGACTATCGAAATGTAATTTGCATAGAAAGCTGCAAAGAGGAAGCGGGCAGGGTTTCTATTACCCAGTCAGTAAATGAGTGCGGTCCCTCTGCGGGGAAGGTAACAGCCCTCGTGGGGAAGGTAACAGCCCTCGTGGGGAAGGAGAGGGGGCTCAGCACCAGGGAGGCAGGACCTGTCCGCGGGTGGGCGCTGTGGCCTCACAGGAGGGGAAGGGGGGCCTTCTAGAAGAGGCACACGGGGGGACCCTCCTGCCCCCTGGTGTGGAGAGCTGCAGGACACAAACGTGCGTCCTTGCCTTTGGGAATAAAAGGGTCGGAAGCCAGACCCCTCATGATGGTCCAGACTAAACCTTCTTCTCCCCAGACAAAGGTTGAGGCTGTTCTCAAGGCCCTGGGGGCAGTGCCAGGGCCCGGGAGGCAGCTCAGGCCTTCAGAATCTCCCCAACTTTCTCCAGGACGTGCCCAGGTCCATGAGTCGCCCCAGTGCCCGCAGCAGCCGTGTCTGCCGTGGGTGGACACCAGCCTTGAGCCCGCCGCCCTTCTGGCTGCGCGGTGTCCCTCCACACGGGTCAAAGTTACTGCCCACGTTCTCAGAACGCTGTTTCCTCCTGAGGCCCAGGGACCACCCCAGCCTCCGGTCCCTAATCCTGATCTCCACGGATGCCTGTGGATGTCCTCACTCCACCCCCTAATCCCTGTCCCAGTCCGTTCCGGTGGGGGCCAGACCGCGGGGCTTAGGGCCCACAGCCGCGTGTCGCTCACAGTTGCACAGATGCAGGTCTGAGTCAGGGTGCCGGCTCTGTCCAGTCCTGGGCCCCTTCCTGGTGCACACGGCTGCCTGCCCTCTCCTGGTGTGCCCGCCTGGAGGAAGGGCAGGGGCTCCCCTGGGTCCCTTTGTCATCCGATCATGGGACTCCCCCCCTTGTAATCACCTCCCAGGGACCCCACCTCCTAACACCATCACACTGGGGAGGAGGTTTCATCAGATGAGTTCTGGGGGGACACAGACATGAAGTCCACACGGTTCCCCGTCCGTACTGCCACTCAGCTTTGGCAGAAGTGCGCTGAGCGCCCTCACCGCCCCTCCCCCTGTGGTCACTGTTCATCTGCAGCAGGACGGGCACACGTTTTTGGTGGAGGACCAGGTAGTGAATATTTGGGTTTTGTGGGCCCCGTGGCCTCAGTTCCAGCTGCTCGACTCGGCGTCGTGGGGACAGTGGCCTGAGACAGTACGTAAATGAGTGGGGTTCACTGTGTGCCAATAAAACTTTATTTGTGGTTGCCAAAATCTGATTCCTATCGTTTCCATGTCACAAAATATTATCCTTCTTTTGATTTCTTTCCCCCACCGGTTGAAAATGTGAAAGCCACTCTTGGCTCATAGGCTGTGCAGAAAGAGGTGGCTGGCTGGATTTGGGGGCAGACCCCCCACCCCAGAAGAATCACGAAAGGAGAGCAAGTGCAGAGGTCGGGGCTGCGATGTGACCTTGGGCAGAGCTCAGGTGCAAGGCCGCCTGTCACCGTCTCGGGCTGGGCGCAGCGCCAGGCCCCCGGTGGCTGAAGCCAGCTGCCCCTCTCGAAAAGACACAGCTGGTCCAGGTGGGCGATCCTCATTGTCCCCCCGACCCCTGCTCGTGTTTGCACACGCCTCAACTTTAAACATGGAACATTTTTAATGTTAAAGAGCTTAATAAGAAACAGCTAGAGACAGATTTGAAATAGCTTTGGATGGAAAAATTGGGCATATTAATAGCTACCTCTGGTGAGTTGCCTTTTTTTCTCCATTCACAGTAAAAAGTCTTGCTGTTTTGAAATGTTAAGTGTTTTCTCCAAGGAAGGCTGCTGATACCTTCCTCCGCTCTCTGCTCTGAGGGCCGGGAGTTAGGTGCGGTTGGCTGTGCTGTGAGGCGGCTCCTGCCCAGCCTGCCCCCAGCATGTTTCGGAGAGCTTGGGGAGCTCAGGCCTGGGGGGACCTGGAAGGCAGAGTTCGCCGGACAAGTACCGCGGCGGTGAGCCCTCTCCTGCTCCTCGCCAGGGTGAAGGCAGAGGGCAGGAAGCCAGGGCCGGGGTGGGGGGCCCCGGTGGCATGCAAGGTGCCGTCAGGGAGCTGGGGCCGGGGGCCGGGGGGCGAGGAGAGGAGGATGTCACACGGAGCAGCAGTTAGAGAGCAAAAGTATTTCTCCAACAAAACACAAGACCATCCACAGGAAGCAGGGGCCAGTGGGTGCCCCTCACCACTATGGCTTTTTATTTGCAAAACCTGGTTACAAAATTGAAAGCAAATTGTAGAATTCGAGGCCCTTACGAGGCATGCACAGCTCAGCTCTCTGCAGACACGCGCTCCCCTGGGTGCTGACATTTACCTGCTTGGGAGAAGATGGGGTGGAAATCAGCCAGGCAAGTGCTGCTAAACACAGCCTAGCGGGACTGGGGTGAGTCTAAGAAGCGAGAAAGACACGGGTAAATATTCTTAACCCTTAACCAATAAGGCATTAATCATTCCTCCTAAGAAAAACGGTAATTCTGTCAAGGCCAAGCTCCCGTCTGCCCAAAATGCATTCAATGAATCAGGTCCCCGACCCCTACCCAGGGCAGGAGGCAGGAGCCCTGTTGTGGACAGTGAGACACAGTCGCATCAATTCCCGAACACAGAGCGTGAAGCGCAGCGTTAATTCATGCAGGCCGCCCGCCTGCGGCTCTCTTAAATCATCGTCCACTTTGCCCACTTTGCCGTGCTTAACCCAGACGCCGGCTCCTGCTGCTGCAGCTGCTCGCGCCGGCCAGGCCTGGGCCGGCCACCGCTGTACCCGGGGCTCCCGGGAAATACAAAGCCAGGTCTCTGCAGCTCTGTAAACGCTCAGGTCACAGGTGACCCCTCCGGGGAGCAAAGTGCCTTTGCAAGGGCTCCCTGACACCCGGGGAGATGGGCCACCAGAGTAAATCATCCCCCGGAGGGGTGCCTTCATCTGATAGCACGCTCACATCACACGGCTCTCACGGGCCAAGGTCACCCAGACGCCTAGAGCTGGAAGCCGTCATTGCATCCTCCCTGGGAAGAGCGGTGGGGACAGGAGAGGCAGCTTGTGACAAATTCCACCAACGCCACCTTTGAGGAACACGGTCTCCTCGGACCTGGGCCTGCCTGCTCGCCGGCTCCGGCTGGACCTGCCTCGCATGGGGTCCCCAGTCCCAGCTGAGCAATTCGACACTCCTCAGCCCAGCTGTCCTGAAGCCTCAGCGACGACCTCAGCCCCTCAGCCTGCCTGTCCGCCTCCCCGGTTCTCCTCCCCCGGGGGGGAGGCATTATCCATGTCGCTGTCTTTACGCCAGTGGGTGGGGGCACAGACCACGGCTCTGGTGATTTGACTCCTCTGTCCTAGGAGCTGGCTAATAGCTCTTTCTCTGGACCACCATTTTGTGATTCCAACAGTCCAGTTTGGGTGGAAAGCAATTACAGTCATCAGGAGACAGAGAAAAGATCCAGGAGAAAGGTTGTCTGTGTCTTCCTTTTGGAGACCACAAAAGCTTACGAGGAAGAACGCGTAAAGGGGGACACGTCAAATCGGGGGCACCTACTGAGGGGGCCCCTGCGAGGGCATGGGGGCCACGTGCCAGGCTGCCGCTGGGGGGCGCTCTGCCTAGATTTCCCACCGCCCTCATTTGCTCAGGCTGGGGTGCCCACTGAGGCTTCTCCCACGAGGCCCTTGAGACTGGGTAGTTGTGACTCGTTAGGACGGCACGGTGCTCCAGGTGCCACAGAGAGGAGTGTCCAGGTGGCGGGTCACAGCATCACACGGTGTGGACGGGCACAGACCACCAGCTGGGCCCTCGGTCCCCCAGGTCAGTCTGCACAGGAACTCAGGGGCTGCAGGTGTCTGATCGACCTTCCAGTTACTGATGCTGGGACCCCTGGGTGTCACTGACACTTCCCGTGGCCTAGAATGTTCCCACAGCCCCCTGCCCCGGGTTCTAGTAGACTCTCGGGGGGAGACTGAGGTTGTACATTCGAAGGAACGAAACGCCAGGCTGAGCCAGACTCTGCCAAAGGGTGTGGGCGCCGGGGCCCCAGGAAGCGAACAGCCCCAAATCAGAGACTGACTCTCTTTACCGCACAATGAAAAATAAAATCGCCAACAAGTGTTAAATTTAGATCTGGCACATTTCATTCCCCACCCACTGCCCCCCTTCTGCCTGGGCGCTTTTCCGCGAAGTGATCACAATCAGATGACCACCCACAAGCCATTTTTAAGAAGGTCACAGTTTCCTATTGATGCGACTTTCATCAGCTGGTTTCAGTGGGTGTTCTGCTGCCGGGGCAGTGGGACTCAGAGTGGGCTTGCCTCCCCAAGGGAGAGGGCGGTGTGTGTGCAGCCCTGGGCGGAGGACCCCACCAGCAGAGAGCCCCGTGTGGCCTGGGACTGTTCTGTCAGTCTCTTCTCAAAGCCCTGTGTCCCAGGCACCTTCAGAACTGAGCAGAGGGAGACGGTTTGCCCCCCAGCAAAGGGTCCCCTCCCTGCCTCGTGCCGCCCTCCTCCCCCACCCGGCACCGACCCCCCTCTTGTGCCTGTGAACGCTTGCTCACCCATCCCCCTCGAGGTTTGGTAACTCAGCCCTGGAAGCCACCTCCTGCCAGCAAATTCTGCAGCTCATCTGCCGTGAGTGAACTCAGATTCTCTGCAAGCACAACACGAGAGAATTCTGAAACCCATTTGTTGAAAGAACTTTAAACTCATTTGTGAATCTTCTGATCAGCTAGGCCTGTCTTTTGTTAGCAACTGATTTACATTGACAAATTGGCGGGTTTGGGGAACGACAAGCTTCGGGAGTGTGTCAGTGTCATCTATGGAGAGAAAAGAGCTCTAGGCTGGGGCTTGACCGTCAGCTGATCTCGGGTGGGCTCATCGGTGACCTGGATCGAACACCAGAGCTGCTGTTGGGTTTGACGATGCCCGAGTCCTGGGGACGCCGCAGCCTATTGTGCCAGGCTGTGTGGGACTCGTCTGGGCATATGCTAATCAGGCCATTTTGTCTACAAGGGGCAGACGCCCAATAGGCTTAAGCACAAAAGGGGGTTCTTAGTCTATTCATTCATTATGTCCACTTATGATCCCTGAACTTCTACTGTGCCCGGAGAGTTCCATGCACTGTGGATGGAGAAGTGCACCAACCTAACACCAGCCTCCTGAAGCTCACTTGTGAGTGTACGGTCTTATAACAGCAAAACCCAGATGCTCCAGGTCGTGGGTTCAAGTGGTATCAGGTCACTTCATATTGGCTCCTTCTCTCCTGAAGTTCACACAAAATCACCAGCTGCCTGCGGTGCCACGAGAACTCCCTGGGTTGCTTCTTACCCTTCGATCCACCACCGTGGTTGAGTCGGGAGAGGGAGCAAAATGCCCTGATTGGCCAACAGGCGTCATGTTTCTACCCCCAAACGAATCCCCATGGCTTGCACGTGGCGAGTGGGGATGCCTAAGGAACAAGCTGTTGGGTCAGGGCTGGCTCAGTTGGTAGACTTGGAACCGACAGCTAAGTCTGTGCTCCCAAACCCATGGGCTCAAGGGTTATCGAGAGGAGAGCAGGCTCCCCGGAGAAAATGTCAGACGATCGGCAAAACGGGGAAAGGTTGCCAGTTGACAAAATCACCAGCTGCCCCTTTGTAACGCTTAATTTTATGCATCAACTTGGCTGGGACATGGTGCCCAGATGCTTGGTCAAACACTCGTCTGGATGTTGCTACAGCAGATAGGTTTTAGATGACATTAGCATTTAAATCAGGAGCCACTGAGTAAAGTAGATGATCGCCATAATGTGGGTGGGTCTTATCCAATCAGTTGAAGGTCATAAGAGGAAAAATACCAAGGCCGCTCAGGCTGCCTTTGGACTCAAGATGCAACTTCAGCTCACCCCTGGGTGTCTACCCTGCCAGACTTGGGCAACCCCCAGGGACATGTGAGCCAATTCCTGAAAAGTACTCTCGCTCTCTGGCACAGATTACATCTACATCTATACCTGCACATGCATCCTATTGGCTCTATTTTTCTGGAGGATTCTGACTCCCCTACGTGGGACCTGAGGGTATGAAGAGGCATGCCACATCTGTACGTTCTGGTCATTAGTTCAGCACAACACTCAATGAGTCTTAAATGTCTGGTGGCAAAGCCACGATATGGGGCCACTCAGGACAGACTGTCCAAGCTCACACGTAGGTTACAGCACAGCAAGCTTCCCCGCTAGTTGTGCGGTGTGGATGCCCTGTCTGGTCTGACCTCAAAGATACGCCTCTGTGGGTCCATAAGAGCCCATGTTCCCTTCCAGGGTGACCGTGCCCCAATCCCTCAGCTTGCTGTACCCTATCTTCCTGCTATTACCAGTTAGAGTGGGAACAATTTACTGCTTAAATAATTTATCCATATTCCACGCAGAAAGTCTTTCGCAGAGATACATCAGCTAATAAAGAAAATTGATTTTAGAAGCCAAAGTCAATATGAGGTTAGGGGAACATTCGCCTATTTGCATGTGGCTATCTCCTGAGACTTTCTGTCACTTTGTCTGATGAGAACATCAGCGGCGCCCGCTTGATTGCGAGTGTTTTTTCTACTTGTTATTTTTCAGGTGTGGCTGCGCTTTATACGCGCAGAGCTGGCCAGGCAACAGTGTGGGCATTCCACCAGCAAGTTCTCAGGAAAAACGAAGATTTCTTTCTCAGGGTGCTCGTTTTAGGTTATTTGCTAGTGCGAGGGTGAAATGGCCTGGCAGGGAGGGGTCCGGGTCAGAGGGTATTTTGTGTGATCACAGTCAGGCCTAAATAATGAGGTGACTTGAGTTTTTGAAGTGTGTTTCCATGTATCCTCTTTTATCGTGAAGATTCATTTTGTAATTAGAAGGAATGATTTGCATGTAGACAATTAATGTAATAAGGTATCCAAAAGCAGTTTTTCCCTCTGAATAGCTCTGTGTAATTTTGTTCAGCTACTTCATTTCCTTATTAAGCCCTTTATTTGCAGATAATGAAAAGGTGAATTTCAGCCCAGCCAGGAGGAATTCGCAACATTTTGGTTTACTGACGCTTCCCTGCGATGGGGGAGGGGGATGCTCACTTGTCTCAGGAAAAGCCTAGGGCCTTGCAAAAGCGTTGGCAGGGGAAAGGGGCCCTTCCATTCGGTCAAGGACAGAGGTTCCCAAACTCTGCCACACATCAGGATCCCCTGGAGGGTGGTTGAAGCAGAATGCCCAGGCCCCACCCCCAGACTATCCGAGTCAGGAGGTCAGGGTGGGCGGGCCCAGGAGACCCTGAGGCTGCTGGCCCCAGACCCCACCCTAAGAACCGTGGGTCTAGAACTCACAGATTCTTCAAAGTCATCACCTGAAGAATGGGTCCATGTTAGTCAATTGTTGTGATTGACTAAATCCTCTATAAGGGCTTCACCTGGTGAGAAATCACTCAGAAAACTGCACCAAGCTTTAAAATGTGACTTTTAGACTCTTTTTTATGTTTGCATCCCCCACGGTGGTCAGAAAACTTGCTCAGTGAATCCCTTTGCCTTCATCCTTCATTAAGACAGAAACACAGAATTGGTGCAACGAATACTCTATTTAACCTTGCGAACCACTGGCTGGCCCACGCTGCCAGCATCTGGAATAAGATGCAGTCCTCACAGTGGCAGTCACCAGGGCCACAGGGGGTCTTGGGGGCCTTAGAAGGAGGAGTAGGGAGCAAGTAGGGAGCATTTTCACAGTGGGTAGAGGATGGAGATTTAATTTGAAAACAAGAATGATGAGGAAAATGGTGACCATGGCCATGATGGTGGTGGTGATGACGTTGATGAGGATGGTGATGATGATGAGGATGGTGATGGTGAGGATGATGATGATGGTGGTGGTGATGATGGTGATGATGGTGGTGATGATGATGGTGATGATGATGATGATGGTGATGGTGATGATGATGATGATGGTGATGATGATGATGATGGTGATGATGATGATGATGATGGTGATGGTGATGATGGTAATGATGATGATGGTGATGATGGTGATGGTGATGATGGTGATGATGGTGATGATGATGATGGTGATGATGATGATGATGGTGATGATGGTGATGATGGTGATGATGATGATGATGGTGATGATGGTGATGATGATGATGGTGATGATGGTGATGGTGATGATGGTGATGATGATGATGATGGTGATGATGATGATGATGGTGATGATGGTGATGATGATGATGGTGATGATGGTGATGATGATGATGATGGTGATGGTGATGATGATGGTGATGATGATGATGATGATGATGGTGATGATGATGATGATGATGATGATGATGGTGATGATGGTGATGATGATGATGATGGGTGATGGTGATGATGATGGTGATGATGATGATGATGGTGATAATGATGATGATGATGATGATGATGGTGATGATGATGATGATGATGATGATGGTGATGGTGATGATGGTGATGGTGATGATGGTGATGATGATGGTGGTGGTGATGGCACAAGTTAAACAGACTGGCACAGGCATCCAGGGGTTCTCAGAGTTGGGCCAAGATATTCATTCTTATTGGCCCTACGCTCAAAGGACAGATTTGCCAAATGTTCTCCTAGAGAAAGTGACACATTTCAAAACGAGCACCTGTCTTTACCTGTCTCTCTGTCACATGAGGAGTGACCAGATGTGCTGTGAGAGCAAAGGAGACTCATTTGCTGCCCAAGGCTGCATCTGGACCCTATGCCATAAGGAGTTCCTAATGGCTTCACCTAGAACCACCTGAGCCAGAGGAAGGTGTGCTGCAGATGAGCCACATCAGGGGCGGCCCAGGACTCCCAGGGGGCTCTGCGCAAGCACAGAGAAGGCAAAGCCATGCTGAGAATATTCTCAGCATTTAATCATGGCCCCTCTGCCTGTGCTCACATGGCCTTGGCTATCCTGTTTCAACTTTCTGGGCCACAGTGCCATCTTCCCCAAAGAGGGGGCAGTCTTTTATGTTCTCCATCCCTCCTGTGCCCTCCCCTTGAGAACGTGGTGGGAAATGAAGATGACTGGGGCCAGCCAGGGAAGTGCTATGGGCCTTAGTGGGTCACGCTGAGCCTTGGCTGTGAGGCATGCCCTAGCCCCTCGCTCCTCAGCCCAGCCGTGAGACAGCAGTATTGCATCATCTCCTGGAAGCTCGTCAGACAGGCGGTCTCCTGGGCCCACCCCAGACCTTGGGAACCTTTGAACAGTATCTGTAGTGGTGCTGGCCCTTCAAAGTTGGAGAATCTCTGGGCTCACGGTAGGAGCTGAAACTTTACCTGCACCAAGTCAGAGTCAGGTGACTAAGGATTACCCGGTGGATGGTCACCCAGTCAGTCTTTAGTCACAGTGACTTGATGTCCGATGTTACTCCAGTGCCGGGATGCATCTTAGACTGAGACAGGCATCATGCAGCCTACGTTCTTGGGCTTGCTAGGCAGCAGATTTCAGGGTCTAACAAGTGCAAGGAAGTGAGAAAGGTGGATGTTGACCTGGAAAGCAGCCCCGAGGGGCCACGGGAAAGTCCTTTGGATAATGTGGTCCCTGGACATGTCATGGTTAGAACTTCCCTGCTCTTGAGTCTCTCTACCCACTAGCATCCAGCGCCCCAGCCACTTGCAGCTCCCAAAAGGGACCTCAGGCTGCTCCATCCCCTTGTGCTTTTTTGCACAGCTTGGAATGTCTTTCATCCCCACCCCAGCTAACAAAATGCTACATATCCTCTAAGAATCGACTCAGATATCACTGCCTTCAGGAACTCTCTCCAAAACTCAAATTGATTCTGATTTAGTTTCTTAGACAAGTATGTTGGCAAACTATGACCCAGAGGTCAGCTGTCTTTGTAAATAAAATCTTCTTGGAACACAGCCACTTCCATTCACTTACAAATGGTCCATGCTGCTTGCACAGGACAACAGAGTTAAGCAACGGGGTCCAAGAGATTCTGGTCAGTAAAGATGACAATATTTACCATGCGGCCCTTTACAGAAAAAGTGTGCCTCCCATGCCTTCGATAACCCTACCCCAGCACACATGGCACGCTGTTGTGACTACAGGCTCAGCTGTCTGTCTCATCCACGGTTCCATGCTCCTTGGAACAGGAAGCAGGGCCGGGTTGTCTTTTTCTTTCCAATCCCCCATTTGGGGCTGGGGTTCCAAAAGACTGAACAATGTTTGCTGAACCAAAGCTTGGGGCACAGACGGGGACCCTTTGCTCAAGGTCTCACTGCACAGGAATTTGTAGTGTTGTTTGGCACCACTGAGGGCTCTGCAGAGAAGGCTCCTCTGCGCTCCACTGCCAGAAGCACCCAATCCTTTTCGATCCTGGAATCCGAGCAAGGCCATCACCCTGAAGCTAGGGTGGTCACTACAGTAGGGGTCAATTGAGAGCCTGGACCCGTTCCTCTGGGAAGGATCTGGTGACAGATTGTGTGCTGGGAGCGCCATGTCTAGGCCTTGAGAACTGGCAAGGAAACTGACAAGGAGGGAAATATCCGTTCTGCAGTCGGTTCTCCTTATTCACAGTAGTAACGGTCTAGAAAGTCACCATGAGCGCTGAACTAGTGAACACGGAGCCGCTGATTGTTAGAGAAATACAGGGCTAGGTTCCTGTGGGCTTCTGGTCGTGATGTTTTTATCAAGCAGTCAACACGTGGCCCTGTTTTATGCGTGCTTCCATTTAAAGACATGTTCATAGATGCTGTTGATTCATGAACGTTGAACTCACAGACAGCAGCACTGTAACCCTGCACGAAGCTTCCCTAACACATGTGTTTTCTCCATAAGGCACTTTGCACCCTTTGAACACCGGACAGCCCCTCAGCTCTATGCTTGGGGACCACTTTAAACAGTAAAACCATCAATAGAAAGCACAGAAATGTAAACGACAAGGGGCGCCTGGGTGGCTCAGTCGGTTAAGCATCCCGCCTTGGCCCAGGTCATGATCTCCCCTTCCTGGGTTTGAGACCCACGTCAGGTTCTCTGCTGACAGCTCAGAGCCTGGATCCTGCTTCGGATTCTGTGTCTCCCTCTTTCTGCACCCCCTTCCCCATCTCTCAAAAATGAATAGATGTTAAGTAAAATAGTCTTTAAAAAAAAAAAAAAAAAGAAATGCAAGCGACATGGTACTAAATGGGCCACAAAAGGGACACTCTTTTACAGCCTGAGACCTGAAATGAGATGGCGGAGCATTGCCTGGTCCGGCCTCAGCTGGGAGCCTTGGCATTCCGTGACTCAAAATGTTCACTGCTCTGCACCTGTTGGAGAATGACCGCAAATGCGCCACTTACTGCTTTGGGGGTTATGAGTAAATTTCAGAGAGGAGATTTTGCACATCTGGAGTCCATGAATAATGAGCATCAACCGTGTATGTTTTTAAGAAACAAAGGGGCAAAGAGTGAAAAGCCCTTTGGACTTCTTTGCACTTACTTGATGGTTTTGCATTGTTCTCATTTTTAATTGCCCACAGTGAGGCAGCATCATTATTAAAGGTCAAAAGCAAGGGGGAAACATACTTTCTGTTTCAACAATAAATCTGCCTCGTGCCTTTGGAGGAGACTTCTGGACACCCCGGTTAGCGTTAATGTCTCATCCTATTAAGGGGGGAGGCGGTGAGGCAGGGTTACTGAGCACCGCGGCTTACTTACCAGTGACAGTTTTTAGAAACAATGAATTAAAAACCAGTTATTGCAAAGTAAAGGTCACAGACCATCATACCGTTGTTAACGCTCTCCCCACCGGAGAGCTTGGAAGATCGCCAAACCCCTGCATTTCAGGAAAGCAGTCACTCATCTCTCGGTGTTGCCTTGATTTTTTTTTTTCTTCATCTGATTCACTTGCTAACGTTGCACAGATTCTAACCTGGATCTGCCACCCGGGGAGACCAGGTCCATGGAGGAAACAAAGCCGAACCCCACGTGATGTATCCCGTCTACATGGGAATTTGGCAAATTCCTAGTAAAACTACCTGTATAGATGCCCTCTGACCAGGAATCCCTCTGCTAGAAACTGACCCCAAGGACGTACCCAATGATGTAAAATAAATACTCGCAGTACTCCTTACGTCAGCACCCTCCATCACTGAAGAGTACTGAAAACAATCCAGGCGCCCACACACAGGGCACGCTGAATAATCCGAGGTGCGTCCACGGTTGGGGGTGGGGGGAGGGACAGGCGGCTGTAAAAAGAATAAAGAAGATGCCTGGGAACTAATAGGGGTCATTCCGGGACCCGTATCTCTTGTACAGGACCTTTCACGTCCGTCGAAGGCAGGGCGGGGGCGTATGAGGAGAAGAGAATAAAGTGGTGCCTATACATCAGTGGAAGAGCGGGGTCCCCCTGGGCTTCACGGGGGCCGCCCTGCCGGGCCCTCCTCACCTTGCCAGTGGACATGGAGAGGCATGGCCCGGTCACTGGGACTGTGAGCTGGGAAACAGGAGTCCAGGCAGGACGAGAATAAAGCAGGTGTCTTCCCTCCCGCCAGGTGGCCTGTCACCCTGAGCGATCCCGTGCGCACGTGAACACAGGATGGATCTGGAAGGCCATCCTTTCAGACCTGGGACACAGGCCTTTCTGCCTTGTGCTCTGAAATAGGCTGATGGCAAGGCCTGCAAAGTTAAAAAGTTAATTGAAACTCCCGTGCCCTTTCCGCCTGCCATCTCGGAGGGAGCCGGGGCTCGTTTCTCTTGTTTAATAAGGAAGCCGGCTGGTTACCGCTGTTAGCCAGCCCTCTGCAAACGTTGCTGCTTATTATTTCCCAAACCCGGAGCCAGCTCTCCCCCTGATTGATATGTCAGCACGGAGGAGCGGCTGGCAGTGCCTCGCCCCTCAGAGCCCAGACACCTGGGATGGACCGGGGTGGGGGGGTGCTGTGCAGCGAAGGTGCGGGGGCCCCCTTCCATTGAGCGGTTTTTTGAGGTTTGGGGCCAGGCCCTGAGCCCCTGGGGAAGGGGGCTCACACTTCATCTGCCCCATTGCTGTCACATCCTCAGAACCTCACTAGGTTCCCCGCAAACCTAATTTTTTCAGTTAATAAACACAACGTCCCCAATGCCCTGAAGGCTGTTTGGACAGAAATGACTGGAAGGCACAGAGGGGCTAGTGGCTGAAAGCCTCCTGCTTTGTCTTTCTTGTGCTAGAGTTGCCTCAGATTGGAAGAAATGTTTCTTAAGCGCTTTGGGGTGGAGGGAAGGGGGTGGAATCCAGAGACAGTACGAGCCCCCTCTTCCTTAATCGGGGGAGAACGCAGCTGCAAGCGAGGCTCTGAAATGTGATGACATTGTTGCTGACCAAAGTCACCTTGGCTCATCAGGACCACCAAGGGCAGCCTGAACCTGGGCCAGGCCAGGTTCAGGGTTCTCAGGGACTCTGGGACTCCACCCAAGGTCATGAGGGATAAAACCAGAGTCAATTTTCCCGAAGAAGCAGGGGGTCCTCAGGAGGGTCCAGGGACCTTGCCCTCTGGGGTGGTGGATACCATTTCCGGGCCTCAGGAAGTTCCTAGAGGAATATTCTTGACATCCAAATCTCAGGGAGGATGCCTGGATAAAGAAGCATCCCAGAGTCTTCCAGCCGGGAAAAGAAAAAGCACAGGGTAAAAAGTCGTGGAGAAAAAATCGGAAGCTGTAGGAAGATGCGTCCCCCCAGTTCAAACCTGCTCGATAAAAGCAGAAGACAGAAATTTTGCCCCCCCTCCCCCCCTCCCCCCACTCCCCCGGGAACTTGGTGGTGGATCTGGTCTGAGGTCCAGCCGAAGAGACAGAAACTGATGTCGCCCTCCCAGGCTCTCACTGCTGGAGCCTGCTCTCGATTTGTTCAAAGGCACGGGAGTCGTGCGTGCAAGGTCATGGAGGTTACCCTGAGGCGCTGGTGTTACAGGATCCATTCAACCCCACTGCGGTGCGACTCCCGCAGCCGAGGAGGAGAGGCCACAGGTTAGTCTTTTCCTCCCGGGACAGGACTGCACCCCCGTCACATCTCCGTGGCCCTGCACCGTCAGACAGCGAAGCGCTGGGCTCCTGAGCTCCTCCAGAGCTCAGTGGAAGATCAGAAACACATCTGCCAGACTTCTAAGTCACAGTTCCGTCTTGTTAGGATTCGCTCTTGTTAGGTTTTCAAGGAAGATGCAAATAACTCTTTCGTCGTGAGAAAATACAGTTCTTAAAGAGGCATGGGAAATCATTTGAGATGTGCAGTCGTGTGGAAACCAATGTTAGTGTCTGCGCTCTCGGCGTGGAAATCAGCAGGCAATTGCTTCTGCTATTGATTTCTCCCTGCGAGGGCTGCTTTGGAGAGCCGCGCGCCTGCTGCAGGAGCTATAAAGGGTGGGTGAAAAGGTTGAGGATCTAAATCCTGAGCAGCTCCCAGGCACTTGCTACGAAATCTGTAAGCAATAGTCAAAAACGGGAGTCTGTAAAGTGTTTTCCAGATGAGGGCCGTGGGGTAACCCTGAATATAAATGACCCAAATCCACCGGACTTTTCAGGGCTTTTGTTAGCACACTGCATGTCTGGAAACCAGTTTTGAAAACAACCTCAGAACTCACGAGTTTGTTGGCTGGCAGAAGCCAGTCTTTGATGCAGAAGTTCTGGTAAATCCCACGTTCACTAGGAAGCTGGGGAAGTATCCTTCTTGTGACGTCAGTATTTCATGCTGACAGGTGAGGCCGAAGGGACGGTTATGCTACCTAACTGGAAAGAGCCTTCTTTGAGGATGTGTTCGCTGAGAACAGGACAACATTCGTGCGGCGCTCGGAGCAATCCTGTGAACCTCTCTCCATCACTGTTGGGTGCAGTGGAGTCGAATCAAGTTGATTGTAACGTACCATTTCAGAGTTTTCTTACTTAAAATAAAAAAGAAGTCCCCGAAGCAGAACTCGTCTACAGTAGGCACCTGGTGGGTTGCACTGCTCCTGAGGAACCAAGGGTCTGAGCGCTTACACCACAGGCCTCACCTTTGAAGAAGCCACTCATGTAAGAGCATCCTTTTTGCAGGCTTCCTGGCTCCTGCCTGAAGCTCGGAGGTGCCAGAAGCATCAGTGGCAGAAGCCAGCCCGGGGGAGTAGAAGGAACACGCGAAGGAACAGCGGGGAGGCTCAGAGACGGTCGTGAGCCGTGCACTCCTGAGTGTGAGATCCAGCCCCTGTCTTTCAACCGCGGTGCACCCGGAGTCGCGGCAGCCGCGTGGGGCTTGGGAGCGGAACCCGTGAGGGCTGTCGCCGACTGCGTGCATTCCCTCCTTAGCCAGAGGAGTCTCCACTGCGAGCCTTAGCTCATTAGCGGTGAAGAGGGTTACTTGGAGCACAGAGTGTGTTCGAGTTCGCTTCACTTCCTCCTCCTGGGCGGAAGCAGCGAGACAGACAGCCAAGTGCAGCGCCTCTTCCCTTGCGGTCAACTGACCGCATAGAAGCCGGAGGGACTAGAAGATTCAGGCTGAGGGTGCCGTGGGCGTGTTGGCCGGAGGCCGACCCAGAATCAGACACTGGGCATGCGGCAGCATTAAAAGGACACTTAGGCAGATTTGAGGTCCAAAAGACAACATCTCAAACAAGCGTTTTTGTGAGCTGAATGTTTGTGTCCCCCCCAAATTCATATGCTAAAGTCCTAACTCCAAGGTGATGTGTGTGGAGACAGAAGTCTTTGGGGGGAAATTAGGTCCTGAGGATGGAGCCCCGGGTTAGGATGAGTGTTCTTATAAAAGGGACCCCAGAGAGCTCCCTCATCTCCGCCACCGTGTGAGAACACAGTCAGAGGGGCACCATCTATGAACTGTGTCTGATCAGACACCAAATCTTCTAGAAGCCTTATCTTGGGCTTCTAGGCTTCAGGACCACGAGCAAAACAAGTCTGTTGTTCATAAGTCACTCAGTCTGCGGTATTTTTGTTACAACGGCCCAGGCGACTAAGACACAAAGGTAGATTATTCTATTTGGCTTTGTATATTTTATGTTTTTCTTTTTCTACTCCATCTGGCTTTGTCTATCAGCTCAAGAACGATGTTCCTAAAAGTTAGAAAACCTTGAGATCAAGTCTCGGTGGATCCAGACACTTGCTGTGTGCACAGAGCATACCTCTTAGCCTCTCTGAGCCTAAATCTCTCCTGGAAAGAAGAGCAGATGATTATTTACCCCATCGGGCACAGCTTCCCTGCCAGACGTGTGCTCTTCCTTCCTAGGTATAGAAGACCATTGCATATTCATGCCAACCACGTCGGTAACTGGATTATCTAGTCTGGTGGTTGTGAGCCCTCTTCTGTGCTGCCTTAAGGTTTTCCGGGGATTGTCAGGAGCGGGGGTGTTGAGGCTTCCCCATTGTGAATTAGACACCAAGGAGCTCCCTATTTATGTCATCTTTCGTGTAAGTTTTGGTCTCGGGGCCCATCTTGTGCTGCATTTGACAGCCTCTCAGCTCACACAGGTGTTACCAGCCTTGCACAGGTGTGTGCTTTCTCCTGGAATCGGCACTCAAACACTGGCAACACTGTTCAAAATAGAACTTCCCCTATGAGGGGCAATTTGGCAAAATCTAGCAGAATCTTACACGTGTGTACCCTTTGTTCAAGGAATCTGCTTCTAGGATCTATCCCCAAATGCACCAGGAAAAACGGGAAGACATGTGCCTTTTCATGACAGCACTTTCTAAAGGAGCAGAAGATGAGTCACAACCCACTGTCCATCACCAGGAAATTACAGAATGGACTGCGATATAGCCATACAATGGATTATTTTGCTTCTGTGAAAGGAATCAGGAATATTTCTTTTGAAACATCTCTTGTATGCAGGGATAAGTGAAAACAGCAAGGTAGTAGACAAAAACAAACAAACAAAAAGATGTATATTTTTCTTGTATTTTAGGACCAGAGCTAGAACAGTTTGAGCAAGAAAATAATGTTAACATTAGACGATAACCTAAAGAACAAGATAAATATCCATGAGTCTATGCCAGTATGCAAAAAAAAAAAAAAAAAAAAAACCAAGAAAACAAATAAATTCCTAAAGGAGAGAGAAGGAAGGGGCAGATCTTACAAAGGAATTCTATTTAATAAATATAGATTACATCCCACATCCCCCCCCCACAGGAGGTGGAGCTTCATCGGCCCCTCCTTTAGGGGGTTCTGGGCTTAGAGACCCACTTCTAAGGAATCGAGGATGGGAAGGATTAAGTGGTAACTTCCCAGGGAACTCCAGTAAACATCATCTTAGCCAAGTGATGGAGGTTAATATCACCATGTAGGTCAAGTCGGTATCATTTATGCACCCTTGATATGATGCGATGAGAAGGGCATTGGATCTGTGTGCTCTTCTTCCCCTGAAGCCATCACCTCAGTCTAACGATCAGAGAAGAGTAAGACAAATGGAAGAGCACTCTATAAAATTTCTGGCCAGTGTACTCCCAAAGCGCAAGGTCATGAACAACAAAGACACACTGAGGACCTGCCACAAATTGTGGGAGATGAAGTCTGTGATGTGGCTATTAGTATTGTACCAGTGTTAATTTCTGTTTTGACTTATGTGCCCTGATTATATAACATGTTAATATTGGGAACAACTGGAGTGAATAAGATATGGAAACTCTTTGTACTATTTTTGCAATTTTTCTATAAATCGAAAATGATTCCAAAACAACGCCTTTCAAAAACGAGTGTAAGGATAGCATATAAAATACAAAAGAAGAAGTGACCTGTGGGGCAAGAATAGGGCCAAAGGAAGAGGAACCGAACCAGATGTCTGAATATAAATTATTTCGTAGATCTGGCTTTGTAGCCACGTAAATATTTTATGCATTTTAAAATAAAATTAAATAAGAGTGCAGCTTCATTTGAATATCCCCCTGCCAAGAATGAAGCTGGACCGCTCATTCATATCGTATGCGAAAATCTACCCAGAATGAATCAAAGGCCCAAAACAATCCATGGAAATCGATTGCAAATTGAAATAAGTGAGTTTAACGACGTATATGCTTGGCTTGGGTAACCATGGAAAATAACTACTTTAAATAACTTTAAGTTTATTGGAGTATACTTCCCTAGCGGGATATATCGTGGGTAAGATAAATGTAGAGATACTGTTTTCACAATCACATTTTTGGTGGTAGAGTGACTGTGATCTTCTGAGATGAGTATGTGTACATTCTGGGGTAGAGCAGATAATCCATGATATTGGTGTCATGAAAACTGGGATTTTCATTGTGAAGGACATAAGGTACAGATGTAAGATGGATGCTGTATGGTAAATACTGCATAGCTCTGGCTTCAAAGTATCCATATAAATGGACGATGCAGTTTCTCATTAAAAATATTTCTTAGCTATGTTCACTAAAAGAACTAGAAATAATGGCACAGCGATGAGCACCCCTAGCGGTCAGACGGTGGCCTCTAACTGCCATTGGTAACCATGGCTCCGTTGATAAACGGCTTATCTCAACACCGAGGCAGAAAACAAGATGTGCCCAAAGCACCTTGTCCTAACAGGAAAGGAGGCAAGAAAGCTTTCAAAGACCAGTAGGGTCATGTAATAATCATAATCGTAATAAAAACGACAAACCTCAGGACCCGACCTGAAGAGATTTCCATTGGCCAAAGATGGAACTATTTGGTTGTCATTAAGAATGACTAGAGTAACTGGGGCACCTGGGTGGCTCAGTCAGTTAAGTGTCCAACTCGTTGTTTCAGCTCAGCTCATAATCTACAGTTTGTGAGTTCAAGCCTCACATCAGGCTCTGTGCTAACAGTGTGGAGCCTACTTGGGACTCGCTCTTTACCCCTCCCCTGCTCTTTCAATATAAATAAACTTAAAAAGAAAAACAACAGTAATCAACTGAAATACGTAAAAATGCTTACATTCACACTTTTATGATGATACAAAGAGCATACAAACATTGAAATGAAAAGGTAAAACAAAATATCTAAAGCTCATGATCACCTTTGGAGAGGACTAAACTTTTGAAAACTTAATAAAGGGAAATAATCAGACACTCTTTTGACTCTCCTTTTGATGAAAGGAAGTTTCTTTTCTATAGAAATATTCCAGCTAATAAATAAAGAAGGGAGGAGGAGTGTAGAGTATCCCCATTTTGTATTTCCCTGTGAAATATGGGTCTAGGCAGTAGTCATCAATGGCCTCCCACACTGCAGAGAAAAGGGTGAGCAGCCTTTGTCCTGGTGGGACTATACTTTACTGATAAGTGTTCTTGTCACCTACATCTGATCAGACTCCTAGATTTAACCACCATTTTACAGGATATACAGGGAACAGGATGACCTGCCACACGACACCACGTGGGTGCAACCCACAAAATCCGGATGAAGGAAACTATGGCACAACTCAGATTCTAAGGGAAATAAGGAAGAGAGGGAGACCCTGCACTGAAAGAGATTGGGAGTCACACCAGCCTGTGAGAATGCATGGGTCTTATTTGGATTCTGATTCAAACAAACAAAAAAAAGTAAAAAAAAAAAAGGAGGAAACATTTTGTGCTAAGACGGAATATTTGATGATATTATGGTATTATTGTCAAATTTTAGGTATGGTGCTGACACTGTGGTGATAGGTATTTTAAAACGAGTCCTTATCTTTTAGAGAGATAAGTAAAAATAAAATTAGAAGAATCAGAAGAAGCAATATGATGCCTGAAGTTTGCCTCAAAATAATCTGGGAGAAGCAGGGGCATTGGTAGTTGGGTGATGGAAACATGGAGTTCATTATACACTATTCCTTGTAATTTTGTATGTTTGAAACTTTTCGTAATGAAACTATCTAATCTACCGACCTACCTCTCTGATCAGGTATATTTAAGCCGCATGCGAGACATGGGGGCTTGTTCTAGACATTCTGAACCGTCAGCTTCTAGAGCAAATGTAGGGGGACCTTCACTTGTGTTGTCAAGCAAAACTGTCACGTGGACCCTTCTGCAGGTCACGTGACTCCCCCCACCACGTGGCCTTGTAGCAGCAGTGAGCAAAAAAGTGGCCATGGTGGGTGTGTGAGCGTAGTGTGCAGCGGGTTTAGTGGGGATGGGAAAGGAGAGCTTTGGGCTCCGCTGGGAGTGGGCTCAGTTGGGGGTGTAGTTAATCAACATGGGAAGTTTCATGGTCTAACCGGGCGGCGGTGCAGAAGCTGATCCAATCTGCTGCATGGAGTGTAGGCCCCGTGGGAGAACAGCCACAGCACACACAGACGCATAAGAGCACCTCAGCTAGTGACGTCTGGGGCGCAGGTCCCAGAGCACAGTGGGGGAGGTGACGGTCGTCCTTCAGGGCCTCGCTGGCGAAGGGATTCTTGAACTCAGAGCAAACACGGGAGGTGGCTAGCTCTGACTGCACCGTGGGCCTGTCCCCTTCTACACCCCTCCTGGCTCCCGGGGCTCCACGCATGCTGTCTGCCTCCCAGGTGGCCCTGAACACACCTGACACGTGCGGGGCTCCGCTGTGCACCTGCTCTTCCTCTTTGCAGCAGGTCCCTTTGCCATATGCACCTGGAGGACTCTGTCCCTTTTCCTGAAGGCTCCACTCAATGGCCATATTATCAGAGAAGCTTTCTGCTTAAACTCCTGGAGAGGACACTCCCTATTGCTACCACAGCATTTCCCACCGTCTGACATATCACAGGAATACTTGTTCATTGCCTCCTGCTTTTTCTAAAAAAATAGTTTATTGTCAAGTTGGTTTCCATGTAACACCCAGTGCTCATCGCCACAAGTGCCCTCCTCCATACCCACCTTCCCCTTCCCCTCCCCCCACCCCCATCAGCCCTCAGTTTGTGCTCAGCGTTCAAGAGTCCCTCATGGTTTGCCTCCCTCCCTCTCCCCAACTATTTCCCCCCTTCTTCTCCCCCATGGTCCTCCGTTAAGTTCCTCCTAATCCTCCTATACGTGCATTGCCCCCTGCTTGACAGAGGATGTCGGCTCCAGAAGGGCTGGGCTCCAGTCTGTGTGGATATGTGTGAAGTCCCAGCCCCAGGAACGTACTAACATACAATGAGTCCTCAAAACGGAGTGTTTGGGCCAATAGACAAGAGTACTATAGAAAAAAAAGTTTGATAGTGTATATCAGCAATGAAAATAAAATATAATGTGTACCTTTTTTGATTTTGTAAATGGAAACAAAAAAAAACCCAAATAAACCCAGGAATACATCTAATAGAAGATATACAGTAATTTTACAGAAAAAATTATAAAATATTTATTTTCACATGTTACGGAAAACCTAATTTGATGTCATAGTTTGTAGAAATAAAACGTTCTCTTCAAATTAATCTATTAATAGAAATTCTCATCGCTTGTAAGTAGGAAATTGATGAGGTCATTCTACCACTTAAATGTAAGGATAAAAATGACCAAGACAGCTGTGAGTGAACTGAAGAAGGTACTGAGGTATCGTGGAGCAAGCTGGGAACATTCCCGTACGAGACATCCTAACGCATCATAAACCCATGGCAGGTAAGCAGTATGACAGTATGAGACCTACTGAACGTACACAGTCTGCAGAAGCAGATCCGTGCAGCGATGGGAAATTAAAATATGAGAAAGATGCTCCTGGAGACCAGTGGTAAACCAGGATGTTCGATAAACAGCGCTGGGACATCTGATTATCCGCGTGGGAAATAAAATGAAGTCAGCTCCCCATCTCATTATCTCACGCCACATCCAATATTAAATTCTAGCCACTTACAAATCTAAATGAGAAAATCCAAATACTTTCGATTCCGGGAAAAAAAGAATATCTTCAAAATTTCAGAAGAGGGATGTATCTCTTAAGTAAGGTTAAAAAGGCAACAACAGAGAGAATCCTTGCTGAATTGAACTACGTTAAAAAAATACTTTCAGTCATCAAGAGATGCTGTATTAGAAGTGTAAGCAATAAGCCCCGGGTCAGGGCGATTAGGCGAGAAAAAGGAATAAAAGACGTCCAAATTCGAGCAGAAGAAATGAAACTATGTTTACTTGCAGAGGACATAATCCCACACGTACACTATTCTCAAGAATGCACACACAGCAATAACAAGAAACCTATTTGAGCTGATAAATGAGTCCAAGACAGAAGGTTACGGTATAAGATCTGCTGTGTTTATGTGCATCAGCGATGAACAACCCAAAAATAATATGGACTTAAAAACAACCACATTTACAAGAGCATGAACAGAGAGTAACATATTTAGGAATAAATGTCTCATCACTGAAGGAAAATAAAGAAAACCTGAAAAGAGGGAGACATCCAAAACCACGGAGTGCAGCACCCACTATAAGGACGAGAGCAAAGCCTCTCAGTTGACTGACAAAATCAGCGCAGCTTCCACCCAAATGCCAGGGGCCTTTTTTTTTTTTTTTTGGCAGAGATTGACAAGCTAACCTTCTGAGATTCATCTGGAAATGCAAGGAGCCCAAACGGCCCAAACAATCCAGAGAAGTTTTGAAACTTACCTGTTCCAGAGCTACAGTAATTAAACTATGTGGGACTGGCTGAAGAACAGACAGACCAACGGAAGGGCACTGAGAGTCCAGAAATAAACCCGTGCGTTTGTGGTAATTTGATATTTGATAAGAGTGCCAAGACAATTCGATGGGAATAAAATAAATAGCCTTTTTAACAAACGGTGCTGGTACAATTGCACATCTATACACAAAAGAATGAAGTTGGACCCCTAGCTCACATCATACACAGTAATGAACTCAAAATGGATCAAAGACCTACATATAAGAGCCAAAACTATAAAACTCTTGGAGGTGTAACTGTTAAGAGGCTCTCATTGTTGCAAATCTTTATGACCTTGGATTAGGCAATAGTTTCTTGGCTATGACGCCTAAAGCAACTAAATGAAAAATAAATGAATTGGACTGCATTAAAGGTAATTGCTAAATTCAACTACATTAAATTAAAAGAAAACTTTCA
This sequence comes from Proteles cristata cristata, assembly GCA_017311185.1. NCBI lineage: Eukaryota > Metazoa > Chordata > Mammalia > Carnivora > Hyaenidae > Proteles > Proteles cristata. The sequence continues at coordinate 122,973 of JAESUZ010004211.1, forward strand.
GTCATCAGGAGACACCATATTAGAAATGCAAGGATAAGCCACAGGTCAGGGCGATTGGGTGAGAAAAAGAAATAAAAGGTATTGAATATGTGTTGTTTTATGTTTTGCTACACTTGTGGTAATTTGTGACAAATTAAAATGGATAGAAATGACATGGCTCTAGTCCTTGGGCCAAAAGGGGATGGCACCATCTCGGGCTCTTCCCTTTCCTCCGTGTTCCCCCATCTGTCCTAGAGGGGATCCTAGCCTCTGTACCTTGAAAACACCTGAAGACTTTGGCCACCCTCACCATCTGCACAGTTCAGAGGCAAGGTCTAGCGCACCGTCATCTCCGGCCTGAATGTTTGCTCATATCCCTGCTTTGAACTTGTTCCCTTCTGTATTTCATGAAAACAGAAGCCAGAGGACCTCTGACCTTCCCTCCAGGGGACACGCACCTGTCAGGCACAGGGCGCTTGCTACACAGGCTCAGAACCCCGAGGCTCCCAGACCCCACCATGTCCATCGGGTTCCCAGGCACCCACCCTGAGCAGGGGTGGGTGGAGACCCTGTGGTGGCTGCTCTAGTCATGTGGGTCCCGTTTACTTGGCTTGGGCCAAGCTGATTTCCAAGGGCCCCTCAAGCTCTAGTCTTCTGTTGGCATTGAGATACTTCAGATGACAGCTGGCTTGTCCACAGACAAGAGCCTTGTTATTATTTTTTTCTGAGCTACTTAGGACATTTGTCTTTTTCTCTCTGACTTATTTCACTTAACAGAGTACTCGCCAGCTCTGTCCATGTCATCACAAATGGCAAGATTTCATTCTTTTTCTAGAGCTGAGTGCTATGCCACTGCATACATTAAAAACATTAATTCATCTGCAATTTATTTTGTGTATGTTGTGAGGTACAAAGTCAATTTTCCTGCCAGCAAGTTAATGTCACCTCTGTCAAAACCAGAATATGTATATAAGCGTGTCTCTTTGTCCAGCCTTACATCTGATGTTGGTTCCATTGCTTTAATTTCTTACCCCCGTACCAGTGACATCATTTTTATTACTGTAATTTTACAATGACCTTGGCAGTGTGATGAGAACAATCACCCATTTTTGTTCAGCTTTTAAAAAAATTTCTTTTGCCCTTTCTTGAACACTTGGTCCTCGACGTCATTTCAATGGTTTTTCACTTTCACAAAATATCCTGTTGGTTTTCTGGAATCCCATTAAATGTACTGATTAGTGCCTGTGTCTACTTTGTATCCGTGCCTAGGTTTCTCATAATTTGATATTCTGAATGAGAAATTTCTAGAAAATATATTTTCTAATTAAAAACAACTCTAAGTGTTGGGGTGCCTGGGTGGCTCAGTGAGTTAAGCATCTTACTTCAGCTCAGGTCATGATCTTGCAGTTGGTGGGTTCAGCCCCGCGTCGGGCTCTGTGCTGACAGCCAGATTAGAGCCTGGGGCCTGTTTTGGATTTTGTGTCTCCCCCTCTCTCTAACCCTCCCCTGCTCATGCTGTCTCTCTCTCTCTGTCTGTCTCTCAGAAATAAAGCATTAAAAAATTTAAAAATAAAAATAAACTGTAAGTGTTTATTTTTGAGAGAAAGATAGCACGAGCGAGGGAGGGGCAGGGAAAGAGGGAGACACAGAATCCGAAGCAGATCTCTAGGCTCTGAGCTGTCAGCACAGAGCCCCGTGCAGGGCTCGAACTCACAAACTGTGAGTTTATGACCTGAGCTAAAGTCGGACGCTTAACCCGCTGAGGCACCCAGATGCTCCTATATTTTCTAATTTTTTTAAACTTTTTTTAATCATTATTTCTGACAGAAAGAGAGAGAGAGAAGGACAGCATAAGCAGGGGAGGGTCAGAGAGAGAGGGAGACACAGAATCCGAAGCAGCTCCAGGCTCTGAGCTGTCAGCACAGAGCCTGACACGGGGCTCGAACTCACCAACCATGAGATCATGACCTGAGCTGAAGTTGGACGCTTAACCAACTGAGCCACCCAGGCGCCCTGTCTAATTTTTAAAATAAATTCTTATGTGACATTCAAGATATGTAATAAGATGTAAAGAAAAATAAATAATATCGGCCAGGATGGGGAGTAAATGTTATCACTGTAATCAAATACTACAGGTTGCCCCTCCTCATCACCTCTTTCTCTCCCTGAGATGTAACCATGACTCTAAATTTGGGTTTTGCCATAACGTGGGTCTCTTTTCCTTATACTCCATATACACACACCCAAACCTATTGCTATACATGCTTTGACCTTTAGACAAGCAATATCACTTCGGGCACACTCTTCTGCAAGTTGTGTTTTTAATTTTGCATTTTTTTTCAAAAATGTTTTCCCAACAGAATTGTACGATTCCCCCAAGGCCACAGATTGCCTTGAAATTTGTAGCTCTAGTTTATTTACGCTCATAGATACATAGACAGTATCCTCTGGCAATAAATATACCTGTTTTTCTGTGGTTGGACATATTAACTATCTCTTTCTGATTTGTTTTTCTGTTGCAAGCAGCCTTGTCTGTGCTCTTTTGCATACCTTCCTCTGAATACATAGGAAACCTTCCCTGGGCTGCACAGAGCCACTGGGCCTTAGGGTATGCGTATCCCTGATCGAACCAGGTACTGACTCGTTGTTGTAACAACTGGAAGATTCACAACAGCGGTAAGAAAGTAGGGCACCCAACAATTCCACCCCCCTGCACTGAGGACTTGAAAACACGTTCACACAAGAACATGAACATGAATGTTCATGGCACCAATTTCCTAAAAGCCAAAAAGTGGAAACAGCCCCAAAGTCCATTAACTGCTAAATGGATAAACGAAATGTGTTGTATCTGGACAGTGGAACGGTGCTCAGCCACAGACAGGGACGGAGCGCTGCTCTGCGCTGTGACATACAGGAGTCTTGCACACGTCACGCCAAGCAAAGGGAGCCTTTGGAAGAGGCTTCATGTGGGATTCCATCTACACGAAGTGTTCCCAACGGGCAAATCCTTAAAGACAGAAGGTGGATCGGTGGGTGCAGGGGCTGGCAGAGGGTAAACGGGGGTGAGTGCCAGGGTGCACAGAGCGTCATTCTGAGGTTTTGAGAATGTTCTGGAATTAGAGGTGGCAGCCGTACACCATTTGAATGTATTAAATCCCGCTGAATTTTTCACTTTGAAAGAGCAAATTACGTGGTACGTGGATGTGTGTGCCCCATGGAGAAAGCTGTTTGTGACTCGGGTAACAAAGGACTATCACTCTATGTTTAGCTGTGGACACCTGGGTAGCTCAGTCGGTTAAGCATCCAACTTGGGTTCAGGTCATGATCTTGTGGTCTGTGGGTTCGAGCCGTGTGTCGGGCTCTGTGCTGACAGCTCAGAGCCTGGAGCCTGCTTCAGGTTCTGTGTCTCCCTGTCTCTCTCAGCCCTTCCCCTGCTCATGCTCTGTGTCTCTCTCTCTTAAAAATAAATAAACATTAAAAAAAATTAAAACAATGAAATAACAGTTTAGATATTTATGCAACTTTGATGCATCAGCAGAATAAGACAATGGACTGAACGTATGAATGGGCACTTTAATAAAAGGAAAACACAAATGAGCGATAAATATGTAATATAAAACCACAGGAATAGAAGACAACACAGAGCCTCTTTAATTTTTAAAAATTTTTAACATTTATTTATTTTAGAGAAGCAGAGGGGACAGAACACAAGCAGGGGAGGGGCAAAGAGAGAGGGAGACACAGCATCGAAGCAGGCTCCAAGCTCTGCCAGCACAGAGCCCAACGCAGGGCTCAAACCCATGAACTGTGAGATCATGACCTGCCAGAATCAAAGTTGGACATGTAACCAACTGAGCCCCCAAGGCTCCCCTGGCGCAGAACACCTTTGTTTTGGGCAGTGGACTGGCAGCTATATGCCCCTGCTTCACCTACTACTTTCTCAGTTCCCTCCTCTGCCCCTAGAGAAAACCCTTCTATAGAAGGACAAGCAAGAATAAGACAGGACCATATAGAGGTTGGGGGGGTGGGGGTGGAAACAGAGACAGAGACAGAGAGAAAGAGAGAGACAGAGGGAGAGAGAAAGACAGAGAGATAGAAGGAGAGACAGAGAGATGGAGACCAAAGGAGAGTCAGAGGGAGATAGAGAGAGACTGAGAGAGGCAGAGAGAGAGAAGGTCAATAACCGAGTAAGATAACCTGGACTCTGACCAGCAGGCAGGGGCCCCTGAGGGCAGCTCTACTCTCGCACTTTTCAGCTACAGGGACCAATAAACCTCATTTTCTCTTAAACTATTTTGAGTCGGGTTTTTTTGTCACTTGTATCTGAAAGCACTCAGTATATAGCTGTTGTTGGACCACAGTCAATGCTTGAAAATATTTGTAAAATTGAATTGCATTTGCTCTTTCCAAAGACAGTAAAGAGAAGAACTAAATGCGTATATATTAAGTTGGGTGTCTCAGCACCGTGGGTCACCCCACACGGCACCACGAGTGTCTTGTCTTATCACTGTCTCCAGGGTGGACACAAAGAGACCTTCTGCTGACTTCCTGGCCATTTTGAATTTCTTACCTATAGAACAGGGACGCTATGATCCTTCATGATTTTATAAACCTCCCCAAACCTAAGCAATGTGGATGTGTTTGGGCCTAATGAGCTTCTCTTCCTCATATTGCCAAAGGCGTTTGTAACTCAGCAAAATTCAGAACACGTGACCAGACACAGGGTGCTGAGGGTGGGTGGGGTTTGGGGACAAGGTTCCAATATGGGAAAGAGTGAGCGTCTGTGGCTAGAGCCTGAGCCCCAGCTGATTGTCTGTTCTGGCATCCTCTCTTCCGCCCAACGGATGCGGGGTCTCCTCTCTCCAGCCCTTGGGACGCGGGTTTTCCCACTGCTGATTCTCCCGTGCCTCTTGCGTTGTTACCATCGCTCTGCAATGGCCACGTTCAAGATCCGGCGCCGGATCACCCTGCTGTCCTCAGCCCAGTCAGTCAAGTGTCCCCACCTCTTTGCTAGCTGGTGATTACGTCTTTGCCCAGTCTCGTCTGTGGATCAGTAGCAGCCCCCAGTTTTGCAGGAACCACCACACAGCCATTGAAAGGTGTGTTCCTGGTTGGATCCAGGCTGTGAAGAAGGTCCACACATTCCTCCAAACAGATCCCTCCATCCGGCCACTTGGAGAACAGATGCCGTCAGCACCAGAGGCCAGCGGAGGACGCAGCAACTGCTGAGAGCATCCAGGCTCCGTCTCTAGGCTCATTCCATCAGCAAAGCTCTCTTGTGCTGGGGACAAAGAATGGAGATCGTGTCTTGCTGTCTGCACCTCCAGGCAAGGCGACGGTCGATCTAGGTGGTCCAAGGGTGATGGGGAGGAATATCATGAACCTCTTTTGTCTTGAACGCCTGGGACCAGACAGGCTACAAGAGACCAGCTCTGGAGCAGGAAGGGGAGGTGTGTGAAGGGGAAACATTTCATACCTCGGTTCAAAGGCGGCAGGGGGGAGGCGAGGAAGGAAGGCAGAACTGTGTCAGACTCTCAGGTGGGGTCACGGTGGGTCATAGCTGAATCATGTACAGTTGTCTTCCCAATCTCCCATCTTCTAAATGAGGAGGTGGGGGCGGTTATTAAATGTTCTGAGAAATCAAGACAGATAACATAAAAATCATCTGGATAACAACTTCATTATATTAAGGCAAGCAATTGGAGGGCCCGTGTGTGTTGCGTCCAAATATTCTGCACGCACATCTCATCTCTCATCTGCATATCCATAAGTGCCTTATGGATATAATGGCTGTTGTAAAAATGATGAATTACTTAGGTGCGTTCTTTTTAATAAAATGAAGGAAAGATTGTCTTTAGACGTTATTTCCTTGAGGGACACGGCGGCAGAAAATGACGTGGCTTCTGCAACTTTGCCAGACGCTTTTTGTTGTTGCTTTTCTCCGACCTGCTTTTGTTGTGTTTCTGAGAGAAAATGCTCACAAGCACCAACATCTCTAGATCTGCAGAAAATTAATTCTGTAGATGATGTGGAAACGATAGCCTATAAAGTTAATGAGATATTACTGAAGGCTGGATAAACAATTAGCAGTATTAGCTGCTGAGATAAACCAGGACCTGTTGCCATCTAACAGAACTGCAACTAATTAAATTGAAAATTACAGCACAAGTGTGCGAAAACAAAAGCGAATGGAATGGCGTGAGAGTTAGCGGAGCTAATACTGCAAAGGCAAGACTATTATTAAAAATGAGAGGGAGGGTAGTGTATTAAAACCATCCACTTCCCCTCCCCCATCCGTCGCTGGGTTTTGTGTTAATCATTGCATTTCCCAGTGGTCCCCATGATCCCAGCATGTTTCTGGCCACTCTGCATGTCTCCAGATATTCTAAGCCTGCGGCTTCTCAGGCTCATCACCTGCAGAGGGGCTGTGCCCACCCAAGTGAAGGAGTCCCTTCCTGACCCCACAGACCATCCACCGATCCCCTGAAGCATGAAATTGGCTTCCTTGTTTCTGAGCATGAAGAGCTATAGACCTTCCTAGAAAGAATGGGCTGCATTTCAAATGTCAGCATTTTGTGTTAGATTTGGGAACCCTGTGGCCCAGCCCCCGGGCTGAACAGGCTGGTTGCTGGTCTGGCCCCACCCCTGGCCAAGGGAAAGATGTAGGAGAACCAGATGTCTGTTTGGGAGACCCAAGGTTGATTGTAGCCAAGACATGAGAGTAAAAACAAAACAAAACAGAAAGGTAGGAAGGAAGGAAGGAAGGAAGGAAGGAAGGAAGGAAGGAAGGAAGGAAGGAAGGAAGGAAGGAAGGAAAGAAGGAAGGAAGGAAGGAAAGCATCACCCATCTTGTTGAGCACACCCGGGTGTTCCAAGGGCAGTGGCATCATCGTAGGCTTGTTTCACATGTAACTGAAGGGCCACAAAGTCACCTCCCTTTCATGAAAGCCAGGGAATCAGCTGCATGACTCCAGCCCTCGAGGGCTTCTCTCTAAGGCTGCATAGGCTGCTCTGCTGACAGATAAGAAGCCTGAGTTGGCAGGGAGTCCCTGCCTGGTCCTCCCCAGCTCCTGGAGAAGAGGCAGGACCAGAAATCTTCTGAGAAGAACTTGAAAGGTCAGAACTTGGGAGGCATATGCTCTCAGAATTTCTTTAGCCAGTGACATTATCCAGAGAGACCTGAAGGGCATTTTGTCCCTCTAAAGAATAAACCTGCAAAAGTCACATAGCTGAGTGGTCTGAGAATGGCCCTTCCATGGATAAGAGCGTCTCTGATTCCCACAGGATTTATTGGAACTGGAACCTTAGATTTTGAAACTCCAAATACAAGGGATTTTCCCCCTAATATTCGAAGCTTTCTCCAGGCTTCCCCACTCTTCCATTGTCTCTAACTGAACAGATTCCTTCCCTCTGGGCCACCAGAACCCTTTCTATGTCACTGCAAAAGGGGAACGTGGGTTATGGATGACTTTCTCTGGATCCTAAGGTCCTGAGTGTGAACCACTTGGTTTTACCTTTATTATATTTTGCCTTATATTCTTCTCTAGTTGATTATACATGCATATTTTATTTCCCCAAGTAGTAAGCTCCAAGACTCAGGAACAGTATTCTATGTATTCTCTCTGTCTCTCTGTCTCTGTCTCTGTCTCTGTCTCTGTCTCTGTCTCTCTCTCTCTCTCACACACACACACACAGACACTACCACCATGGCTAGTTCTGGCTGGCCATACCATACTGCAGGGTCTCAAGGGTAGTCATCATGAAAGCAGCACCTATTTGAATCTGTGGTGCTTAGCTCCCTTTAGACCAGTCCAGCTCTGTCCCCTATAAGCTACTCCATCCAGGAAGAGAAGAGACCCAGCTCCTTGCTGAAGTGTTCCCTTAGAGTGTCCCCATTGTCCCTGCTGCTTATTGCTCATCTGACTTTCTCTGTCATTAAACAAAGGTCAGTTATTGACAACCCGGCTGGAGAAGAAGCATCATCAAAGAGGAGGCTGCCATGTTTGATGCATACAGTCTCTTTGATAGATCGCAACATGAAGGCCTTTGCTCCAGGCAAACTGCTCTAAAACCTGGCTGGATTACCTGTAGAAAAGCGAACTTGTTTGGGATAAAGTTGGAGGAGAATTCACTGCTCGGCAGCAACTCACAAGAAAGGCAGTTATCTCCACCCACACCAGTGCTGAATAATGGAGTGAAAACACAGCACAGGCCAATCAACGACATGACATTGTGCTCTCTGGCAAGAACCCAAGGGGCAATTGGGCTCTCTGCTGCAGATGTTCAGCTGTCCTTACTGGTCCCATGAAAAACTGGGACTTGGTGCTAATTGAGCCACACCCAAGTAACACTCCACAGGAAAGGAGCCTCTGAGCCATCTGAACCTCACAGCACACAGGGATGGTGATCCATTAGCCCTTAATAGTGACTCTCTATCGACACAGACATAGGTTCCAAAGATGCCCACCCAAACCAGCACCAGTGACTCCATTTGCTCAACAGGTGTCATTCTTTCAGGTGAAAATTATTATCTGAATGAAATCTCAGGAGAAGCTAAACTTGAAAACCCTTCAGAGTCATATCACACATGAGACCAGAGCTGCAGAAAATACTTTAGTGTAAATACTGTAACTCTACCAGTAATTAAATAACCTTAAACTGACTCATTATCTTCAGAGTTTCATGTTAATAATTTTACTGGCAAACGTTTTGTACGTTAATTTTGAAAAGGCTAAAAGCACAGATAGATTTAATTAATTCCATATTTATACTAGCTTTTGCACTTTTCCTTCCGGTAATTTTTTTTTTAAAGTCAAGATGTGTATAGGTATACTGCATAAATGGCAAAATGACAATGTCATCCTGAAAGTGCTTGGGAGAGGAGCTTCATCTTAGGGGAGGAGGCTCAAGGAAGACAAAGCTTTCTATACTGTTCTGGCAATGGAGTGTCACACTCAGGCAAGACAGGGGCCTTCTGATGGGAAAATTAAACATCAATGGTTTTCCTACCCCTTTAGTTCATTTAAGATGTTGGGAAATGTATCATCATCCTAAAAGATACCTCCTGACTTTTCTTCCCCAACCGTCCATGTACTAGAGGGTTGAGCCAGTGACCAAGCAATGGTTAAAAGCTAAAGTGAACTCTTAGTCCTTTTCTCAGAAAGGCATTCAAGATATTGTTTCAAATATGGCTCCGTCTGGACCCCGGAAAAAGAACAAGTGTCATGTGTGTCTGCATTTCAAGACACACATGCTTTCAACACTGAGGCCTCTGGACGGCTCCTCGGCAGCAGAGCTGGTCCTCTGTTGGAACAGGTAACGCTCTTCCCCAAAAGTTGATTCCACTGTCTTCTCTCTTATCTTCAGAGTCAACCTCTGCAGGAACCCATGGTAGGGTGTGTGTCTTCTCTCAGTTTCATTAGAGAAAAATCCAACCGTCAAGACGGTCATTCACCGTCTACCCACCCACCTGCTCCTACGCGGGGAGGCATGTAGGGATCACATGCCTGTGACCATCAACTCATTGTTCTCATCTCTTGTCTTCAATTGCTTAAAGAAATGGTAGATCTTGCCTCCTAATTAACCTCTCTAACCCTGCAGTTTCAGGTATCTTTGCGTTAGTGAAATTCTGGGCTAAGGTTAATGATTCAACTCTGCTTCTAAGCATGTCCTTTCAGAAGGAAATTCATGCAGGCTAGAGGAGGCGTGGAAGGACATAACATGCCTGTGCTACAGGGTCAGGGTGATGTGAAGCAACTTTTAATAAGGCAACAGGCAGAGGTTGGAGATTGAGTCAGATTCTCAGCTACATTATTCTGGGACTGATTAACGTTCAGAGTCAGGACCAAAAGCTGGAGGGGACAAAGGACATGGTAGGAAGAAGTTTTTGAGCCAAATTCAAGGAAATCTATTTTGTAGAAGGAAGCCTAGGGATGAATCCAGCCATGACTCTGCATTTCTTCTGTGAGCTTTAGGAATTAGCCTTCTCATTTAGAGTCCAGTTGCAAGCCAAGTTGAAGGGGAAGCATGTGGAAGCAAAGATGGCCTCAGGTATGTAATTTAGCTGCTTTCTCTGAGAGGCTGAGGATTTGGTGGGCTGTAGGCCTAAGATCCCCACTCAGAAACTCCCCACTGTTTTCAATAATGCTGAACTCCATCATACATATGGGCATCATTTCTTGGCTGCATTAATTTTTAATAAGCTGGTTGCATCAGATCTAATCGTACCACAGAGGGCAGTTTTTATATTTTATAAGCACAAATAAATCCCTTCCCAATCTGCAAGCTCCTTGGTGGCAGTTTGCAAAGGCTTTTGGGTAGCACGCTTTAAACTTTCATCTCTTGCAATCACCCCAGACGTGTAACTACCTCTACAAGATTCATTGTTGCTTGAATAATTGAATCTATTTAAAGAAATGAAGCCAATTAAGTTTTCAGTTTACGACCAAGAAATAATTCCACCATGTGTGGTCAGATTCTGCTAGGTATCTGGGGATTCAATTATTGTTTAGAGCTCAGAAAAGTCCAAACAGGATCCTAAATTATGTCAGACAGACTTTTCCATGGCATTTAGCAAGGTAACCTCTGAGTCCAGACTTGACAGTAAAGACCTCAAAACCCCAAACTCTATGTATCTAACATCTGCAAATTCTCTAAACAGATTTTTCTACCAAATTCTTCAGGCCAGGTTTGTAAGTTGGGATTTGTGACTCTGTGCTCTGGTTTCAGTGTTATTCGTTTTTATTTTTTTGTTTTTTTCCCCTTCCCATGTGCTCCTTTCTTCTTTCCATAAGATACCCAGTGCCCTCCTAGGTCTCCCTCTGATCATTCTTAAAACTTAGACTCTATAGGCACAGGAAGGTGCTAAGTGATGGATGAAAGGTTAAAAAGAAGTGAACTTTTTTGTGGGAATTTGCATTTTGAATAGAAACTGTCAACTGAGAATGAAGAGAAGAAAATACAAGCACTTGGAAGAGTGGGTAGAGAAGAAGCCTGGTGATGTCTCAGTTCTCTGTGGTGCCTGCTCAGCTCCACGTGGGATAAATTCACTGCTGTGCCTCATCCCTTTTCACAGCAAGGGACCATGGCCCCCAGCAAGTTCCTAAAAGGGAGGTAAATTGAGATCTCAATACCTTTTCCAATCCTTGAAGTGGAGTTTGCCCCTCAGTGTCAACAACATGCATGCTCCCTTTGATGATTCGGTGACATGGGAAATGCCAGACAGAGGTGAGGTTTTACATGCACCCACGAGGACCTTCCTTGATCCAAGTCGCTCGCCTTCTGATTGGTTCACATTTTATAAGGTTTTAAACCATCATGACCAGAAACTTCTTGCTCTTCTGTTGCTCAGCCATGAACATTTGTTGGCTGGCTTTGCTGTGCCAGGCACTGGACATGGAGAGCTAAGCAAACCCGGCGTGCTCCGTAACCTCTTGGAGGAAAAGTCTCATGAAGAGGAGACATGTTGATTGATCATCATATCGATGTCTATCTCTCTGGTTGTCCCTTGCCAGTCTTCATAGAATGCATCTCTCCTTCTGCCCACACCTTCACTTTTATGTACTTAGATCTTCTCTCCTTTTACTCCCAGGTAATGATTCGTCTCTTTCACCTCCAAGGCTTGCCGTTTCATTTTGTTATCAATTCTATGCCCATGACCCCCAATTCTGTGCCTGGTCCAGCCACTCCCCCAAGCTCCAGACAGGTTTCCAAACCTTCTTAATAGACATCTCCACTTGGATGCCCCACTGCCTTCACAAACCAATCATGTCCAAGCTCAACTTGGAAACTTAATGAATACACTGGCACCTTTTATGAAGCGTCCCAACTGGCAACCTGGATGGCATCCACATCTACTCCCTCTCACTCGGCACGCATGCCCAAGCAATCGTAAAAGGTGCCAGTTTTATGACCTCGACCTATCTTACATTTGAGTCCTTCTATTCTTACAATCTCTACCTTCCAGATTACTGCAAACTACTATCTTTGCCCCTATTTCTGCCACAGTGCTATCCCACCTTAAGTCACCCAACACCCTTCACGAATGGCACTTCTTCCATGAGGCCTTCCCTGAATCCTTCCCTCCAAGTAATCTTTCTTCCACTGAGCCTATCATCTCCTCCTGTCTTACAGCACATGTCCAGAAGAGTAGCTTCTATCAAGGTTATTTGGGCACTTGTGTTGACCCACCTATCATTTTCTTGGGAAGGACCATGACTTTTTTGTATCTGTCCCCTGTACTATAATGAGCCCGGGCCCATGCCTATTATGTAAACAAAAAGCAACATCAGGCTAAGAGAAGAATTTTAAAACATCCTGGGGCACCCGGGTGGCTCAGTCAATTGAGCGTCTGAGTTTGGCTCAGGTCATGATCTCACAGTATGTGGGTTTGAGCCCTGCATTGGGCTCTGTGCTGATGGCTAGCTTGGGGCCTGTTTCAGATTCTATGTCTCCCTCTCGCCCTGACCCTCCCCTGCTCATGCGCTCTCTCTTTCTCTCTCTCTCTCTCTCTCTCTCAGAAATAAAACAAAAACAAAAACAGAACCAATAATACATCTTAGAGTAAGGCACCTGGCCCGTGTGTCTCATTGTTTTGAAGAGAAATGAGGAGGTAGTTTGGCATTTCTGAGGGCTTCCAGCTACTACCAGCCCTACAAACTGACATTGGAAGAGTGCCAAGTTAGGGACTCAGGTTCCAAGCCTCTCGGGCCCATCTCAATGCCGTAAGAGTCCACCATTGGGGAGAGCATACCTTGGAGCACTGTGGGATTTGATGTCACCAGGGAACATCTGACAACCTGCCCGGACCCCTGGGGGATGCATTTAGCGGTGGCTGGGGAGCAACCAGGAAAAAAGCAAGATCCCTGGGAATGAGCCCTCAGGCAGGTGGCTCTGGGCATTGGGTTAGTACTGAAGGAAAGAAAGGTTGCAGCCAGAAGGGATAAAGCCTTGGTGGCAGTACATGGGCCACGTTGGGGCTGCCATCCTGCCTCTTAGGTATTCAGGATTCTGTGGGTCAGATTGTCCACATAGGCTATAACCAGAGGCTCCCTTCATCATCCTTGGTGGGCTAGAGGCCAAACAGGCATATCTAATGGCTTCTTTCCTGCAACATGAACTGGGGGAAGCAACCGACACCAGAAATGCTTTCTGGAGCAATATATGAGTGATGGATGCTTTTGGGAGTCTGGGGTTGCCAAGCACCCCCAGACTGGCTTCTGTTTAGTGCCACTGAAGAGGTAGTATGAAGAGTTCCCAGCGAGGATGCACGCACATTAACCAGGGTAATGTTTTCCCGTTCCTGGGATCAGGCGGTGTGAGTCTTCTCCTAAAGCACAGTCTGACCACATGGTGAAATTATTTCTTGGTCATAAACTGGAAGTTAATTGGCCCCATTTCATTAAGTGGATCTAATTATTTAAGCCCCAGCAAAGGTTCTGGTGATAGTTCCTAATGAGGGTGCTCTTAGCTGTCCCCTGCCTCAGGGACCCAGCTGGCACCCTAGCGGTCCAAGTGAGTTAATGTAGCAATGACTAACCAGTCCAGGGGGCCAGGGAGGAAAAAGGCTCCCCAGAACTATGGCCTTGGGAGCCAATTGCCTAGATTAAGATGTTCAAATACCTCCACAAGTGAATTAGAAATGAGTTTGGAACTTTATCCAACTGTATAAACCAATGTAAATGTGTTCCTAGAGACGGGGAGGGGGGCAAAGGGCTATGGCTCTAGAAATGAGGCCCATAAAACACTGGCAGTCAGTGTCCACTTTGCAGACCTGAGACTCTAGTCCAGAACCAAGCTTCCTGGGTATTTGTGGGGTTGGTCGTGCTTTGGGGGGGCGGGGGCGTACTGAGCCATGCCAGAGCGAGTGTATTCCTTTCAGCTACACTCTCAGAGAACCTCCCATAAGCCTAGAAATAAATGCAGTGACCACTCAAAATGAATAAAGGAATTATGGAAACTTAACAACTGTCCTCAACTTTCTCGCACCCACAGGAGAATTCATTTCCTTCTAGGTATGGTGGTCAGTGCTGTTTGGTAAAATAATTAGCCAACATTTTCTCCTTGTAAAGGGTTACTGAAATCCCAAATTTCAATTTATACGTAATCCCTTAATCTTGAGTTCAGTTGATGATGTCTAGATTATAAAAGCATTTTAGAGTATTTTATTTTTGTGCAATTCAAAGCAGACTTACAAGCCTGTTACGTACATATTGGAGGGTGATGTGTGTATGTACTTGCTTCGCAGTGGCCACAGTGAGACGGCTCTCATGGTGTGAACAAGGATGAAGATGACAACGATGATAGCTGTTGGGATCTGCAGGTGCCCCATTATGGCATCAGTCACCATTCCCCTGCCACGATCAGCTTCTGACCAAACCGGGAAATAAAATACAGAAAAAGGAGCCAATGGAGTCTAACACATGAACCATCTTACAGGTAGAGGTCAGATTGGATGATGCAGCTTCAGCTCCACAGCCTTATGAGCTGGAGGTGTTGGGTAGACCTTCTCACCCTTCCCGGGGCTCCCCATGGTGGACCCCAGAGGAGGAATAGGGCACTTTCAGGAGTGCCCCAAATTTACCAATCAGATAGATCCCTGCATGTGGAAGGACACATCCTGGCAAAGAAGAGTTTTAGGGGAGCCAGTTGAGAGCCAAGGACTGTATTACCACCTCAACTGCATTACATCTCATCTCCATAACAACCTAGGTGGGCGTTACCAGCTCTACCGTCGAGACGAAGACTTGATGTGGCCGGAAAGTTAGATGGCTTACCCCAGGTCACACAGCTAGTGAGTGATAGCACAGGAATTTTGAACTCTGGAACTTAAAACCTGGAGCTTTTCCAAAGTGTTTATACCTGAAAGTGTGTGGAAAGCCATAGTCCACAAGAAGCAGTTCAAGGGCTCCTGAGAATTCACAGACCCTTCTGGGGACCCTTCAGTGTCAAAACTATTTTCATCAGAGCACTAAGGTGTCATTCTTCTTCACCCACATTCTCTTGTGGGGATGCAGTGGGGTTTCCCAGACGTTACGTGACATGTAGCATCAACACTGGTTGAGTGGAGAAGCAGACATGAGGGTTTGATTGTCTTCCATGAAGACAGAGATCAAAGGGATTTGGCAAAAATTATGAAATGATGCCACTATTCTCACTAATATTTTTGTTTTATAAAATATATTCCTCTTTATAAAAATGTTTATATTTCTGTGTAGTAGGCCTAATCAGTTTAATGAAATAATAAATGTTTTATTTTTCTGAATTTTAATTTCTAATATGATAGATCTGAACAGCTATCAGTATCAATTAATATGATAAATCTGAATAGACATCAATATCTGAATAGATATCAAATATCTGAATCTGAGAATCTGTGGGATTCTCAGAAAGTTTTTAAGAACATAAAAAGTCCCAGAGACTGAGAAGTTCAAGAACCATTGGTGTAGACCCTCATTTATTTTTTAAAACTTTTTTAAATGTTTGATATAGACAGAGACAGAGCATGAGCAGGGAAGGGCAGAGAAAGAGGGAGACACAGAATCTGAAGCAGGCTCCAGGCTCTGAGCTGTCAGCACAGAGCCCAGTATGGGGCTGGAACCCACAAACTGTGAGATCATGACCTGAGCTGAAGTTGGACGCTTAACCAACTGAGCCACCCAGATGCCCCATTTAAAAAAAATGTTTTTAAATTTTTGATACAAAGAGAGACAGAGCATGTGTAGACCCTCATTTAATATAATAAATGTGGCCCTTTTGGGCTTTCATTTCTGTTCAACATTCCAAAGGACTAGTTTAACTACCAGCCAACTTTGAAGCCTGGGTTTCCAGGGAAAAGGGAAGAGATGAAGCTGACATTTCATTCAGCGTGGGTACCTCATGAGAACTCAGGAAAACCATAACAAATATTGACCTCATCTTTTTTCTTTTAAAAACTGTGTGTGAGCTCTTATGAAGAAATGCCCCAAATCAGGAAAATTCCAGTACAGTATGGAAACACACACTTGGAAAATTTACTTTTTGCTTTCTCCACCTTTGATCTGGTAAATAGAAATTCAGGACTCATATTTGGTCTGTTCTCTCTGGCCTGAAAGAAGCAAGGCACCACTTGTGAGCTTCTGGAAAGAATTAGCCCCCTTGGGACAAAGGGCCCATGTCCCACAGAGCTGTGGAGAGTCTGGATTGTGGTTTGATCTTTGTGAAGATATAGACACATGCCCCCCCCTTAAACGACCAGCCCCTCCCCTACTTCTAGGGCAGCTGTGAGGAGTAATGTGGTTGCTTCGGTGATGAGATTTTCTGCAGCTCAAAGAAAAACAGTATTGTGTGTGGACAAGCCAGCTGTCATTTGAAGCATCTCGATGCCAACAGAAGACTAGAGCCTGAGGGGCCCTTGGAGATCAGCTTGGTCCAAGCCCCTCATTTTACTGGGGAGTAAATAGGGCTCACAGGGCTATAGCACCTACCCCAGGGTCTCCACCCACCACTGCTTAGGGCGGGTGCCTGGGAACCCCAGCGGAGCCCCGGGGTTCCGACCTTGAGTAGGCAAGCATCCTATGGCTGGCAAGTGAATGTCACCTGGAGGGAAGGTCAGGGTATGGTCCCAGCAAGGTCCAGTCTCAGCACTCACCAACTGTGTCCTCTGTCCCATCAGCCTTCCATCCTAACACACTGATTCTGCATCAGACTTAGTTGCTACCACCTTCTCTTATTGGCCAGGGAGTTCCTTAAACTGTGTCTCTAAATAATTTTTGTTTACCAATATCTGACAGGGCTTTCTTGGCACATGGCTAATCTTAGTACATGTTTAATTAATTAACTAATTAATGAATGAATAAACACATAACTTGATAATGGATTAGGAGCTGTTCTTTGTTTAGACAAGACAGGATGGCATGACTAAAATATTCGACCCTCTTAAGGAACACCAAAATGGCTTCTGAGCCTATCTGAGAGCTGTTTTCCATTTGTGGTAGATGACATACTCCCTAGTTTCACCAAGTTTTGTTAAAACGTACAGAACAGATTAGACTGACTGTCCTCAGGGATTTAGATGTTTGCTGACTGATGGCATGGGGAAGTGGGATCAGCCAGAGGCTCTTTTAGGTTGTAAGTTCCAGGATTTTGTGTCTGGATCCATTTCACTTGACAATATTGTTAGTCATCTATAGTAGGTCAGACCGTCTGTCTGATGTGAGGACACCACACCAAACCAGGTGAGGCTGCCAAGCTGAGTCTCGTTGGGACAACTGAGCAAGCAATGACAGTTTAATGGGATGAATGTCGTGAGGCTTGATGGAACCACAAATAACGACAGCTGCCCCAGCCTTGGGGAGATGTTCACAGGTGGAGGCATCCAGCAGACAGCTGAAGGTAAGAGGCTGGGGAGGGAGGAGAGTGTTTGGGGACGTGGATCTGTTTGTGTGAAAGGGTGGAGGCAAGCAATGTTCACGTTCAAGGACGCCATTTGGCTGGAGTGTCAGGCTTTCCGTCCAGTATGGGGAAGATGGCCTGAGCAGCGCTGCTAGCATTTGTTTGATCTCAGAAACAATGCACTGTGACAGGGAATGGTGGGGAGAGACAAATGAAAATCTTACTTCCACAGATTTTTCTGACCAACCTCCCCGGAGCAAATCATTTTCCAACTCGACACTTCCTGACTTCCCCAAATGAGAAAAAAAGAGGCTGAGCAAGATATAATGTGGTCACAGTCATGACTCGGATGGAGACTTGACTTTGTGGCTCCCTGTCCTTAAGGAAGGAGCTTTCCAGCCTGGAAAATTGGTATCCCTGTGCTACACCAGCAGTCGCCCTGAAAGTTGAAGTTTCATGTGAGAGACACATTTATCAAGGACAGGACAGTTTCGATGGTTATGAGAATATATGAAAGTGCTATTTGGCTGATATTAAGTGGAGCAAAGTAGGTCAATATTGTCTGGAATAATGAACTTGAGTTTAATCAACATATCATAAGCAAAATTATGTGAAAAAGCACAGCAAGCTATTGTTGCTGTATTTGGTTATTTGACTACTTAATCTTCTAATATATGCACATAATAACATAATTTTACGTGTGGATAGAACTCATTTTTCTAAAATCATGCAACTGTATTTAACAATATGTTAATAATGCCTCGTGTTATATTTGTGGAGAAACATTTTTAACATTGTACTTGTTGGGTGACATTGGGCTGCCCTGTGTCTTCACATCCACAGGCAGCATGGTAGGCTCAACACGTAGTAGGTGCTTAATACAAGTGGGTAGAATTAAGTTGAGGAGTGTTTCCCAGATCATCAGCCATACCTGGGCCAAAGAAGGGCTTTTTGCTAGTGTTGTGTGGTTGTCCCACGATATATAGCAGCCTGCAAAAATTCCAAGACATTCACTCTAACTTTGAGAAAAACAGAAATATGAATCCTGTGCTTTAAACGGACCAGTTTTTACCAAGCTGGATTCTTATCTAGATCTCTCATAACTCTTGTACACCTAGAAAGATGAATCTGAGTGAGGCAGGGAGGAACAGAGAGAAAGGTTCAAGGATTCCACTGATTAAGTGCTTGTGTTTAGGAACAAACTGGTGCCAGAATCCCAGGGCCATCCCTCCTGGCTGCATGGCTGGTTAAGCTTTGGTCCCTCTTACTTTCAGAAGGGCTAAATGGAGTAATTCCTGTTAAGTAAGTATCTGGTGCAGGTAAGTGTCTTCAACAAACATTAATCATCCTGATTATTACTGTCATCAACATCACCATCACCATCATCATCACCATCATCATCACTATAACTATTACCACCATTATCATCACCATCACCACCATCGTCACCATCATCATCGTCACCACCATCATCACCATCACCATCATCATCACCATCATCATCATCATCACTATTACCATTACCACCACCATTGTCACCATCATCATCATCACCACCATCACGGTCATCATCATCACCATCATCACCACCATCACCATCACTAACATCACCACCAGCACCATCACCACCATCACCATCACCATCACCATCACCATTACCATCAATGTTATCATCCTCTCACTGCCATCATTAGGGTTAGAGAGGAAACATACCTACAACTAAGTTGCATTTGATTCACTTAACTTAATGCATTTTCTTTGGCCAAAACAAAAAAAATTAATTGAATCCATCTCCATTCTATCCCTACCAGCACCATTTTGCAGGTTGGGCTCCTGCTTTTCTTAAGTGATACTGTTTCCTAGCTGGTGACATGTCAGATGCCCTTGGGCCCATGACTCCTGAAGCAGAGGAGGCAACCAGCTGGCCAGTTTGGGGGATCAGGGCATTTGTTATGGCCCCCGGTATAGGCAGTTTAGGCAAACATCTCGTGCCTCAGACTCCTGACTGTGGCCAGCATTGCCCATCAACCCCAGGTCAGAGTGAGGAAGGGGCTGGACCCGAGGGTCACCCAGCTCTGGTCGCTCAGTTCTTGTGAAAGTGACCTTCACAGTTTAATCAGCTGGTAGCACAGAGCCAGACTGCCTCCTAGTAAAACACAGTTTAAGATCGGTTTCAGGAATTTTCTTTTATCTTTGCAGTGAAGCCATAACGGCTTTGCAGCAGCTGGGCAGGCTGAAAAGTTGATGCTTCCGAGCGGCTCATTAGGGTGTAATGGCATTTCTGAGAGAGACGCTCGTACAGGCAGCAGGCAGAAGCCTCACGCAGCCGCGGCTTGATGTATATTCCTCATCGCCGGCATTCTGGCTGACGTACGGGCGGTCAGAGGCCGTTCAGTGAGCAGCTCTGGATTCCGATGGGATGCCGAGAGACTGTCCTCCAGGATGGGAGTGGGGACTATTTCTGGGTGTGCAGGTGCAATTGGAGAAGGCAAAAGAGCTGGGCAGGCCCAGCTGGAGCTAGACCATGGTGGCAGCGGGATGGGTGAGGGGTGGCTAAAGCCTTTTCCCCAATTTAGACTGAGCCGTAGAGTCTGACTCTAAGGTGGCTACTGTTTTTGTCAGGATTAAGGTTTGGGGTCTTTGAAGTCAGGCAAATTCCCCTCTTAATCTCAACCTCATCCTTTAATAATCTTTGGCCTCAGATAGATTACTTATTCTTTTGGGGCTTCACTTTATTGGTACATGTGGTACAACGGAGCATTCTCGTATCCTTTGCTGCACAGCAAACCACTGCAAAACAATTTAGTAATATCCCCTGTAGTTATGTAGGTTGACTGGGCTCAGCGTGGTGGTTTTCATTTGGCATCTTCCGTGGGTGTATTCAGAGTGTGGCTGCATCTAAAGATACCCAAAGGCTCGGCTGGGCTCTTCCCTGATGCCTTGGGCATCTACGCCAAGATGGCAGGCTTCAAGATGTCTGCAAAATGCGTTACCAAGAGAGGCGACAGGTTGAGGTACCCTGAACGCTGCCTGGATTGGACCTTTAGGTCAGCCCTAGAGAGCCACAGTCGAAGGGCTCCAAGAGGTGGGACTCTGAGATGACTGATGAACCGCAGACACCCGTTCTCACGAGGGCCTGGACAGGGGAGTAGGAGACGGGCAAGGGAGGGAGCAGAAGCCTTGAGGGGCGCAGTGACGGGGGTCCCGCAGAGAATGTGAGTTATCCACAAGTAACTGTCGCTGTTTGCAGTCACCAGCTGGCACCACCGCCTGGGCTCAGACGCCCAAGAGCAGCTTAAGGGTCTTGACAAAGTCAAGCCAAGGTGGGCATCTCGCTGCACCCTGTCCCCTTCAGGGAGCACCGAACAAACTTGTCTGCTCTCCAGATTTAACACCCACCCGTATTCATAAAAATAAAATGTTGCCTTAGACCCCTGCTGAAGGGAAGGACTACGTTTGGTTCCCATCAAGTCCAGGATGGCGGCGATGGATATAAATAGCTGGCGTTTGTGAGGAAACTGCTGAGCACGTACAAATAGTACCTGTACCTTGAAGGTATCTGCTGAGTCTTATTATTCTTGGGTAATTGGGGTTATGGGCAGTTGCTCTATCTTATCGGTCAGCTTTTGTTCTGAAGCGCGCGCCTCCAGGGTGAATTGGCGCCCCCTGCCCCCTTCGTAAGCAGCTATCAGCCAATTAACCTCTCGTCTCTACCAGGGCAAGGGGAGCGCCCCCTAAGTCCGTCGGCTGCCCGTTCCCCATTCCCCTGCCCCAGAGACCTCGTTTTAACGTGATTATCTCCGTAAAGACGTTATCTCCAAACACAGTCACATTTTCAAGCTACCAGGGGTTAGAATTTCAGTATATGAATTTGGGGGGTCCCAGCTCAGCGTGTAACACCACGGAAGGCGCCCACTGCATCCTGCCCTGCCCGGCCACGTGGCACGGCCCCAGCATGTCAGGGCCGCTCCGCCCTGCCCTGTCCCCGGCCGCCTTCCCTGTCCTGCTGCCGCCCACCGGGTTCTGGAAGGTTATGCACCTTATGGTAATGACCTTGGCCTGCTCCCCGTGGGGTTATTTAATATGGCAGTTTTTCTCTCCACCACCCACAGCCATAAACGAAGACAGATTGCTCCTCTCACGTTTAAAGGCCTTTGAATATAGAACAGAATCGATTTTATAGATGGGAAACGTGGCGATCCTTCCACGCTCCCGCATGAGGCTGCGTTTGATGACAAAGCCCTTCGCTCATCGGATCTCTCCTCCCAGGGACATCATACGCGAACTTGCTTCCATTTGGAGGCGAGAGTGGAGCAGACATAATGCGTCACTACCGCGCGGTGGGTCTGAGCTGAACCTTTGTTTCCCGAACCACTTACCCAGGCTCTGCCCCCCCGCCCGCCCCCACCTTCCCCCAAGGAAACACCGTTCCCAGGTCATGGACGTGGCGCCTGCCAGCAGTTTGCTTCACTGCTTTTCTGGTATCGTGAGCCTCAGTCTTCCTTGCCCAGCATCTCTTTTGTTCTGGAGCCTTCTGCGGTTCCCCAATGCCCCTTTGGACAGGTTCGAACTCCCGCCACCTTCCTGTCCCCAGTCTCTGTCTCCTTGCACACTGGAGCTTTGTTCCCTGAGCTGACCAGCTCCCCACTGCACACACCTCCTGTCCCGTTTCTTGCTGTTCTTTCAGCCTGGCTGGGGGGCTCGGAGCCTCGCAGACGTTATCTGGAGAGCACTGCTTCTGTGCGGGTGAACCTCGTTTCTCTGAATTGTGGAAGGCAGGGAGTGAAGACACAGCTCTGATGTTTCTGAGCAGTTGCTGGGGGTTGGCTTGGGCAGAACAATGGATTTGCAGGCGACGGCAGTGCTGAAGCAGAAAACTGTGTGCGAGTGCCCCACTACGCGACCCTTACCTCCCGTGTGACTCACTCCTTCGCCCTTAAACAAAAGTACTCGGAGGCAATTATTGCCCTTTCTCTCCCAACACCCGAGGGGTAGGGGGTAGGGGCGTCCTGTGCAGAAGCAGGAAGGAGAGTTTCCCCGTCTCCTGTCACCTGACTTGCTGAGCGACATTCCTTGTAGCTTCTGATTAAGCCGTGGGCTTTGCGGAGAGCGCAGCGGTTTTCTCAGGCTTCTGTTCCTCCTGCACACGTTTTGGACTTGTTTTTGCAAATGGCCGAATAATGTGGGAATCAAGAACGTGGGCTCAAGTTCAAATCCTTCCTCTGCCACTTCCTAGCTGTGTGGCTTTGGACAAGTGACTTCATGTCTCTGTGCCTTATCTTCTTCAGTGGTGAAAAAAGGGATGATAACAGCACCTACCGCAAGAGACTGTCGAAATGGTTGAGAATCAGGACTCTTAGGGCCCCGTAGCTTAATTATCAGCATAATTTGCTATTTGATCCTAGAAATTCTTGCCCAGGAAGACTCGTCCCTCAATGAGTAAATTGCGGAATCGTTAGCTTCAGGGACTTCCTGAAAATCGACTTAGCGGAACAATGGTTTGCTCACGTGGGCAAACAGCCTCGTTCTCAGACAGTAGCGGCTCAGCTGGGCAAACCCCTCATTCATCAAACGACTGTTTATTCATCGCACTTCTGAGTCCACCAGTTCCAAACGGCTTGACCACGGTCACATGAATGCATTGAAAAACGCCCTCCACGGCTCAAATCCCGGCCCCGAAGCTTAGGGCCATTCACCTCTCACCTTCTGGAGATTTCTGCCAAGGTGGGATTCTCCCTCGCAGGACGAGGAATAGAGCCGCGCGGACCCGTGGCGGTTAACACCCACCCCTCTGCCATTTGTTCTCGATTCCACGAAGCACTTAGCACAGTGCTTGGTGCTTTACAGACAGCGCAGGCGTTTGCGCTTCAGACTACGCTCCGCTTTGCAGATAACTTCGATGCACAGAACAATCACGTTACACTCTGCACGCCCCGCTGGCGCTGAAGAGGCGCTCTGCGGGACAGCAAGCGGCACAAAGACGACCCGTGTCAGGAGCAGGGAGCGTCGCTGTCTGTGGGAGCCGCAGGCGGCCTCGAGGGCTCCCGCTCGGCCTCCCTGACGCTTGTCCCGCAGGCCTCTGTGCAAGGCCGCCCGAGGAGCGCGGAAGGAGGGCCCGCGGCGGCGCCTCACCCCTCCGCCTCGCCACCTCTTGGAGATGTTGGCGCGCTCCGCCCCACCCCTGTAACCGGAGGGTGGAGAGAAGGCTGGGAACCCCGGCCTCTCCCCCCTTCCTGTCGTCTACGGCCTCGGTCTTGCCAACTTCAGTGCTGCTGCCCGCGCGCTTCCCGGGAGCGTGGCCTCCACACCAGCCGGGAGGTCGGTAGCCCGCGGTGCCGCCCTGGGGGACGTGCTCACAGCAGGGGCCCGCTGACGCAGGCAGGTGTGCGAGAATTCCAGAACGTTCTCCTCTTCTGCAGCCTTCTCGCATCTGCTACATGGGCATGCTGACTCCTCCGGGCGAAGGGCACCGCAGGGGCATTTTGTCGGTGGCCAAGTTCGCAAGCAGAGCGCAGCGTGTGCACGCATGCGAGCTTCTGATCTGCTGGCGCCTCTCAGGCTGTGACCGCGCTCAGCCTTGTCTGTGCTGCCGTCTGATGCTGGAGAAGGTCTGAACGGGGGCCAGGAGGTGGGAGCCGCGATGGTCACGGCCGAAAGCACGCGGGCGAGGGCGGGGGCTGGTGGCGGGAAGCTGAGAGACTCACTGCACGGAGGGCTGTCGTGTCCGAGCCAAGAGCGTGTGCACCCAGGGGACAAGGGGGGGCCGGGACAAGCCGCCGGCGACCCCAGAGGCCACCCCGTTGCCACCGGGAGACGGCAGCTGAAGCTTCTTTTCAGGTGCGTTGGGCTCCGTTGTCTTTCAATTCTGTTAAACGCACACCCCTAAACGACTCCTTGTTTCCTCCTGAAACAGTTTTCATTGGCGAAATACGCCTGCCTCCATTCCCTTTCGTGCCCTGCCCTGACGTGCGAGCTGCTGAACTTCTCTCGAAGTATGTTTTCGCAAGCAGGACACGCCAGCCCGTCAGCAGACCTGGCGGAGGGCGGAAATGTTGGCGCCAACGGAAACGCCAAGCCCCCCGACCACGTTAATTTTAACTGTCGGAGCACCCGGCTGCTGCTCTTGCTCCCCGGCCCGGATCTCGGGGACGCGACCCTGACCAGGCCACGCTGGGGGGCGGAGGAGCCCCGGCCGCTCTGAGCCTGTTCCCAGTTTGCGCTGCCAAGAAACTGACACCGAAGGAAGGACTTGTGCGCGCGCGGCCGATGTGAAGCGTGTGATAACCGACGGGGACCGAAGCCGTGACGGCCGTGGACAAGGCTGTGGCGAGGGGCTCAGCCCCCTCTGGGGCCGCCTCTTCTCAGAGGCTCAGGGACACACGTGCTTATTTTCCCTATAATTGATTTGCCAATTGCCGATTTATCTTGGCTGGTTTTCTCCAAGTCTGTAAGGACCCTGAGGGGACCTGACCAGGGCAGAACTGGCATGTGCTCCAGACTCTACGTTATTTGCTGATTAAAGAAATGAACATTTAGGGGGGGGGCGCCTGGGTGGCTCAGTGGGTTAAGCGTCCGACTTCAGCTCAGGTCATGATCTCACGGTTCGTGGGTTCGAGCCCTGTGTCAGGCTCTGTGCTGACAGCTCAGAGCCTGGAGCTGCTTCAGATTCTGTGTCTCCCTCTCTCTGCCCCTCCCCCACTCATCCTCTCTCTCTGTCTCTCTCTCTCTCTCAAAGAATAAATAAACATTAAAGAAAGGAAATGAATATTTTTTATCAATATAAGTGCCCAAGGGAAACACTTAATTTTGTGGTTCTGTACATTATTTGGCTAATTCATCTCCATTTCCTTTAAAACCTCCTGCATTTCAGAAAGTTCACTAACCCACATCAGTGATCCTCAGCTGGGAGCAATCCCGCCCCCAGAAGACATTCGGAAATATCTGGAACTGTGTCTGGTTGTTGTAAAATGCGGGGGGCGGGGGTTAGGAGCTACTGGCATCTAGTGAGGAGAGGCCAGCCCACCCCCACCCCCCAGCAAGGTGTTACCCACCCCCAGCGCCAACGACGCTGGTGTATCAGGCCTCGAGGGGGCTTCCCGCGTCACTGGGGCAAGAAGGCCTCCGGCGAGGTTCCCTACGGGGCTCACCGTGGCCCCAGGAGGGCGCCGGCCGCCGCCCATCGTCTAAGACCCAAGTAGGCCCCTAAGACAGGAAAATCCTAGGAGAGCTGACTCGTCACTGTTATTTTACAGACGAACAGGCTGGGCGAGGGAAGAAGAGACAGTTGTCACCGTCAGTGATTCACGTGTCTGGTGAGAAGCCTGGTTTGTGCCACCTGAGGTTTACAGTCACTTCCTGGCCGGGGGGAGGGGGGCTGGGGGGGCGGGCAGGCGCTGAGCAGCAGCTGGTCCCGTGCACGGATCAAACCCCAAGAGAGAGAGACGGCTCTGGAATGTGCCCGAATTAGTGGCGTGAAACAGCCTCCCGGAGGTCAGCTCCTGATCTCATAAGTGACCCCCTTGGGTAGACTGGGAATTTGTTAGGTCTTGCTGTCCTTTCCTGTCTGTTTGGCCAAGAGTTTCATAAAATGCAGTTTTGTGACTTTAAAAACACTCGGGGAAATCTGTCCCGTGGCCGTGACCCGGGGAGCAAGCATGGATCACGAGGACGCACGTGTAGAAAGTGCAGCAGGGGCCTCACGTTCCCCGGAAAGCCCGAACCCCAGCCCACCGTCAACCCCCCGACTCTCAGGCAGGCGGAGCCTGACGTGAAGTCGGTTGGGATTTTTCACTGGGTTCGCACAACAGAGGGGCCAAGAGCGAGGCGGCCGGGGAGAGCCATCCGGCTTCATCACCACCAGCCACATCCATCCCACGGGGGCCGCTTCAACCTGCCCCCCACCTCTTCATGTCTGAAACTGGGGAGTGACGCCCAGCCTCTGGGGTTGTCATGGAGACGGAGGCAACGAGCGTATGAAGCCCAGGCCGCATCTGCCGCGAGGACGTTCTCGATCATGGAAGCTGCAGACCCTCGGAGGGAGCGTTTCCGAAAATGGGTATTAGCAGGGGTAACACAGAAATGGTGTCTTGTCTTCAAAAAAGTCTGGGAAATAGTAAGTGAAAGCTCCAGAGGTTTCTTTCTTCCTGTGGAACTTCTCTGAAACATTAATATGCTCCTGTAAATTGGGGCTTTCCAAGAGAGGGAAATAGTGAGCTGCATTTTCCAAACTTATTTTATTCATTTCACACCGAATTATTCTGTTCAGATATATGCAAAATACCATCCGAGGTGTTCAGGATTACACGGGAATAAGACAAAGCCCGCTGCTCTGTGGGCCTCGTGGTAGTGAGCAGATGTGAAGAAGGAACGGGAGATGAGCAGAGGCGGAAAGGAAGGAGGAAAATATATGTGAGTAGAAGAAGCAGAGAATAAAATGACTGAGAGTGACAGGTGGCTTACTTTGGATCAGAGCGTCCAAGCAGGACTCCAAGGAAATTTACGTTGAGGGCTCAGTGACAAAGGTATGACCAAGGGACAGTCAGGGCAAAGGACCTTCCAGGTAGAAGAAGTGGGTGGTGCAAATGTCCTGTGGCAAGAATGAGTATGATATATTCAAGGAACAGAAAGAAACTCTGAACAGCAGGAATGGAGCAGGTGAAGGATAGAGCCGTCTTAGATGGAGTCAGAATTGCAGGAGGGACCCAGCCGTGTGGCACGGGGGATTTAGGGTTTGAAGGGACCACTCTGGCTGCCCTCTTGTGAGTAACACTGCAGGAGGCACGGGGAGAGTAGAGAATTTGTCAGAAGGCCGTTGCAGGTGGGTGCGGGGCGACAGGGACTTAGGACCAAGGGATAATAAGGAGGTTGATGAAGAGGGGGTATTCCAGATCTGTATTCTATTCCTTTGATTCAACATTTGATGCCTAAAAATGTACTCATACGGGACAGTGTACCCACCGTGAGCTCACACGATTCGATCGATTATCGCAAGCTGAAATGTCCCCATAGAAGGTCTCCCTAGCACACCCTCGCATCACCGACTTCCCAAGGGCGACCAGTACCCAAGCTCTAAAGCCATCGAGTAGGTCTGCTTGCTTTTGCTCTCACACAGTGGGATCGCACCCTGTGCCTTCTCCTCCGTAGGCCTGGTTTTGTTCAGCATGTTCAGCATCATGAAAACTTCCTCCAGTGATTCCGACGAGAGTTCATCCGTGTGGCAGCTGCATGGAATTGCATAGTCCAAACAAACCACACACGGACGCATTCTGCAGCTGGTGGCCCTGGGGGTTGATTCCTATTTTCACTAGTGTGAGGAATGCTGTGAAAACGTTTTGTTCGTGCAGTTGTGTTGTGTACATACCTAGGAGAGAAACGGCTGTGTCACGGAGCTTGTGCGTGTTCAACTTTAGTACACGTACAATCAAACACTTCTGCTAAGCAGTCGTGCGGCTTTCCCACCAGCAAAGCAAGGGGTATCTCCCCACTGGCTGTCGTCAGGCTTTCTAACGTTAGCCCGTAGTGGGGCCCACTCGTGACTTTAGTTTTCTTTTTTTTTTAATGTTTTTTAATGTTTTTATTTTTTATTTTAGTTTTTTTTGAGAGAGAGAGAGAGAGACAGCGTGAGCAGAGGAGGGGCAGAAAAAGAGGGAGACAGAATGTGAAGCAGCTCCAGGCTCTGAAATGTCAGCACAGAGCCCGAACGCAGGGCTCAAACCTACAAACTGTGATATCGTGACCTGAGCCGAAGTCAGACGCTTAACCAACTGAGCCACCCAGGTGCCCCAATGACTTTAGTTTTCATTCCCTTGCTGATGAATGGGGTTGGGCATCTTTTCATGTTTAATGGACCGATTTGGACATCTTCGTCCGCCAAGTGCCTATTTGAACATTTTTCCCGTTTTCCATTGCGTTTGTCTGTCTAAGCGCTGCATTTGTAGGTGTTTATTTTAAGTCCTAAAATTGCCTTTTGCTTTATTTTTGTAGCTTCCAGGGTGCTGCCCAAATCCCATGCCTTGTTCTTAAATTTCCTGAGCGTATGAATCATGGGTACTTGAAGGGTTGTGTCTAAAGTCTTGACATGTGAGAATCACTGTGGGTTTGTTTCTATTGTCTGTTTCTCTCTTGGTTTTCATGAGATTCATGATTTTTTTATTATAGTGAGGAGATATTGAACATATTTGGTCACAGAGCCTTTATTTTTGGGAATAATCTTTAATATTCCCCTGAAAATATGTTCTAGGGAAAGCAGTCTGGAAAATTCTGGCTTAAGGACTCAAAACTCAGTTTGTATCTTTTATTTATTTATTTTTTCATTTTTATCTAATCATCAGTGAATCAAACAACCCCCTGCCCCCCCAATGCCTTCCAACTTCCTCTGTGCTCAACCTGTGGATACGAAGTGATGAATGTATCAGCTACTCCCACTAATGGTCACTGCTCAGCCTTCAGGCTTTCCGGTTACAGCTTACCAGTGTTTGCTGGAGAGGCCAGTGCCCTCTCGTCCTCAGGGAGGCTGCCTGGAGGTTGAATGTCACACTCCTGGACAATGGACGGCCTGATTCTGGGGAAGGATCGGCCGCATCGTCGGTGTGAAGGGCCCTGGTATAACAGACCGGGTCAGTCCACGCCACGTGGCAAGAGGCAGTTCCCCAAACACACTTTCAGTGATACTTTCAGTTTCACTGTCGAACTGGATGGACTGGCAGAGATTTATTGCAAAGAAAGTTTGGGGGAAAAATTAAAATGTGGATGTTAACACCCAAGTCAGTGCCTGGTTTCTGGAAAGAAATATTAGCTTTTGACTAGACTAAAAAAAAAAAAAGGTGACCAACTGACGTCAGGCCTTAAGGTCCTCATTGCCGATTTCATCACGAATGACATGAATGACGTCTCTGGTCGGCAGGTGTGTCGCTCAGGGAGGTAAGTTTCCTTTGCAGGAAGGGACGTCACCACATTTACGTCGTGCAGGAGCCACGGTTGAGCTGCTTGTGACTGTGCTGAGTAAGCGGATGAGGAAAGGAGGCGGGGCAGCTCGTGGAATTACTGGGAAGGGGGGTCACAGGCTCAGCACGCACAGCCAAGGACGGCGCGTGACTTTGTTCGGCCAGGCAGCCTGCAGAGGCGCCTGGCCTTGGCCCTTGGCTGTTTGAATTTGCAAGGCCGGTGTCTGGGACTGTGAGGCACTGGACCCTGGAGCCAGCACCGTACTGCAAGCTTTGCTGGAAAGTTCTGGCAAGCCCCTCTTCCCACAGACACCCCCACCCGCTCTGTACCCTCTTTCCTACGTCCCCAACTCCTGACTCAACGTCTGCGTAAATGCACGGGGCTGGTAGACCCCAGGTCATGTAATCATGCCGTGGGGAAGGCTAAATTGTAAATATCTGCCGTTTTCTGCTTCTGTACGAGAAGCGTCTCTGCCTGTGTGTTGGAAAGCCTGGAGCTGTGTGTTAAATTAAGAATATGCACATTATGACCCACTGAATGAGATGCACGAGCAGCCCAGTCCCACTTCGGAAAAGTGAAAACCTGGGGCCATTTTGATGGAAGGCAGTTTCTATACACCCACACAAGGGAAGTCAAGGCGCCAGGGTTGTTTCTTACAAGTTCCAAATCAAAGCTCGGCCAGCCTGGGGAAGGACAGTCCTCCGTCCCAGGCCTGGGCTGAGCGAGCGGGAGAGCGCGCAGGCTGGCAAGCGCGGTGGCCATCGCACAAGGTGCCTTGGGAAAAGCACTTGTGTTGGAACTTATGTCAGGAACCTGGGTCTTCGGTCCCCAGAGTGTGGGCGTGAGCTGGGTTGTCACACCGTCAAACGCCTAGGTGGTGACCCAGAAGGGCTGTTCTCTCGTAGCAGCCTCCCACTGAGGCCCATCACGGGCCATCCTCACCCACAGAAAGGAAGTTGGGAAGCCTGGCAGCATGGGAGAAAGGCAACATCGCTCAGCTGCTCGACCCCAGCCCTCACATCCCACCCCCACCTCTCTGAACCACGGCAGCTTCCTCTGATATAACAGGAAACTCACCCCCTTTAAAAAATGGCTGATTCCAAGTCCTCTTGACCATTGTATCCACCTCCAATTCAATTGTCCCCTAATATGGATATTCCATACTCTGTGGTCTAAACCGCAAAAATGATCACCGTCAACAACCCTGTGGATAGTACTGGCATCAACAGAAAGAAAAGAAGAGAAAATGAGTACCAAAAAAGTGCAAGACACACATTCACGAGTCAGGAAGTGAGAAACCCTGGGTACATGCCATGCTGTAATCCTTGGGTCTGTGGTTGGTGAAGGCACGTAGCTTCTCTCTCTCCCCTCTGCCGCTACCCATTTGCGCCGCCTCCAGCCAGCGTTGTGACTGGTCAGCCTCTTTCCTCCAGGGCACATTCCAGTCCTTTGTTCCCAAGGGGTCTGAGCCCTTGGTGATGCTCTCCAGGGGCCATAGCTCCAGCGCCGCACTGACTGTTGCCACTGGACTTGGCGGTCCCAGGAGGCACACCCCTCCACCCCCCCACCCCCCCGGTAATTATCCACTTATTTCCCCTTCAGGATCTGTCCCTGAGTCAACATCATAGTACATTTTTAAACTTTCCACCTAGTGGCTTGAGCATGACAAAATATCCTCATGAGGATTTACTCTGTGTCCGCTCGGTCCTTCCTACAGCCACGGCTCTGACCACACAGATCAAGAAGACAGTGTGGAAATTTCCTCCTGATGTGTCTCCTGCAATCATACCCTTGGAAACTGGCATCATTCAAGGGTGCCCTGGGCATCCAGGATGGGATTGGGGTAACTGTCCATGCGTCTGCTGATCCCCACGATGAGTGTGAGCTTGGTCCATTTCCAATGATCCCTGAGGGGCTGAGTGCTGCCTCTCTTCGATGCGCAGTTGACCTGTTAGAAGGCTGCTGCCCTTTCAGGGAGAGCACGAGGAGGAGTGTGCACAGTCCCTAGTGTGAGGGTGCTCCCAGATGCAATCTCCAGTGGGTGTAGCGAGGTGGTCTCCCCAGAGCTCCAGCGGCCGGGGGATTGGGTGGGTGGCTGAGACCACATCATTACAGCTCAGTCGGGTTCTGTTCATCAGGTTTATATGAACAAGCAAGGGTGCTCGGTAACGTCTCAGCGAGCTACCACCAATGGCTTATGCACAGCAGACCATTCCCATGACTACTTGCATGCCTGGTGTATGACCCCACCGCTTTGCCCAGATGGTTAAGTCCTCCCATCTCCCAGGACCCTGAATGCCGACTCCAATCAAAAGGCACAGTGGTCTCCCGCCTGAAGAAACTCACTGCAGTTTCAGCCCCGCGGTCCACAGTCACAGGACGTTGCTTAGACCTTGGGGGAAGGGAGCACTCCGACCCCTCCTGCAGATCGTAATTAAGGAGTTGGAGAGGGGGTGATAAATCCACTCCAGCATTTCAATTTTCCTTTCCTTAGATTCCTTCCTCTGCAGTAATCAAAAGAAGGTTAGCGCCCCAACTTCATTAGACTAAGCCTCTGGTGAAATGTTGGGTCCAGGCTTTATTCAACCAACTCAGCAAATAATCAGAACAATTTTCAGAGGTTTGACCTAGCACACTGCAATCAAAATCTCTGATACGTGCAGCCGTATTGGGGTGTGTGTGTGTGTGTGTGTGTGTGTGTGGCGGGGGAGGGGGGAATTTAGCCTGTTCAATATTAGGTTTTTTCCTGCTTTGGACGGACACCTTGGGATCTAGAGCCACCCCCGTCTCTCACCCCCAGACACATTCCCTATCCTTAATTTTGTGGCTATTGTTTGTTTACTATTCTTTAGACATTTATCATGTTTTAAAATCACCTGACAGTATATTTAAAATCACCAGACAACATGGTGACTGTTCCGGGCCTTGAACCTGACACAAGATCGGTCCCAGGCTTTGTCTTTTCGTGGTCCTTGGTATCACTAGTCAAGTTTAGACGGAAAGCATATTCTTTTCCTGATGTAAGTGAACAAAATCTTGCAACTCTTTGGGCACTTAGTTTGTAATTGGTCCCACCATGGGCATATCGATGGAAAAGAATCAGGGATGAGGAGGCTGCACCTGCACATAGGTGTGGACACAACAGAGCTCAGACAAAGCCAATGGGGCATCTTCAAGCAATGGAGGAAGCCGTCTACGGAGAGGGGAGGCTCCCTTGGCAAGGAGTCCTGTGGCGTTCAATGGCCCAGGGCCCTCTGATTCATCACCTTCTCTCCTGCATCTTTATTCCAGTGCTGAACATGTCCATTCTGGTTCTTGTCCCCCAGGGCACCATGGCCGCCCACGACCTGCCTCACCACACACTGCCTAAGTCACCGGATGTCACTGGTAACGTCACCACCTCTACTGCTCCAGAAACTTAAGTTTGCTACGTGTTCTGCTGCCACAGGGTGTCCTCACCCCATCGTCTCCGTGCTTCCCAGGCTCCCAGCTCCAGCTCAGGAGGAGACATCGACTGGGGGGGCCTTGGTGACCTGAACATCCGACATCTTCAACTATGCTAATGAGAAGGGACTCTGCTTCCCATCGAAACTCATAGAAGTAGAGAATTTCCCACACAGGAATGTGGTTCAGCTCAAGGCAGCCAAAAATAATGGCAAATATCTACCACTTCCTGGCAAAATCAAATGTTCCTTCTCTTCTCAGGAAATATTAGTTTCAAAATTCTAATGAAAAAAATTACAATTAATATTCAGTCGGAAAATCCTGATTTATTTGGTTGCAGTGGTGGTGAGGCCCGGAGGGAACTAGAGGCTCATGATTCTCAACTCAGGCATTTATCTATTGAACATTAACTACGCGGCAGGTAACCTGCTGAGCCTGGGAATACAGTGAGAATCAAGCTGGACACTGTCCAAAATCCACTAGGTCACTCCTTAGTGGGGAACATAGGTAACAAATAAGTAACATGAAAAACAAAGTGAAAAGAGAAAATACCATAAGAACAATGAAGTACATGGTGATAGATGATTACATAACAGAAATGGGGACTCATCTGGGGTCAGCACCTGCCTTTGCCCACTGTCTAGGGAAGCAGCCACAGCTCCTAGAGGACTGGGGAGAAAGGAGGGGTCAGGGGACCCACCGAGGAGAAAATGTGTCTATGTCCCTAAGGTAAGAAGAAGTTCCCCAAGGTCTTGGAAGAGTTGGACTTGAGTATTGAAAAAACAAATTTTTGTTAACATTTATTTATTTTTGAGAGACAGAGTGAGACAGAGCACGAGCAGGGGAGGGGCAGAGAGAGAAGGAGACACAGAATCCGAAGCAGCTCCACGCTCTGAGCTGTCAGCACAGAGCCCGACGTGGGGCTCAAACCCATGAACCGCGAGATCATGACCTGAGCCGAAGTTGGATGCTTAACTGGCTGAGCCTCCCAGGTGCCCCTGGATTTGAGGATTGAAAGCACAGTGAGCAAGGGGAAAGGAGATGTGGGGCTGGGGCTCCGGATCTCAGACATGACACAAGGGGTAAGAACATCCTCCACGTGCTTTCTAGGAAGCTTTGGAGCAAAAGCTTGGACAGAATCCAAGTCACCATCTCCCCATCCTCCAGTCGGGCTTGGTGATCGGCTGGTGAGCTCAGGCACGATTAGATCCAAAATTTAGGGGTGGGGTGGGGAGGAAGAGTCTCCTGGCTGTCCAGAGAGGACACATTGCAGAATCAAGTGTGAAGACCCCAGGACATCTGTGGCAGTTACAGCAAGAGACGGGCGGTGGGGGCCGCACTGGGGCGGCCGCGCAAGAATGGCAGAAGGACCTTCTGAAGGTAGAACTGAGGGGCCCTCCTGCAGTCGTGATGCGTCCTCAGACATCAGAAGAGGAGGCAAGCGCGGAGGCTGAAATGTAAAAATATAAATCATCTTTCAAAACAAAGCTTTACTTTCTGGGACCCCTAAAATATTCCGGTTTGGTTGTGTTTTGACCCAACCCTCCCGTTACTTTTCTCAGACCCATTTCTTGGGACTTGGATTCGTCAGGGTTCTCCAGAGGAGTAGAAATGATAGGATGTGTACATGCACAGATAAAGATTTATTTTAAGCAACTGGCCCCTGTGATGGTAGAGGCCGGAAAGTCCAAAATCAGAGGCGGGGAGGTTGGCGGGCTGGAGACTCAGGAAAAAGGGGTAGTTCACGTCCACAGGCGGCCCTCTGGACAGCCGCGAGGAGCCCGTGCTGCAGATGAAGTCTGCAGGCCGTTTGCTGCAGAATTCCCTCTTGCTCAGCAAAGCTCAGCCTTTTGGTCCATTTAGGCCTTCAGCTGGTTGGATGAGGCCCACCTACGTTATGGAAGGCAATCTGTTTTACTCAAGCCCACCATCTCAAATGTCAATCTCATCCCCAAAAACTCCCACGGAAGCATCCAGAATCATGTTTGCCACATGCCTGGGCCAGTGGACACATAGGGTTAACCATCACAGGGCTGCTCCTGAAACCTGGCTGTGAGCACTCTGAGGGGCACCTGGAGGTCCCCTGGCTCACTTACACAGGGTCCCTTGTAGGAATGCCTTGCAGTGGCTCACGAGCCATTTCCAGGAATTGGGCAGTGACTCTCTCCCTTTCCATCCAGACAGTATTCCCTGAAAGCTATTGCTCCCGGGAGCAGGAGCTCAACTCAGACAAATGTTTCTATAAATAGCCAGCCGGCGACAGGTGCCTGGGAAGTCATGGCATCTGTCCCAAGGGACCTTCAGCGAGAAAAAGCAAGCCATCTGTCCTGCTGGGTGTAGTTCGGGTACCCGCCGGCTTGTGTAGGAGATGGGGGCAGACGCTCTCTTGAGCTCTTCTCCTGATCAAGGATTTGATGACACCGGCCCCTCACTTCTTCCGAATCAACAGCTGCTGATTTCATTCAAATAATCTAATTTGAAATTTGTTTCTGGAACCCAGACAGCTTCTTCCGCCCAGGCAGAACAAAGAGTGGAACAGGGGGCCTTAATGGGAGATATTTTGGGTGTTTTCAGGCATAGAAGTCAACAATCTGTTCACTCGTGGGGGCTCTGACCTCTTATTTTGAAGGAAAACAGGAAAAACAAGCTGGAGACAGAGAATATAAATATTTTACTTTCACCAATGCTACAATCTGGGCTGAAACAAATGTTTCCGCTGGACCCTTTCAACCTCCCCCCTCCCTGAACACATCTTCAGAAAGCGAAGTGAAGATGGGATGATGGAAAGAGATTTAAAATGTAATTTTCCAGCGTTGAAGAAATATACGTTGGAGATGCATCTATTCAGGGAGAGGAAGGGAGCCCCTGGAAGAAATGACATTGTCTTTTCACGTGGGTGCTCGGAGGTGCCTGGCAGGGGAGGGGATGTAGCCGTGGGGCAGGTGGCAGACAGGCTATGTCCAAGCCGTGTCAGGGGCTGAAGGCAATAGGAACCCGGAGACGCAGGTGTAGATGGCCCCACGGGATGGCCCCGCTGAGCTTCAGGCACTAACATGCCTGGTCTCCTGCCCCCGGTGGCCCATTTTGGAACTGGGTCTACCCATCCTTCCCTGGAGCTTTAACACAAAGGCTCAGGGTGGGGGTGGGGGGGCTTCCTCTCCACTGGTCTCTGCAGTCTGGGATGCCTCCAGGGAATTTGCAAAGGAAGATCTGGGCAGATCTGGACAGCGACAGGGACAGGCAAGACTGGTCCTGACTGGGCCAAAGCAAGGACTGGTTGTGTGAGCTGCTAAGGACATTGCAAGGTTATTAGGATTTTTTTTTCCTGGGGGCAGTGGGAGTGTGTGTGTGTGTGTGGGGGGGGGAACTGTGACCGATTTTCCCATCATCACAAAAACATAAGGTTAGATTTTTAAAATTAAATGTCCAGGCGGTGAAATCGAGGAGATCGCTGCCCTTGGGACCAACGTCACCTACAGCGGAGTGGTTCTGGAGAAGATACACCGCCGCCTGTACCCATGCTCCTCCCCTCTCTGGGGTTGGGGGAAGGCTTCCCTCCACTCCGCCTGGCCCTGGGTGGACCTAACTGGAAGCCTAACTGTTCAGTGACATCGACAGGAGTCCTGGGCACCTGCCATGAGTCATGATGTAGGCACCAGCCCCGTGAGGATAAATCGTGTCATCCTCAAGGAGAACATGGTTTTGCAAAGAAAACAAATACATGTTGTGTTGTCATTTGTAAAGTAAGAAGAATACGCTGTGGGGAAATGGAGCGTGGAGGGGCCAGGGCTGTAGACGGTGCTGCGGAAGGGTTTCGGAGGAGTGGGATTAGGACCAGGTGTCAGAGGGTATATGGTGTGAGGGCAGGCGGGGGGTGGGGGGTGGGAAGACACGCTGGCAAGGGTTCTGGGGTGGGGGGAGGGAACGGGGCCAGCAGGAGATGCAGGTGGAAGCATCATTCAGGGGCAGAAGGGGAACCTTGTGCTGAATGTGGCACAAAGCTGGGTGTGCGTCCAGAAGGTCTGGCCCCAAACGCTGGGCTGGGGGTACTCGGAGGTGGAGGAGAAGGCAGCTGGGCAGTGGGACCTGTCGTGGGTAGGGCCCCTGTCTTCCCTGCACCAGACTGTGAGTGGCCCGGGGCCGAGGCTGCCGTGGAGCATGGGGCAGGCTCAGAAGGGGGCAGGCGACATGGTGCATTCATTCATCCCTTCATTAATTCATCGTCAATGTGGCAGGGCCCATCACACTGACGTTGACTTACCATAGAGGAATTTAACTACTGGTGCTCAGGAAGAGAATGAGAAGCTAAGAGCATCCCTGTCTGCGGAGTCGGGGGCACGTAACATACGTGGGAAGGTGGACCCTGCCCCCCACACCATGAAAAGGTACAGCCTCCAACATCTCACATCTCTCTGGGTCGGGAGAGACTCTTGTGCTCACAGATTCACATTTTTCTTACATCGCGCTCCCTAAATCCATGTCAACTATTTTGTGTCAGTGCAAAACCATGTATACGGGGCTCTATTATGTCCTAGATTTTCCAGGGTGATCTCGGCATTAGAGGCTCTCCTCTTGTGGGCAGGCCAGCTGAGGCGTCCACACTCAGGGGAGAAGCGCCCACGGTCTGGGACACCAGCCAGCCTTCCACGAGGGCTCCGGCCACACGCACCAGGACGAAGCCAGTGGGGGTGGGGGTGCAGATCTTGATCCTACCGTACCTACCACCCGGCAGCCATCCCTGATTTCCTTTCCCTCCCATGTCCTGTCCTCCATCACCCTGTGAAGGCGGCAGGGTAAGTGGCCTTGGGCCATCGGGACACGCTAGGTGGAAACAGTGTGGCTTCAGGGTGAGTTCTGACTCAGATTGTCAGGGTCCCCTCCATCCACCGGCCTCAGCACCTCATCTTAGCCCAGAAGAGCAGTGCTCATCCAGTCCCCGAACCCCAACTACTTCTGGGGTCAGATGGGGCCGTGGAGCCAAGAAGGGCTTTCATGTCAAGAACAGACTCACATCCCTTTAACTCTGAGGCTGTTCCGAGCGTCCCCCAGCAAGCAAATCCCAGCCCCTGCACTCGTGGGTGCGTGTAAGGCCAGTCAAGCATGAAGAGGGTGCCTGGGTCCCCGACAGCACCTCTGTGTTGCAGAATAGGTGTCTTGGAGGAACACCAGGTGACCCTCAAGCCCAAGGGCGCCCCTCCCCCAGAGCCAGGCCTGGCTTCCATCCCTTCTCTGGGTCCAAGATCCTGGAGAAGCATCATTTAAAACACTTGCTTATCCTGGTTGGACAAGATCCGTGGTTCCACCATCCACACGCACTAAGCAGGCGTGGAGTAAATTCTGTTTAAAAAAGGGAGCAGTGAGAAAAGAGGGAGATCCTTGGTAAATGCCTTGAAATTGGCTCACACCCTTGGAAAGCTCTCTTTCAAGTTGAAGATTGTGTGCGCTACTCACTCCATCCGTGAGCAACTCTGGGAAGCTGCCTGTTCGTGTGCAGGATGCGGGGTCCTGGGGGTTGGACCATCCCTGCTCCATCAAACCTACCCAGATGCCCTCCCCGGTCACCTCCCCAAGTCACAAAAGCCCAGGATGTCAGTCCTAGGGCAGGACAGCTGCTGAGCACAAGCCTGATGGTGTGGAGGGTGGGATGGGGGGGGCTGGGGGAGTGTGGGGGGCGTTTTCTCTTCACTTAGTTCCCGGGGGCTTCTGGGACGCTGATCTTTCTCCCAGCCCGGAGGCTTCTTGCCGGCTGCCCCCTCAGCCCCCAGACATCTCTGTGGCTGCTCCCTCGGTCTTCGCTCAGAGGAGGCCTCCCCATCCCCCCAGTGGTCCCCCACATGCACTTACTATTCTGGCAGACACGCTCTGTGCTCACTTGGGTTCTTTGCTTGCTTCCTGTCTGGCCTCCAGACAGGTCTGGAGGGGGCGCCTGATTGCTCTCGCCCTTGACACTTCACCCCTGCCCACATACGGCCCAGTAAACATCTGTTGGTGCGGCAAACAGATTCTTGGTTTCTCCGGCCAGCGCACATCTGCGGCACCTCCGGTGTCCGGCCGCCCTCAGCTGCAAGGCCATGGCTCTGGGCACACAGGTGGG
Source organism: Proteles cristata cristata (assembly GCA_017311185.1). Classification (NCBI taxonomy): domain Eukaryota; kingdom Metazoa; phylum Chordata; class Mammalia; order Carnivora; family Hyaenidae; genus Proteles; species Proteles cristata. Next base: position 161,803 of record JAESUZ010004211.1, read on the forward strand.
GTGGGGGCGGCCAGCTTGGACCCAGCACATCCACTGTCCACACGGGCCTGCTGGCTCCTCTGTCCGGAAGCTGGCGGGAGAACCTCCACGGGGGACGTGGCCTCTAGGGCCCGGCCAAGCCTTTGCCGTACAGTCATCTGCAAGAGCCGCCCAGTTAGCAAGTCTCAGCTATTTTCTCTGACACCAAAGGTGGCTGCTGATTTCGAGGCCATCAGTTGCTCTGTAGCAATAAGGGCTCTCGCTCTCTCTCTCTCTCTGTCTTTCTCGGGAAGCCTGGCACTGCCGGGAAGTGGGGGACACATACTTCTAAGAACAGCCATTATCACTACCCCCGGGAGTGCAGGGAGGGCCGCCCTAAGGACAGGGGAAGGACACCCGACTTCCCTCCCAGATGTCCAAACCCAGGCCTCCAGGGAAGCAGCTGCAGAAAGAAGGGGCAACTGCTGGGCGGGACTCAAGGCCGACAGGGAGGCAGGGCCGAGCTAACCCCTCCCACCGCCCTGCAGGCCGCCCAGGCTGCCCTCCATGCACCCGGTGGGTCGCTGGTGCAGCTTCTCAGGTTTTAAAGCTGGAGCCTTTGGAGGTTTGTAGGACAAAGGATGGTTTCGTTGTTCCAGCACGAACTCATGCCAGGTCAGTTCCGGAGCGCTAGGCGTCTGCCTGGAGCTCGCGGCCGAGCGGAGAGGCAGACGGGGACACAGCAGGCTGGAGAGTACTGGCCACCGAGGGTGCAGACCGCCAGGGAGCAGAGCCAGTGGGCAAGCGGGCAGGGAGGGCTCCCTGGGGGAGGTGAGGTCGGAGCGGAGTTAGAAAGAGCAAGAGGGAGTGGGCCCATCCCAGGTTCCCACGCTGCTGTGACCAATTACGGCAAACCTGATGGCTTAGAGCTGCACACTGACTCCGTCCCTGTCGGGAGGTCAGCAGTCTGAACTTGGGGTGCTCACAGGGATGTCACCCCTCCGGAGGCTCCAGGGGAGAATCCGTTCCTGCCTCACCTGCCTTCTAGAGCCACATTCCCCTCATTTCTTGGCTTGTGGGCCTCCTCCCCATGTGACATTTCCCCCTCCCCCCGCCTTCAGGTTGTAAGGATGCCCCTGGTTTGTTTAGGGCCCACCTGACCGGTCAGGATAATCTGCCCACGTCAGGACCCTTAATTTAATCACAGCTGCAGAGGCCCGTTTTCCATATAAAGTAACATATCCACAGATTCTGGGGATTAGGATGTGGGTCCTTTGGGGGACACCATCCAATCTGCTGCGAAATCCACCGCTGATCTCCCGTCCCAGGAGCCACTACTGTTATTTCCAGAACATGGACGGATTATCCACTGATCCCTCCCCTGGAGGAGCTGGTGAGCATCTCAGGAGATGGCTTTCGGGGCGGGGGCCAGTGCTGATGTGTCACCAGGTGGGGGTCCTGGTCTGGGGGTGCAGGGGGGGACACAGCCTCCAGCCCCTCCCCTGCACGCCCTTCCCTATCACTGCACCCCCCCAGCCCAGTGAGACAAGAGCAGGCAGAGGTTCCAGAAGCAGCCTGGCAGGTGATAAGCAAACTCAAGCATTTGAAGAAAGGAAAAGGCACAGGACAGAGACGTGTTAAAAGAAGCCCAAGGTGATGCACTTGGGGCACATCCACTGAACACAGAAGTGGGGGGCCGCCTAGGTGGAGACAGGCTCAGGGCATTGAGGGCAGCGAGGACCCTCGCTCAGCTCCCCGGGGAGCACAGCTGTGCTGACCAGGCGACCCGGCCTCCCGTGGGAGCTGGGGCCGGCTGTGTGCGAGCCTGAGCCCTCTAGTGGTAATGCCAGCCCTCCAGCTGCTCACCTGCTCCGGCCACTCCTGCGAGGCTGAGGGGTGGGGAAAGGAGCAAGGAGCTCCCGTCTTCTCCCACCTTGGGGAAGATGCAGCTCTGGCATCTTCTGGGGGAGACGGGCTCAGGAGATTGGCCCGTCCCTCAATCCCGGGAACCACATCTGGGCACTGACACCTGAATGTATCCCAGCCCACAGTGGCCATGGCTCCTCGCTCTGGGCAGGGGCCTGGGCACACGCCAAAACAGTGTGGCCTGTGCCCCACGTCTCTTTCCTGGTTCTGTCCCAGCTGGCAGGGGGCCTGAAGGCACCTGGGGACACACAGTCTCACTATGTGGCAAGATGTTCATTTAAGAATAAAACCAAGCAAAGCAAAATAAAATAGAAAAACTCACCAGTTGGTGCACATGCGGGATTCCACACACACACACCCCGCCCCCGCTGTGTATTTTGGAATTTGGAGAATCATGGGCAAAGGTCTCCGAATTAAACTTTAAGAAACTTGTTCTGGGGCACCTGGAGGACTCAGTCAGTTAAGCATCTGACTTCAGCTCAGGTCATGATCTCACGGATTGTGAGTTCGAGCCCCGTGTCTGGCTCTGTGCTGACAGTTCAGAGCCTGGAACTGCTTCAGATTCTGTCTGTGTCTCTCTCTGCCCCTCCCCCTCCCCCTGCTCATACTCTGTCTCTCTCTCCTTCAAAAATAAATAAATGTTAAAATTTTAAAAAAGAAAAAAAAGAAAAGGAACTTGTCCCTCTTTACCCCAAACGTAACCACAATCGTCCACTAAAAGAAAAGGCAGTCTTGCTAGAGCGCGAGCCCTCTGTGTGCTCAATCCCTGCTCGGTCCTCAGCCCCCAGAAGAAGCACATGGCGCCCCCCCGCCCCCCGCAAAGAGCTGCATCACGTGCTCTGGAGAAGGCCGCGGCTGGGCCAGGCTTCCGCAGCATCCTGGAATCTAACGGCGGGACCTCCAGCATCCGTGGGCCATGTAACTTCTTGGCACCAAGAGCTTCTCTGGGCCTTGGATTTCCCCTCTGCCCAATGGAACTTGTGCTCACGAATGCTTGCATTTGCAAGAAGAGGTACCAGCTAGTTAAGAAAGTACAGGTGCTAAGTGACAGAATTTCACAGGGTTTGTTGCCGGGCATCTCCGGTGCTGGCTTCGCGGGGGGGTGGGGGTGGGCTCCACAGGCTCCAGAAGACGGAGCCACAATATATCAATACCGCCAGCCTCACCTGGAGGGGCCGACAAGGACCTTCCCTACAAGGACCCAGTGGGTTCCTTAAGGAGTGTGGAGGTGGCTGTCACCCATTCCTCCTCCCGAGGCAGCTGCTGGAAGCCCAAGTCCCAGGGATGCTGGAGGCTGTATAACCAGCCCATTGCTGGTCTCGACGCTCACAAGTGGGATCGATGCTCCACCATTTCTATGTCCCCCGCCCTGCACCTTCAGAGGGGCCTGGGGCTCCTCCTACCTCAACCTCAACGCATGTGATAAGGGAGTGTTGCCAGCCTGGGCCCCCGCCGGACACCGCAGCTGTCCACCACAGGCTGAGGTCAGGCCGGCTGTGGGGCATGTGTCCTGGGGTGCGTCCCGAGTTCAGAGGGCGTGGGGGAAGCGTAGTCCCTGAGACAGGTCACAGGGAAATCCTGAATCAGCCCAGACATACATTAAAGAGAAAATCAGCCCTTGAGGTGTTAACTGACCTTATTGTGGCGATCGCAGCGCCCCGAACCATTCATCATAGTGTCTCTGTGTCACGGGCTTCGTGTCCTGACCTCTGGAGTCTGCCCCTCAGCCCGCACCAAGCAAGCCGCCCCGCTCTGCGGGCCCGTGGGCAGTCCTGGCCTCCCCCGCCCCAGTGTGCTGCTGGGTCCCGGGTCGCCAGTGTGCGCCCCAAGGGCTCCCCTCTTCTCTGGGGGGCATCAGAGCCCAGAAAATCGCCAAGACAAGCCGGTGGGAGGGGCACAGAGCTGTCCCAAGGGGCATCGGAGGACGGACGAGCCCTCCCCAGGCTCCAGAAGAGGGAGCCACGATACGCCAATGCCGCCCGTCATTTCCCCAAGCCTCACACACGGCGCTCCCACCGCTGCTCCTGGAGGGAAGCCCCACAGGGCGCTGAGATCCGCCAGCGAGCGTGAACCAGCGTGGATGTGTGTGTGCGCCTGCCGCTCCTCAGCGCACAAACACGGAGCCTTGAGTCCCACGTACCCCTTTTCCTGCGGGTGGGTGTCGAGTCCCCCACATGAGGAACGGGCTGTGTGGACCCCGAGAGAACGAGCTGCACCTCACACACGGGAGGGCCTCCGGTCAGCGAACAGAGCTCTTGGGCTGCTGGACGTAATCGCGCGGTTCATAAATAAAATCATAGTTCCGGTGCCCCAAGAGACGGATTGCTTAAGGAAAGTTTGCAGGAAGTCCTCACCGATTCGGGAACAACTTAAAGGCCTCTGGCTCCCGTCCAGGCAACGGGACGGAGACAGCAACAGCGGCCCCTGCGAAGAGCCCGCAGACCCGCAGGAGGGGCCACACAGGTCCGCGTGCAGCTGCCGTCCAGGGGCGGGCGTACGGGGACACACTCCTCATGAAGTCAGCACCTGGACGCCAGCCGCTGCTGTCATTCCAGACTCTCCAAAGAAGTGAAGTTTTGATCGTGTCATCGGATTTTGTAAGTGATACCTACTAAATTGTGAGGTATCTACTCACCTATTAAGCACTGGCTGCTTAAACACTAGGTATACCTAGGATGGGTAGAGTAGGAATGCCTAATATTTAAATGATAGGCATTCAAATATTTAGCCTTTAAATTGAGCCTCCCGGGTACCTCCCTACTATTACTTAGGAAACTGCGCATCACCGAGCAAGCACTCTACTCAGTAGTCACATGTGGGTGCTTGGTGGTCTTCTGGGCTCACTTCTTAGCTCCGTGACTCACTCCCCCACAGCCACCTCAAGGTCCCTGACTTCCAAATGCTAACAGGAGTCCAGCAAAACTCGGGTCACTTGTTTTCACCCGTGTCTGTGTGGGTCTGTGGTGCCGAGTACGAGCCGGCAGGGACCGCTGGAGGCGGGGCTGTCCTGGGCAGCTCGGGGACAGGACTGTGGCTGGGTGTTGCCGGACGGGCAGCTGAACAGATGAGATTGGCCGAGGAGCGGCAGGGACACACCGGGACTCTGCCCTGGACATCCTCACAGCTGGCTGTGTGCCCTGGGCTAATGGCCTAATCTCTCTGAGCCTCCGTCTCCCCATCTGTAAAATGGGAACCGAGAATGGACAGAGCAGGGTGCAGCCAGGACCCCCACAGCCTATTAGGAAGACGCATTGATGGTGACATACAGAGGCCTTTAGGGGGATAGGGACGCCGGGTGGAGGGGTGAGCGTGTGCAGGTGCAGAGCCGCCGGTGCCCTCATTTAACCCACATACCCCGGGGGAGCGGTGTGGGGGTGTCTCCGGGCCCCGTGTGGTGTCCATTGTGATCTAACTTTCCCACACACAAAGAAAGCATCAAGGTGAGGACGTGCCGGTGAAACATCTGACCCAGAGCCTGCAAATACGCCCTAACCCCTGGCCACACGCCCACTGTGTCCCTCCCTTCCTCCCTCTCCAGGCAGACTTCCGAGGTTCCCAGCCTGACGTCGGAGCGTGTGCTGCCCAGGCTTGTGCTGTGCTGGATTGGGGACCCCATGGCCCCCTGGAACCTAGGGCTGTGACGTTCATGGCCTTTCTCAGCAAAGGCGAGACCCGGCAGGCGGAGGGGGCCACCTGTCTGCGGAGGGACCACAGTGAGGGGGAGAGGCGAGCATCACCCCTGTGCCTCTGCCTCTGCTCCACTCCCCCCTTCCCTGCACCAGCAAGACAGCTGTGCGGCTCCCGAGTCACTCCTGAACTAGAAGGTGGGCCCAGGGACCCCCAGCCCCGCCCTCCCTCCTGTCCCCTGAACCAGCCGGCCTCGCCCTGCCTCTTTCTGTCCTGAAACAAACGGGTGGAGTTGCCCCCCCGCCCCGCTTCCATCTGCCAGGTCCCCTGACACGAGTGGGGTGATCGCCGTGTCCCCATTCATCTCAGTCAGGTGAGGCGGCTGCTGACGGAAACAGGCCATGGGGTGGATGTCACCGGCAATGCCGGAACCAAACAGAATCAGGTGTCAGTGAGACCTTGTTTGTCCCCAGGGGCTGAAGCAGGAGCCGATGGCGCGTCTGTCGGGCAGGCTCACTCCTCCCCCCGACCCCATCCAACCTGGCATTTGGGGGGCACAGCTCAGGGTGGGTGTGCCGGCCGCGGGGGCCCCTCCCTGGGCCCTCTGCCATCGGCCAGCATCCCTGTGGGGCTGCTTTTTCCTGAACAGGCCCCATAACACGCCTCTGCCCGAACGAGAGCCGTGGGCCCACCTCGTGCTCCCCCAGAGAGTTCTAGAATCCCCAGAATCATCTCACACTCTGAAAAAAAGGGCTCCCAGACAGCCACAATAATAACCCTGTGACGGCCATGTTTTCTACCTTACCTCCGCCAAGGAGTAGGATCCACCCCAGACTCGAGGCCGTAAAGATGGGCCACAGGAGAGGCTCCCGGCCCGCACAGCAGGCGGCCCCCCGCCCCCCGCACCCCTGCCTTTCCCCCTAACGCCCCGGGCTTGGGGAGAGAGCTTCCCTGAGAACAGTTCCCCTTCCCCAGGAGCCCGGGCGCCTCGCACAAAAGGCCCGGCCAGGCGGCCAGGCAGTCGGCCTCCTGTCCGAGCCGCCCCGGACCCGCCCGGTCCCTGCGGACACTTCCCCCACCCCCACGCCCCTTGTTTGTTTTCACACTCGTCAGCCGGCCAGGTTTCCAATTGTTTTTAGCAATCTTCTGTTTGAAGGAAAAGGGACTGCACCCAACGGTGTCATAAAAACCAGCGTATCAGCTGGCAAAACACCATTCCTTTTAAAGCCTGAGAATTAAGATTTTCTAGATGGCTCCTGGCAGAACCTTTGCAGCTGAGCGCAGGCGGACGCCGGGAGCAGGGGAGAGCCTTGGCAGTGAAACAGGCCGTCTGAACGGGTGGCTGGGGGGGCGACGGAGGTGGGCTGGAGCTGGCCTGCCGGGAGCCTTGGCGGAGACACTGAGGACACACCCCCGTGAGAGGGGAGCCTTGGAAACCTTGGAAAAGAGCGTGTCGCTTTTAATGGCACCTGCGTTCTGCCGCGGGGCAGATCGATTCCCTCAGCAAATTTCATTTTAAATAATCGAGTCATCTCATGGTGATTACAGAGGGCTTGTGAGCTTCCAGCAGCACTAGGGAGCCGAGGGGACATGGGAGCCCTGCCGTGGCGGAGCGCAGCCGGGGCGCGGCCACGAGCACACTGCCGGAGAGGCGGTCATCCTGCGCCCAGGGAGAGGGGGGCACGGCCCGCACCACCCCGTCCAGCGGCCGCACTTGCCTCTGGAGGGGGTTTCGGCAAAGCATCTCAGTGCCTTCCTCTTTCCTCGTTCCCGGTGTCTGCCGCGCCCCAGCAGGGGCCGGGGGCCACGGACACGGAGGACGGGAAGCCGGGGGGGCTAGGCCAAGGCAAGACCCTGGCTCCAGATTTCTCTGTTCTCTGCTCACGTCAGGGGGCTCACGTCCTACTGGCAGGATTATACGGATCGCTTTTCTGAACAGAAGTGAGAAGTGCGGACCTCAAGTCTTGCAGGTACAAAGAGGGTTAGGCTTAGGGAATAAGCCCAGTCCTGCTTGGTGTCAGATGCGCCCATGAGGCCCGGGGCCGCCGCCTGGTGCGTGGACTGTGGCTGCAGGGAGGGGCGCCGGGCTCTCTGCAGCGACAGCTCCCACACGCCAAGTACCCACTGGGGCCGCGCTGGCACCACGCTGGCACCACGCTGGCACCGTCCTCTGGAGGGGCGTGTCCTCACGTTCTGGAAAGTCCCATCATCTGCCATAGACGGGAAACGTGAGAATTAATTGTTCACTTCCGGCTGCATTTGGGGGGCATCCCCTTGGAATTCTCAGGTTTCCAGGAGTCACGTAGGAGAACGTGGTTTGGAAGCTAGTGACCACACAGGGACAAAACCAGGGCTCGGCAAAGCCACAGATGTCAGTACATGGACACAACACACGTGTGTATAATATTTAGTAATTACGTAAAGTACGTTAAAGCAAGGGGCGAGGGAGGAAGCGACTGAGCCACTTGGCCTCCCTCCTAACCCTAACTTAATGACTCTCAGGAGTGTCCTGGAAAGGAACTTGGGAATTTTGGGGTTCCAGGCTGCAGTTTGCACCCCTCATCTTCATCCTCAAATACAGCTGATGGGGGTGTGGGCCCAGCTCCAGCCATCCTGACACGTGTGTCTCGTTTTTACATGTAGGCTTTTTTTTTTTTCAGAGAAGTTCAGGGTCACGGAGAAACGGAGGAGAAGGCACAGAGAGTTCGCGGACAGCCCCTGGCCCCCGCCCGCACCCCCGCAGGGCGGTGCCTGTGTAACAATCCACATATCCGCGTTAGCACATTCTCGTCACCCACAGTCCGCAGGTCACATCATGGCACACCCCTGGTGTGGCCTATTCTGTGAGTCTGGACATGTGTATAATGACACGTGTCCACACTTACAATGTCATACAGAGTAGTTTCCTCTGTGCTCTGCCCGCATCCCTCCCCTCCCCCATCCCTCCCCTCCCCTCCCCCATCCCCCCAACCACTCATCTCTTCATTGTCTCCATAGGTTTTGCCTTTTCCAGAACATCCTGTAGCTGTCATCCTACTGTTCGTAGCCTTGAGATTGGCTCCTTTCACTTACTGATACGTATTTAAAATCCCCCATGTCTTTTCCCGGCTTCGTAGCTCACCCCATTTTCCCTGCAGTGTAAGATTCCTTTGTCTGGACGAAACGCCATTCATGTGCCTGTTCGCATCCCGAAAGACTTCTTGGTTGCTTCTAATGTTTGACAATTATGAATAAAGCTGCCATCAGCGTTCACAGGCAGGTTTTTGTGTGGACATGTTGTCTACTCTTTGGCTAAATAACCAAGGAGAGTAATTCCTGGATTATATGATACGAGTATGTTTAGTTTTGTGGAAAAAAAAAAACCTGCCCCCATCCTGCCAGTGTCTGGTGCTGTCACAGTTCTGGATTTTGGCCGCTCTGATAGGTGTGCAGGGACATCTTGTTCTCTTAATTTGCATTTCCCCGATGGCATCTACTGTGACCTATCTTTTAATACGTGGATTTCCCATCCCTCTGTCTTTTTTGATGTGGTATCTGCCCAGACCTTTTGTCCATCTTTTAACCCAAGGGTTTGTTTTCTTATTGTTGAATTTGAATAGTGCTTTGTATATTTTGGTTCACAGTCCTTTGTGATGAGACCCCAATATTGAGACACAGTGACCTTGGGTACTAGTGTTTTAGAAGAGCGTCCCTCCTGGACACAAGTGCTGGCCAGGCCACTGGAAAGGAAGAAATAGGGTGACAAGCCGGCGGCCCCTGGGGGACCCAGTGGGTTCACCGAGCGCGTGCCCGACAGCCGCTCGCCAGCAGCGAGGACCTGTGCCCGGGGGCCTCCCTGACCGCAGGGCTGGAACCTCAAGCATGACTGCAAAATAACTTACTCCCAGGAAGGGTGGCAGCAACGACTGATGCTTTGCGGCGGGTTAATTGGATTCCAGGAACTATTTCAGCTTCTCATCAGCAGCAACCTGTCTGGCACGTGGTCAATTCCATCCTCACCACGGAAAACTAACCTTCTCAAGGTTGCTAAGGACTTCCATCCGCCGCATGCAAGGTGCCCGTCGGTCTTCTTATATTAAAGCTTTCAGTGCAATGCCCCCTCCCAGCTGGAATGCCCTCCCCCCTCCACGTCCAGGCCCCCCTGGCGCTGCGCACAGCGCCGCCCACCCTTCTCGATCCTCACCTTCAGCCCAGTCTGCAAGGGCCCCCGTGTTACCTCGTCTTGTCCCCATCCGCCCACTACCTGCCCCCACGTGCTGAGTGTACATCCGGCCGCACGGCTGCGAATAGTCCCTCGCAGCCAATGGTCCCGGAGAATCTATCTCGTCCCCTGGGCTCCAGACGGTACATCCGACTGCTTGCTTGACTTCTCCCCTGAAAATGTGCCCAGCGTCTCAAGCTCGACAAGCCCAGACCGGGGCCCGTTTTCTCCCGTGCCCTGGAGCTGACCTCAGCCCGGCTTCCCTGAGCGGTTCTTTCTCCATAAGCCGCCTCCATGTAGGTTTTGTTAACTTGTTTGTTTTTAATGTGAGTCGGGTCCATCACCCTCCTCGTTAAAACATTTCAATGATGTCCTGAGTGCTTGGAAGAAAACCTAAACCCCAAGGGGTGGCCGATCTGACCCCTGTGGACTGGTCTCTGCCCCTTCCCCAGGGCACAGGCCTGGCCTTGGGTGTCCCAGGCTCCGTGGGGGACAGGGGCTCCATCACCCCGTCTTAGGGAAGCCCTCTCAGAAGCATTTGCTCTCATGGCCGTGTGTTGGTTTGTTTAGCCACGTTAACCAAGTACCACAGATATGGTGGCTTAAACATCAGAATTGTCCTCTATCACGGTCCGGAAGCCAGAAGCCCAAAGTCTAGGTGATCTGTGGGGTGGGGGGGGCTCCCCTGCGGCTTCAAGGGAGGACCTGCCCTGCCTGCTTCAGCTTCGGGGGGCTCTTGGTGTCTTGCAGCTCACGTTACATGTCTGCTGTGGGACCCCTCTGCCTCTCTTCTGTAAAGATGCACATGGTCACGTTTTGGGTCCGCCTGAATAATTGGGGGAGACCCCCTCCTCCGAGGTCCTTGTCCAAAGGAGGTCACATGCACACATTCTGGGGATTGGGATGCGGTCACATCTACTCTCCTTTATGGACAGTAACATGAAGGAATCCCCTCCCTGCAGATCTTACAGCCGTCTCAGCGGGGTGACATTTGAGGCAGCTCTTTTGCCCCTTGCAGGAATCTCCTCCATATGAAAAGATAAGCCCGTGGTGTTTGTTGAGCAAATAACACTTCCATCTTCCAGGGCAGGAGGGGGTACAGAGCACGAGACGAAGGGAGGCGGCAGGTGCCCTGGGCAGGTGCCGCCGTGGGCGAGGTGCTCTTTCCTCAGACGGGAGGAGCCAGATTGGAAGACCTGGGGGTGAGGGGGCGGTGCCAGCAAGCAGCATCTGAATGGAAACCACAGAAGTTTCCGTGGTGAGAGGATGCAGCTGTGGTCTCCTTCTTCATCTGGAGTGGGATGCTGGCCGTCCCCCCTCCCCACCACCAATGACAATTGTTTCCGGGTCCCCCTTGAGTGGGGCAGCTGCGGAAAGAAGCAGGGAGCCGTCCTTGCCAGAGACCCCCCCTGGGTGGGCTCCCTTCCTGGGTGCATGTCAGTGTGCTGCTCAGGGGTCTGCTCTCTTGGGACCCGGGGCCCCTCTTAGTGGGGCTCCGGGTCCACCTGCGCTGTGCCCAGATTGTCCTCAGGGGAAAAGCCTGTATTAGAAACAGTAAGAATAAAGGTCAGTGTATCCCGCCCCGGAGTAAGAGGCAGCGGACCCTCAAGCGGCCAAATGCAGATCCATTCTGCTCCCCTAAAGCAGGGAGGGGGTGAATGTTCCCTTCCTTTTTTTCTTGCTTGAAAAGCAAAATGCAAATAAGTCCTCTGGGAAGCACTTCCTCGTATTAAGATTTTGGGGTCACGTTCCAGAGCCCGCGGGGAAGATGGAAGGAGGCACAGATGGCAAACGGGGGATCAATCAGGCAAGTCCTCGATTCTGCCCCAGACCTTCCGTCCAACCACAGCTCAGGCCGTGGCCACCCTGGGCCTCTTCCTTTAAAACCCATAGAGATGAAGCATGATCCAGTTCAAAAACAGAAACAAAACAAAACAAAAAAAAAGCAGGAGTCTTAGCAACAGACCGAAGAGCGTTCCAACACTACCCAGTGGTATGATTACGGAAAGTTATTTAGCTGCTGTAGATCCTGAGCTGAAAGAAACAGGGGATGTGTTCCTCGTCGGGTCGTTATCAATGCCAAAGCCGAAGATGCGGAGTCTGAGCTCCTGGCCGCAAGCGCTGAAACCTGGCCTTTGCTCCCCTCCCCAGTGACACAGAAACAGGCAGGTGAGGGCTCAGTGAGGGGGCGTCCCCTGCCCTCTGCACCCCGGAGCTGCATGTCTTCTTCCCCATCGACAGGAGCACAGCTTCGTGAATGAACGTTAGTAACTGAGCTTGGAGGGAAGATGTAGAAAGAACATGTCTCCCCCCGATCATTTAAGGTGAGCTGTTGGAAGGTCTTGTTTTCAAGACCCTCTGAATACAGCTCTTGATAATCAAACCAGACAGAAAGGGCGGAGCCATCGGTGCGTCCTCACGGCGGCTCTTCGGGAGTATTTTGAGGGCAGGTAGGGCTTATTCGGTCACGGTTTGGGATCCTGAGGGTGCCTGGGGACGGTGGCGCCTGGCTGTGTGCCGGTAACACGGCTGAAGCCCGTGTCCTTCGGGGAGAGCACACACATCCTTGCTCCTTCCCAGACAGCCATGCCCTTTCTTTTCCCTCCAGAGACGGACAGTCTGCAATCCTCTGGTTACACTGACCGCACTTCGCACCGGCCGAGGCGCGGCTCCCGACCCGACGGTCCAGAGCTGGCAAGGCCTCGACACCCTGCGGTTCAGCCGTACTTGGCCGCCAGCTCTCCGTGGCTGTTCTGACGGAGCGCCCCCCCACACCGGCTGACTTCAGTGACAGGCGTTTCTGCCCAGGGTGCCAGCCGCTACAAGTCTGCCATGAAGGTGTGCGGCTTCCCGGGGCTGCTCGTAATCCTTGGTTTTCCTCAGCTTGCAGACACTTCTTTCCAACCTCTGTCTGTCTGTCCAGCGGCCTTCCTCCCTCTACATCCGCGTGTCTCCTCTTCTTACGAGGCATCCGTCGTGTCGAACCCAGCGTGACCTCACTCGGCTGATCGGATCTGCAAAGCCCTCGGATTCAGAGATCCCAGGTGTGCATGGATTTGGGGGGGACACGATTCAGCCCCGACCCCGTCCTGTGCCTGAGCTCCGTGAGTGTCCCCTTGTCATCACAAAATGACCGCCCCGCCCGTGGGCACAAGGGTTGGCTCTTTCTTAGCTCAGCTCATGGGAGACCCTGGAGTCTGGTCCCTGCCCTACCTGACCCCCGAGGCCACTAGGACCGGGCCAGCTTCACTCTTGTGCCCTCCTGTGAAAAGACCCCACAGGACCCCGAGAGAGCACGGGTGGGACTTTCCAAAGGGAACCAGGGTCCTTCCCCTAAGAGGGAAGTGGATGGTGGGCAGCAAAATCCAGGTGCCCCACTGGAGAGAGGAGGGTGATACCCCTTAGAAATATCCAAGGGGACAGAGAAAGGGGGGCCTCCAAGGGGCTGTCGGGGTGAAGAGGAGGCCCCCCCACTGCTCCTGGGCCTGACAGAACCCATCAAAAAGTGCTCAATCCACTGAGTGAGTTATCTATTTCTTTATTTAATGTTATTTATTATCAAGTTGGCTAACACAGTGTGAATTGAGTGCTCTTGGCTTCGGGAGTAGATTCCCATGATTCATTGCTTCCATACAACACCCAGTGCTCATCCCAACAAGTGCCCGCCTCAGTGCCCAGCACCCATTTTCCCCGCCCCCCCACGCCCCATGCACCCTCAGTCTGTTCTCTGTATTTAAGAGTCTCTTATGGTTTGCCTCCCTCCGTCTCTGTTTGTAACTATTTTTCCCCATCTCCTTCCTCCACCGTCTTCTGTTAAGTTTCTTAAGATGAGTGAAATAATTTAAATAGCCATTAAGAGGGATTCTGCCAGCAGAGAAGGCAAAATGGCCCTGCAGACCCCAGGCCCCTCCCCCTTGGGCCCCAGGGGTGATGGGGCCTGGCTTTGTTCCCCTCACAATCTGAGGTGCTTTTCTTCAAATAAGTAAACACCCTCAGGAATGCGGTATCATTTCACCCACCTTCAGCTAGCAGAGGAAGCCATGAGCGCGGGAAGGTGGGAAGCTGCCGGCCCAGAATTAGGGTGGGAGACCTCTCCCTCCTTGCTTCCGGCTTCCTGTGGCCAGGACCAGGGGCTCAGAACCCAGAAAGGTCCCCAGGCTGGTGTGCTGCCTGCCCCTCCCCTCGGCCCACCCCCGCCTCTGCTCCCCCCCTGCCGGGTCCTCAGGTCTGGGGATCAGCTCACAGTGAGAGCCCTGCTTTGATGACCAAGGTCAAAATCCGGCCCTGGGCGCTCCCAGACTCTGGGAGCGTGTGCTTTGCAGAGGGACAGGCTGGGGTGATCATACTCCCTTCTGGACCCCGTGCTCACTGGTAAGGATACCCCTGAGAATGAGGGGGGCTCCTGAGCAGAGCAAGTAATAAGGCCGTGCCGAGGTCAATCCCCTTCCTGCATGGGGATCCCTTCCCCAGGTGCCCTATGTGGGGGGGCCTGAGAGGTGCAGGCGACGGGGACTCAGCAGGGGTCAGGGCTGGAGCCTCTCCTCAGAGCGACTCTTCTGCTGTTCCGGCCCCCGCCCCCCGTGTGGACGGTGGTGCTGATGCTCAGCGACAACCTCGTCGTCTGCCAGGGTTCTCCTGTAAATAACAGGCAGAAAGCTGAACCCAGGCAGGGGGAGGGGCGGGCCCACTAAGTGGAAACAAGAATTGTCAGGTGCCCAAGTGGGGGCAGCAAATGAACGGTTTCGCTGTAAATCAGGTTGATGTTTTACACTTTACATGTAATTGTTAGATTGCTCCGAAAATAAGTAACCGATAAAATGAATAATGGTCTAATTTGCCTCATCCCTGACTCGGTTTGAACCAAGAGCTGACACAGACACTGTCGCTTTCACAGCCGTCGTTTGGCAGCTGCAAAGAAAAGGCTTTCATTCCCCTTGGTTTGGGATCCACTGCAATGAAGGAGAGTGGGGTGTGAGTCAGCACAAGGCTCGGAGCGCGCCCTCCCCGGGGCCCCCCTGCCCCCTGCTCCTCATCCTCAGTTGGGCCGGCCCTCCACGCCGAGCCCCTAACTCGCCCCGCTTTGTACTGAACCCTTGCTTTCTCCTGCACGTAGCCGGGTCAGAGGTACCTGGGCACAGAAGAGCCCCAGACCTGGACTCTCACGGCCAGGTGCTCACACAGCCGATTGGCCTCCAGCCATGCCTGCCTTCCTCCCCTCCTGGGCCGTCCTATGCGTGGGGCTCTCATGGCTGTTTTGGGGGTCCCGGAGCCCATGAGATCTGGTTCGTTTCCTTTTTAAGTTTTTAATGCTTATTTATTTGCTTTTTGAGAGAGACAATGCATGAGCAGGGGAGGGGCAGAGAGAGAGGGAGACACAGAATCGGAAGCAGGCTGCAGGCTCTGAGCTGTCAGCACAGAGCCTGACGCGGGGCTTGAACCCACGAACCCCGAGATCATGACCTGAGCCAAAGTCAGATGCTCGCCCGACTGAGCCCCCCCAGGCGCCCGCCAGTGAGACCTGGTTGTCTGGGAGCCCCACACCACACTCAGCATGCCCCCCGCTTGTAGGAGAGGCTCGGCAGCCAGCCCCCAGAGCCATGGAGGGGGCTGAGCAGGCCCAGGTGGGCCACGGTTACTTACCTGGGCTTAAATAAAATCTTACCCTTCTCACTGTGGCTTTTCCAAGCGGTCTTCCTACTTCCACGTGAGCTCAGAGCTGGCCCGAGGGCCACAGCCGCACGTGCTGATAAACAGGGTGTGCGGGGAAGCCTCCAGCCAGGGCTTCGAGGGTGAAGAGCGCAGTCACCGGCCTCCCTTCTCCAGGAGAGGACCACGCGACAGGTGCGGGGATGGTGACAGGTGCTTGTTTCCAAAATGCACCTGCCACAGGAAGCTGGGTGGGAGGGGCTGGGCAGCGGGGGAGGAGATCCTGAGGACTTGGCCGCAGAGCTGGGTCTTCGAGAGAATCTGGGCAGGGCAGAAAGTGCTGGAGCGTGGATGGGGAGGGTGGGCTTTGGGGGCAAAGAGGACAATGTGTGCAAAGCCCCCAGGTAAGAAGCCAGGGGGTGTGGAGCCTCATGGCAGGAATTCACTGCAGGGAGCAGCCGAGCGGGCAGGGAGGGTGGCCGGCACTGGGGAGGACACTGCTTTCCCTGCTGCACAGGAGCTGGGCCTCCACATCTGGGCACCGGGGAGCCACAGAGAGGCTAGAGAGAGAGCAGAGGCACGTTCAGATGGGGCCCTGAGGAGGGGAGCTTTGCAGGGGAAGTGGGAGGCAGGGAGGCAGCAGAAGGGAGTCGGGGGAGAGCTGATGAGTCCCAAACCCAGGGCAAAGGAAAGAATGAGGACCAGGGGGAGAAACGGAGACTCAGACTGAAAAATCTGCAGAAGTAGTCGTTGAAAATCAGCAGAGGTGATGAGACATGGGTGAAATACGTAGATCGCTGTCCATCGCCTAACGGGTCATGTGTATACAGCTGACAACCACGCAAACGCAAGCGCATAGGCGCATCATTCATCCACTCCCCCAGAGCTCGGGTTTTGGGCGTCTATTCTCAACCTCGCTCAATCCCAGAAACTTGTGAGATGAAGGCACAGCCAGTGGGACCCAGGAAGACTCTGTTGTAGCCGAGGAAGCAGAAGCAGACAGGAGTCACAGACCCAGCTGTGGGCTCTGGTCACACCCCAGGCTGGCTCTGTTGGGGTACAGCGGGGCACCCCATGGGGCAGGGATCTGGAGGTTGCCACCAGCCAGGCAAGGGAGCTGCAGACACGTCCCTGGGGGGCAGGATAAGTGGGCAGCGTGGCGGTGGCTGGGACTGCACTGGGTGAAGGGGGCCTGAGCACCGTGAGGGGCGACCATCCCCCCAGGGGGGCTGACCGCAGGTCCTGGGGACTCCCGTGGCTAGTGTGCGTATGGACCTGAGTCATCCCTCAGACGATGAAACAAACTGTCTGCATGTCCCTCCGGGCCACCCCGCTTGCTCCTGGCTCTCCCGGCGCTGTTCCCCAGGGGACGCGGCTGCTGGGCGTCACCAAGACACAGAGTGGTCCCCACCCCCGCTCCCCCAGATCCTGTGTCAGAAACAGGCCAGGCGGGGCCCACATTCCGCCTGAAGTGCTCTGCATTCTGCCTGTGCAGGAAGCCGTCAGCAGGCTGTTTGGATTGGCTCCCTTCGGTGGGGCTCGTTATTTTTATAAGGAACAATTTCTAACAATTTTCCTTGTCACTCAGGGCGGCTCTTACTAGCTGAGTTCCTCGGGCCATTATAAATACGTTATCAGACACGTTCAACAAGCCCTTGCAAAGTAAAAATAATTCCCTTGGCATTTGCATGGCGGGCACAGATGTGAGAGTGAGTTTTGGTGGGACGTTGGCTGTTCCGCACTGCCTCTTCCCAAGGGGTCGGGGGTGGGGGTCCGAGCCCCGAGAGGCTGGATCCAAGGGCGGGAAGTGTGAGCACCCCACCCCTGCCCCCCATTCCCTGTCCCTTTCGTGGTCACAGAGGCTTGCAGAAATTGAGCATAAGCGACGTGGAGCCCCTGAGATGGGACAGAGCTCCGGTGCCGTCAAGAGTGCGAGACCCGAGGCTGGTGGCCCCTACGTCCCTTAGAATCCCCTCGGGACTTCCAAACAGGCAGACTGTCACAGGCAGACCTGCTGCCTTTGGGTCTCGGGGAAGCAGGCCAGGGGACACTCCCGGGTGGTTGCAAAGCCCAGTGAAGGGTGAGACGCACTCAGGATGCACAGCCCCACATCTCCATCGGACACAGCCAGGAGGCAGTGGGCAGAGAAGCCAGCCTCCAAGTCCCCTTCCAGCACCTTTTAGGTGGGTGGTGTGGGCGAGCCCTCATAGTCTTGGCATTCTGATCAGTCACAGTGGAGGAGAACGCGGGTGCACGTTGCTCTCCATGACTTGTCTTGTGTGTTTTGCTTTGTGTCAGGTGCCTGGAGAGCCGAGGGCAGCTCGCCGCAGGGACGTCGGACCTATCTTTACGGAGCGACTAGTGCCGCTTGTGCTGGGGCCGTGGGGAGGGGCCGGGGGAGGGGGCATGTCTGAGTACGGGGGTGGGGACTGGCTCCCTCTTGGGGTGTCCCGGGAGAAGGGCTTTCAGGGAGAGGACAGAAGTCCATCTCCAGCGGAGATGGTCACAGTCTGTCTCCAGACGGAAGGCCACGCAATGAAATACTACTCGGCGATGAGAAAGAATGAGATCTTGCCACTTGCAGCGACGTGGATGGGACTGGAGGGTGTTACGCTGAGTGAAGTAAGTCAGTGACAGAACGACAGATACCATCTCTTCTCACTCACGTGTGGACTTTGAAAAACTTAACTGAAGGCCATGGGGGAAGGGAAGGGGGAGAAACAGTTCTAAACTGAGAAGGAGTCAAACCATAAGAGACTCTTAAATATGGAGAACAAACTGACGGTGGATGCGGGGTGGGGGTGGGAAATGGGTGCTGGGCACTGAGGGGGGCCCTTGTTGGGATGAGCGCTGGGTGTTGTATGGAAGCAACGAACCACGGGAATCTACCCCCAAAGCCAAGAGCACACTGTATACACTGCATGTTAGCCAACTTGACCATAAATTATAGTTAAAAGGAAACCACAAAAAGAAGGGAGGTCACAGGGAAAGGCAGGTACGGCAGAGCCGGACACCTGGACGAACTGTCTGTGCAACGGCTCGGACCCTCCACGGTGACGGAGTCCCGCCCTCAGTCACCAACGGCCATGCTTTCATTTACTCAGTGCCAACTATATGCCCAGTGTTCCGCCCACACCTTAACTCATGGTATCTCTCAGCAACA
Organism: Proteles cristata cristata; assembly: GCA_017311185.1. Classification (NCBI taxonomy): domain Eukaryota; kingdom Metazoa; phylum Chordata; class Mammalia; order Carnivora; family Hyaenidae; genus Proteles; species Proteles cristata. The sequence continues at coordinate 180,324 of JAESUZ010004211.1, forward strand.
CTTAGGCTCCATTCCATGGATGGAGGGTGACATTTGGAAAGGTGAGCATCTACCCGAGTTACGGAGCGCAGTTGGCCCGTGACTGAGCCAGGGCCCGGACCCAGATCCTTCTGAGTTCAGACAACAGGAAGGCTTGTGGCCTGAGAGTGGGGGGTGAACTGCAAAGGGGCACAAAGAATTTTCCAGACTGATGGAAACATTCCATATATCTTGCTTGGGTGTTGGCCATACTGGTGGACACACATCAAAGCTTACTGAACTCTATACCTAAGATCTTTGCATTTCACGGTGTCGTAACCAGCAAACAACATAGCTCTCAGATTGCCTGCGTCAGAAAGAATGAAATAAGCTCCCAGGTCCTAGGAGGTTCTTACATTTGGAAACCCATGTGGCAGACATCCAGGCTGAGCATCCAGACTCCATCCAAACTGGGGTGTGTTTCAGAATGGGGGGCACTAAAAATAATTACAGGTGTGTATTTTTGAAGTATTTCCTTTGACTAAGTGGGCTTTATTATACTCATAGACCTGTTGGAATTTTTTTTTAAAGAATAGCATTTTCCATTAGATTGTTAACATTAAAAAATTTTCCATGAAATTGTTTGTGTCCTCCCTCAAAACTGTAATTTTTGGGTTAGCATATTTGAAATTGTTGACACCTTACGATTCCCCCTCTCTGTTAGACTATAACATTTTTAATTGAGATAATTTTCTCTCTGCAGGTGCACGGGTACCCGGTAAGCTCAGAGCCAATTCAGCTATACAGAGAACATGTTCATGGTTATTTTTTCTCCACGTTGAAATGTGTAAATATTTCACCCAAATGCATTTATGGGGGCTGCCTTCTCGCTTCTATCCTGAGAAGGATTTTCTTTGACAAATACTCTGACAAGATAAAAACTCATCAAATAAGTTGTCTGTTTTGACATTGTTCTCATATATGATTCTCTTGAATGTTTCTTTACATTTAGATGCAGCGGACTTGTAGATATTTTTATTTTGTTCCATTCCAGTACAAACTACTAATTTGCTTGATTAAAATTAGGGCTTCATTAAAAGGTGCTGTCTACGAGTTGAGCTATTATTCCAAAGCACAATCATATCATTTTTTCTTTTCTTTTTTTTTTTTTTTTTTAAATTTTGAAGCAGGAGGGGCAGAGGAAGAGGGAGAGAGGGAATCTCAAGCAGGCTCCATGCTCAGCGCAGAGCTCAATCCCACGACCCTGGGATCATGACTTGAGCTGAAACTGACTGAGCCACTCAAGTGCCCCAATCATATCATTTCTAAACCAAACCTTACATGCTGTTGAGACTTGTTTCATTTCTCACCCCCTTCAACCTTGTATCGGATAAATATAGTATCTTCCTGTTTGCAAGCCTGCCTTCAGTAATGATAATTTCCTCAAAGGCTCCAAAGCTAGACTTTCTGTGGTTATTGTCATTGTCGTTAAATTCTTCGATGCCACCAAATATTCAGAGGGTTTATTTACAAAAGTTTTCATGCCTTCACAGGACACTCAGATGGATTTACAAAGAAGCTCTCCAAAGGCTCAAGCATTTCCATGTTTCTGCAACCTTCTTCACAGCAAGCAGCAAAGAAAAGCACAAACTGCCACATGGAAGGGCTTTATAAGATTCATTTTAATTCAGTATCCACTTGTTATAACATGTTGCTCTTTAGTTACTTTAACTGAATGCATATAAATACTTGTGAATTTGTCTGCAACACTTGATTTGATAGTTAGATTGTCTCAACTCGCTGGGCACAATTATGAATTATGTGTTTGTTCTGTACAGCCTGTTCCTCCTTCCTATCTGCTCCACACGTTTCTTACCGTAAGAACATGGTAAGAACATGGCCTTCGTTAGGAAGCTTCCACTGCGCACATATGCATATTATCACAAGAAAACAAATAACTTTAGCTGCCATGGGGAACTTCCTAAGTGAATTTGCTAGCGCTCACCGAAGTCTTTGCCTCCAACTGGATGAAATTCTGAAAGCGGTATTTTTAGTTCACAAATTGGACTGAAGACATCGAACCATTCTTGGAGTTCACCGATTCCCCATCTGAAGTAGCTGAGGACATCGGTTAAGATCGGCCCCCTTGACCAGCTTGCAAAGTCCTTCTGCTGGTGGGACTCACCTATGAACAGCTAACAGCCTGCCTTTCAAGCATGCACAAGACAGGTTAGAATCTGAAACGAGCCGATGGAGTTTGGAAGAACAGCGTGTATCTAAAAGAAAAATCAAGCCTCCAGGCGTGATATGCAGGAGACCCTCCGTGGCCACGGGTGGTAAAATCCTGTCCTGGGCCAGAATCTTCCTCTAGCGACCACTGACATTGGAGCTAGAAGCTCCTATGCGATCCGTTCCTTGCGAGGCCTGCAGACAAAGGGAATGAGAATTTTGTGCAAACTACAGCTTCAGCATAATTGCAGTGACCTAGAGAAGTTCAGTGCCTGGTTTTCAATAAATGTGTACTTTCATCATTTTAGCTCATTGCTGCCAAAGGGCTTTATTGCAAAAATTTAAAGGCATTAGCAAACAATAAAATAAATACTCGGTTGTGTCTTTATCCACACAGCAAAAAAAGAACCGTTTGTAGCAAGAACTGCTGCTGCTCTCTCTGCAAGCGTGTGGCAGGGTGGCTGCCCTCAGCCTTCTTCAAATGCGTTTGGCTTATAAAGTCCCACCGATCCCACTGCTGCCAGCTGGGGGCTGGGGGCTTCGGGGGTGGCGGCATGGGCCACAGGCCACAGCACAGCCAGCTGTCCGCCCGTGTCGCCTTGCCTGGAACGGGGAGAGGCAGACACGGGGCCTGGAGAGCAGGCTGTCATCACAGACGGGCTTTAGCTTCCACCACGTGTTAATGTAAAACCGCTCCCTGCAGGGGCGCCCAGGGTCTCCGTTGGCTAAGCGTCCGACTTCGGCTCAGGTCGTGATCTCACGGTTCGGGGGTTCGAGCCCCGGGTCGGGCTCTGTGCTGACAGCTGGGAGCCTGGAGCTGCTTTGGATTCTGTGTGTGTGTCTCTCTCTCTCTCTCTGCCTCTCCCCTGCTCATCTCTGCCTCAAAAACAAATAAACATTAAAACAATAATTAAAAAAAAAAACGCTCTCTGCACACGTGGCGAGCACTGGCAGACAAGACCCTCACAGAAGCCAGAGGCCGAAAGGTGGCATTTCCCAGCCTGCACCTGCTTATTTTCACCTTCACCACAATACCTGGTTAGAACGTGAAGAACCCGGCAGACATGCCAAGCGGGCAAGGGCCGGGGCAGCGGGTGTGGACCAGGACCGAGGTCCCTGCTGTGGCTGATGTTTGTGAAGCCCAATCCATGTGTTAACAGCCTAACCCCAAGTTTTGGTATTCGGAGGTGGGGCCTCCGGGAGGTGATTGGGCCGTGAGGCTGGGTCCCTCATGAGTGGGGTCCATGCTCTGCTGCGAGAGCCCAGAGATCCCTCCCCTTCCACCAGGACGCTGGCCGTCGTCAGACGCCACCTGCCTTGATCGTAGCCTCCCAGGCTCCGGGACGTCGAGCAGGAAGTGCCAGCTATGTGAGCCCCCAGCCTCTGGTGCTCCGTGCCGGCGGCCTCACTGGGGAGACCGTCACTTCCTGGGGATAATCAGGGTGTCCATCCTCCGTGAGCCCAGGAGCCGAGAGTCGACTTTCTCTTCTGTCCTCAGCCCCTCCTGACGGGGTGGGTGACCCTCTGCGTCCTGTCGGCCACCCCACTTCTGCTGACAGACAGAATCCTGTCTTTGCTTTCTGTCATGTTCACCGGCCACCCGCATCAGCACTGTGGCAGGGACCCCGAGTCAGCGCTTCAACAAGAAGAGAGATTCCCGGGGGCGGCGGGTGGGGTCCTGGCCCCCGGGACGTCTGGGGAGCCTTTCGGGCCCGCCCTGGCCAAGAGACCCCCCTGCGGCCACTTTGTCAGGGAGTAGGAGCCGGAGGCTGTGAGCAGGCACCCCTCTGCCCCGCTCACATGCACGGATTCTTACCTTCTCGACCTTGAACCAGACCCCACAGGTTCTAGGCCTGTGGGATGAGACAGGAAGAGGCCTCGAACCCCCCTGAGAACCGCTTGCTGGTGGTGCCGTGTGCTTTATCTCCACCATCAGAGTTTCCCCCTGCGGCTCTGGAAGGCAAGCAGCCCAGATCCCTGTAGTGACAGAGGGAGTCCTCAGCCCCGCGTCGGGGTGGCCCGGGGCGCAGCCGGCCCCTGACGGGCCGGTCCCTGAGCCCAGATCCTGTGTCCCGGGCTCCTCCCGACCACCCGCCTCGTGCTACAGCATCGTCGTCTCCACGGGCTCTCTGCACGGGCGGACAGGGCTTGCCGTCTCTGCCCTTGGCTCCCCCGTCTCACCTCACATGTTGGAGCCTGGTGTCCCGGCCCGATCCGGGAGCTGCTCTTCCAGAGTCGTTCGGAACGTTGTTCCGTGGACCCCCAAACCTCCCGTCTCCAGCGCAGCGTCCCCGAGGCCCCCAGGGCGCCTGCTCCATCCCAGCCACCAGAATGAGGACGCCTGTGGAGGGTGCCTTTGGGAAGGTTTGATGGAAGCCTGCACACGGAGTCAGACTAGTGGCCTCGTTGACAGGAAGGGAGGCTGGAATCCGGCTGCTCCGGTGCAGAAGGAGAGGGAGGCGGCCCCTGTGCTCGCGCAGCGTGGCCCGGGCCGTCTCTCCCACCGGCCTGTGCCCAGGGCCAGGCGGGCTCCAGCAGCCCTGCTCTGGGGACGTCGCCTCCTCCTCTCTGTCGGAGGAGCGGCTTCAGGGTGCCACTTGCGGGACACTCTCATCAGGACCCACGCTCGCTCAGGGAGCACGGTGTTCGGGGAGGGATGCGGTACAAACCCCACTCCCTTGGTGGGGGTAACCCCCCTACTCCCCAGGTTTTGCAGGTGAGCAGACTGAAGCCCAGAGGCATTCTCTGTCTCTGCCCAGGCCACGCGGCTGCTTCTCCCGGGTGGAGCTTTGAACTCGGGCGGATCTGAGTCTAGAACCCACGTGCGCCCAGGTGGCCATTCCACCCCACCGGCTCTCTCTGGTCACCCCTGGCTGGGGCGGCGGCCCTCCGCACGGAGCCCTCGGTGCCCCCTGCACCCATGACCAGCGTCTCTGTTTATTTGTCTTGCTTCCCCCTGGATCCTGCTCCCTCACCACTGAGGCACAACCAGGGGACCTGAAGGAGGTGCGGCTCCCTCGGGGCTCCCCTGCTCCCGTGGACGAGCCAGGGAGTCCCGTCTGGAGAGGGAGTGCGCCCAAGGGGCCTCTGATGCCCCGGGAAGGCCACATCCTTGCCCCTGCATGGACCAGCCACTCACAGGGTGCTATTCTCACAACAGAAAACAAATCAGCGCCGTCCCGAGGTACATCGCACACAGACGTGCACTGAGAGAGGACGGAGAGCAATTTGTCGAAATTATAAACAGAGGGCTTTCCAGACGGCAGTGCTTTGATTCCCACGCATTCTGTGATGTGAGGAGAGCAAGCCAGTGCTTCCCTTCCCTCTGTGGGCCATCGGGTCTGTACATGACCCAATAAACCGAACTGTCCTGCCTATTGAGAGAAATCTGCCCTTAATGTTTGTTTGTTTTGAGAAAGAGAGAGAGAGAAAGCAAGGCAGGGCCAGAGAGAGGGAGAAAGAATCCCAGGCAGGCTCTATGCCTTGAGCGCGGAGCCCGATGCAGGGCTCCAGCTCACGAACCGTGAGATCATGACCTGAGCCGAATTCAAGAGTCTGACGCTTAACCACTGAGCCCCCCAGGCGCCCCCAGGCTGCCTTTCATTCCGAATGTACTTTGATCGGACAGAGCTAAGCACACAACACACAGTGTTAGGGGCCTGTCCAAGGCGTCTGGGGAGAGAATGGAAGGAGCAGAACCATAGGAAGGAGGTGACCTTCTGCCAGGGGCTCCTGCCACCCCTGACCCCCTGTGTGTGGCCTGGGGCAGGGGCCTGGGCAGTGGCCTGGGGCTGGGGTAGGGGCCAGGGCAGTGGCGGGGGCAGTGCCTGGGGGCAGGGGCCGGGGGCAGTGGCCGGGGCAGTGGCACAGGGGCTGGGGGCAGTGGCCAGGGACAGGGACTGGGGGCAGGGGCCGGGGACAGGGGCCGGGGCAGGGCGGGGACAGGGGCCGGGGGCAGTGGCCGGGGACAGGGACTGGGGGCAGGGGCCGGGGGCAGTGGCCGGGGACAGGGGCTGGGGGCAGGGGCCGGGGACAGTGGCGGGACAGAGGGGCCTGGGGCTGGGGCCTGGGGGCAGGGGCCTGGGGCAGGGGCCGGGGCAGTGGCCGGGGCAGGGCCGGGGGCAGTGGTCGGGGCAGTGGCCGGGGCAGGGGCTGGGGGCAGTGGCCAGGGACTGGGGGCAGGGGGGGGCAGTGGCCCGCTGGGAGCAGGGGCCTGGGGCAGGGGGCCGGGGGCAGGGCCGGGGACAGGGGCTGGGAGCAGGGGCCTGGGGCAGGGGCCGGGGGCAGGGGCCTGGGGCAGACGCTGGGAGCAGGGGCCGGGGGCAGGGGCCGGGGGCAGGGCCGGGGACAGGGGCTGGGAGCAGGGGCCTGAGGCAGGGCAGGGGCCTGGGGCACGCTGGGAGCAGGGGCCTGGGGCAGGGGCCAGGGGCAGGGGCTGGGGCAGGGGCCAGGGGCAGTGGCCGGGGGCAGGGGCCTGGGGCAGGGGCCGGGGGCAGTGGCTGGGGGCAGGGGCCTGGGGCAGGGGCCGGGGGCAGGGGCCTGGGGCGGGGATCGGGGGCAGTGACCTGGTACAGGGGCCGGGGACAGTGGCCTGGGCAGACACCAGCCTTTCATTTGGCAAAGGCTTACTGAGCCCGTGTGCTCCTGGGCACCTGCTACCAGGTGTGTGTGTGGAGATGCAGGACTATAGCCCAGACCACACATGACGGGTCAGCACAGAGCCAAGTGCGGGAATGTGCTGGCTCCTGCCCAGGGCTGGGCAGTCTTTAATCTGGTCAAGAGGGAGAGGCCAGTGGGGGCTGCCTGAAGACCCCCCCCCAATGGGCTGAGGCTGCAGGGGCCCCGGGGGAGAACCAGCCCCAGGAGGTGTGGGGGCCACAGGCGGCCGAGGCCAAGGCGAGTGGCCGGGCGGGGCCTGGGGGCTTGCAGGCCCGGATACATCACCTGGGGGCCATGTTTGCTGCAAGTCCGCCCCCGGGGGCGGTGGGGTCTGGGATGCGGTACGACACGTGGGTGGCATGCCTGGGGGCAGAAGCAGACCAAACCTGAGTGAGGCAGTTTGGTCGCGTGTGTGGGGGGCACCTGCCGTCAGGCGGCCTCGTTTGGGGGGGCGGGTCTCAGGCCCGGTCGGGGATCCACTTCTATGAGCAGATTGTTTCAGGCTCAATGGCTGAAATCGGTGCGGGTGGGGGCATTGTCATCTGGGCCAAAGCGGGGGACCCCCAGGACGGGACTGGGGACAGAAGCCCGACACATTCTCTCAGGGAGCCTGGGGGTGGACGCGGAGGAGAGGCCGGCCGTGTAGCCCTGTTTGCCAGGGCTGGTCATGCTGTGAGGACGCAGCCGGGCCTTCCTCTGTGGCCACTGTGGGGGGGGTGAGCGCCCCCGCCTGCACCAGCCTCGGAGCGCCTGGTGGCCTGGGGGCTGTGCCGGGCACGGGTCAGCCTGGAAGCTTGGACCTGCTGCACGTGAGGCTGGGCGGGCCCACCACCGACAGGGACATTGAAAACACTGCCCCAAAGCGCTCCCTCCCCAACACCGTGCGTTTGGTGATGTCCCAGGGTGAGAAGTGGCTGGGTGTGGGGTGCAGGGCCCCCTCTCCAGAAGCAGGGATGTGGGCGGGCCTGTCCCTGCACGTGGGGGCGGAGGCCTCCCCACCGGCGGGGCCGCCGGCTCCCAGGTCTGTCTTCAGAGCCCCCTCGCTGAGTAGTGGAGAAGCGGGGAAGGATTTTTATTGTGCCACGTCACATTAAAACCTCTCCATTTCGTGGAATTGTCAGCTGCCGCAGGAAATAAAACTGTTTGTCGGCTTCATCATTTAAGCACAATGTCTGGAGGGGCGCCTGGGGGGCTCAGTTGGTTAAGCGTCCGACTTCGGCTCAGGTCATGATCTCATGGTTCGTGGGTTCGAGCCCCGCGTCGGGCTCTGTGCTGACAGCTCAGAGCCTGGAACCTGCTTCAGATTCTGTCTCCCTCTCTCTCTGACCCTCCCTTGCTCACGCTGCCTCTCTCTCTCTCAGAAATAAGTAAAAACGTTAAAAAATAAATAAATAAATAAATAAATAAATAAATAAATAAATAAACATGGCATCTGGAGAAGGACGGTGGAGAGCCAGGGGGGAAAAGGTGCTCCGGAAAGGATGGGGCCCCATGACTTTCCACCTGGGAGTTTAATGACACAGGCCTGCTCAGCATCGGCCAATGGCTCAGGCAGAGAACAGGGCCCTGGGCTTCGGAGGGCCAGCCTGTGCAGGGAGCCCGTGCACAGGGCAAGGGTTCCAATCTGCTCGCTGCTGACCGGGGCTTGAGCCACACATTCATAGCCCACGTGGGAGGCCGAGAAGCTCCACGTTCAGGGTACGGGCACCTTTGGGGCCGGGTGCGGTCCCACTGCCTGGCTTGCGGACAGCGACCATCTGGCTGTGTCCTCAGGTGGTGGAGAGGGACCCTGTCTCCCATCTCATCCTATAAGGGCACTAATCCCACTCACAAGGGCCGCACCCTCACAACATCCCCAAGTCTCCACCTTCTGACACCACCGTACTGGGCACCAGGGCTTTGATATACACATGTGGGGGGACAGAAGCCTGTAGCAGGTCACCAGACGACTGGCAAGGATGTCACCCTACAGCCCCCAACAGCTAGGACTGCTGTCTCCCCAGACGCGTCCACACGCATCCGTCTCTGGCCTCCAGGTGGCCTGGAGACCCCACCTGCAGGCGGAGGAGAGCAGGGTGACAAGTGTCAACACGTCTGTGTCCTCAGGAGGATTGCAAAGCGGAGGGGAGAGCCGGGCTCTGGATGGATCCGGGCGTCGTCCCTGCTCCCTGCTTTGTCACCAGCTGTGGGATGTGAGCCCCCAGTTATAACTGAATTGCAGATAAACCGCCAGTTCAGTCTGGGGTAGGTGGAGCCCGTGGGATATTTGGGATCCATTTACACCTAAATATCTGTTGTGCATCTGAACTCTGAATTTAACCGAGCGTCCTGTGTGTCAGCCGCCAGCCCCAGGGCCAGGCAGGAGGGGGTGATTCCAAGCCCCGCGGGCACGGAGCCCAGTGCAGGCCCCCTCAGCCCCCCAGCCCGGGGGTGGGACTGGGGCGCCCCCTCTCAGTGCCCCGGTTGCACAGGGAACCGGACAGTCATGCAAAGCGACTGGGCGGGGACGGGGGCGGGTCGGGGGTGGCGGCCGTTCCTGCCTCTGTCAGGCGAGGTGAGCAGAGCCCTCTGGGGTGGAGGTGGGGGCTGGACGTGAGCAGCTCGAGGCCTCCAGGATGGCTCTGGAAGCAGAGGCTGCCTCCATGTCTGGGGAGGTGACGGAGGACCGTGCGGGGACGCCCTTGCTTTGGTTTGCAGAGTGGACAGGAAGTGAGGGAAGCAGGGCCCGGGGCTGCGGCGGGGGGGAGGGGGGAGGCCTGAGGCAGGCTGGGAGGTGCCCCAGGATGGCACAGGGTGGGGCATGGTGGGGCGGAACCGAGCAGAGTGGAGACAGGCGTCTGGGGAGGGTCCTGGGTCAGGGAGTGAAGGGGCAGAGGGCGGGTCAGCCCTGAACCTCCAAGGCCACCTCTGTGCAGTGGAATCCACACATGGGAGGGAAGCTCCAGTGTCGCGGCCCGAGGAATGGGCTGCTTGAGACATGGCCCCAGGATGAGGAAACAACCTGAGTACAGTCCGAAACTGTGACTTGCTTCTCGCCCGCAGGCTACAGGATTCTGTGGGTGTCATGGAGGTCCCTAATCTGAGCTCAAGCTCATTAAAAGGGAGGTTATCCTGGCTGGGCCTGGCTTAATCAGTTGAAGGTTCTTCCATGAGGGACAGGCTCCTCCTGAGTCGGGAACCCTCTCTCCCGCTGGCTTTCAGGAGGGACACCACCGTGAGTTCAACAGCGGCAAGGAACTGAATTCTTGCAACAGCTGTGGGGGCTCAGAAGAGGACCCTGCTCTCAGACGAGCCCCGAGACCCCACTGATACCTCGATTACAGCCTTATGAGACTCGCCCGGAGGCCCAGCCTGGACTCCTGACCCACGGAACATAGGAGGTGATAAGCGGGTGCTGTTTAGCCTGCTCAGTTTGTGGTGACGTGTGAGGCATCATGTATAGCCCACACTCACACCGAGTCTCTGGCCCCTGCAGGGGCTGGGGGAGAACCGTGGCTCCCCCGCAGGTGAGGCGGTAGGTGCTTCCTGTCTGCGTGAATGAGCACCAGACCACTCGCCTTGGGACGTAGAGTCTGTCATTCCACGTCCCTAGACAGACTGGATGGACTCATTTCCTTAATTTCAATATATTCTGTGCAAAGCACATGTTAGAACCAAGACACGGTGATGCCTGCCGTCAAGGAGCTGGATGGGTGGGAAGATCAGATGTCAACACGTGGGCAAATGGGGGCTGCAATGCCCACGACCAAGGCCCGTGGTGCAGGGAAGGAGCCGGAGGGGTGGCTCCGGGGGACTTCCTGGAGGAAGACACAGCTTGCTGAAATTAGCGTCACGGTTTGTGTGTGTTGACCCCAAGGGAGGATGGAGGCCCACCTTCCCTCAGGGCGACCACGGGTGCGGCTGGGCTGGAATCGGGTCCCTGCCCCCAGCAGACATGTCCCCTCTCACTCCTGCGCCCACACGGAGCAGGACGGCCTCCAAGCACCAAGCCCTCATTTCAGGCTTGAGCAGGGGGAGAGTGGGGGGGTGGGGACAGTCCTGGAGAATGAGAGGGCAGCCGAGGGCGTGGGGCGGCCTGCATTCTTCCCTGATTGTGAGGACGGGACGCCCGCGGGCCCACCCAGGATGCCTGTTTTTATAACAGCGCCCACCCAGCTGGCGCAGCAAGATGCCACTAACGTCACCGGCCCAGGCTGCGGCCGCACCTTCTTCCTCTGTCCCAATTAAGGATGGAGTTTACACCGGCATCCGGAAAGGTCTACCTGCCACGGAGTTTTCTTTCTAAACAGGGCGCTGTTCTCCCTGGCTCCCTGCACAGCAGGGAATTTGCATTTTTAATGCTCGGTGCTGCATGAATTGATTGAAATTATACTGATTTGCATTTTTGAGGTGGTCAGCCACCCGAGCTATTTCTAATTCACATTTCTTAGAGAGAAAACCCAGTCATAAGCCATAATAATGAACCCCGGAGGACCCGGGACTTGGAAGCAGCCGTTGGAGCCCTATTTGGGGACGGGCTATGGTGAGGCCTCTGGGGACAGTCCCCTCTGTGTGGAGAGGCTGGTGCTCTCCCTCTGGGAGGGGTGTGGTCTTCACACTGGGGGAGGGGGGTACGTGAAGTTAGCCATCGTGCCGAGCTCAGAGGACCTGGTCTTGGGTAGGGCGAGACTGACCTCACTTCCGACACTGGCATCAGCAGTGGGGGGTCCCCAAGCCACCCTGGGTTTGATAAGTTTCCAGAAAGACTCGGAGCCGCTACAGAGCTGCGCTCACAGCTATGGTCTCTAGGGCAGGGGTGTGGTGAGAACCAGCCCGGGGCAGAGGCACACGGGGCACAGTCTCCACACACCAAGTTCACGTTGTCCTCTCCCGCGGGCACAGGGACACACACACACCGCGTACAGCTCCCCAGCGTGACAATGTCCACCGAGTGTCACCAACCAGGCGGGCTCGCTGACCAGGGCATGGGGACAACTGACGGAAGGGTTGGTGATCGGTGCGCACGGGCTCCAGGCCCCAGGTCGGGTGATGCCGTATGACCCCCCCCCAGCCCCGTGCTGGCCCCTCTGACGCGGTCGGCCCCACCTTAGACAGAGGCCCTCCTATCCGGACGTCACAGGTCCCCTGTCAGAAGCCAGCTCGGTACTACGTGGGCCTCCCTGCAGCTCCGCCAAGGCCAGCCCGCACCGTCCGGCTCCCTCCGAAGGACCCCAGGGCCAGCAGACAGGGAGGATCTGAGAGCTAACCCGCAGCCTGGTGAGCCCCGGGCTGCGCAGGAGGCCGAACCGGGGATGCCAGCCGTGACTTCCGCCTGCCCCCTTCCACCCCCACCCCCACCCCCCCCCGGGCTGGGCTGGCCCCGCCTCACCCATCCTGTCCCCGGCTGGGGTCGCACCTCAGTGGGCCCTCCCTGTGGAAGTAGCCTTGAGCCCATCCCTCCAACCCCAGGCCCTCGTTCATGGACGTTTCGAGGGGAGACGCTAGGTTCCTATGGCTGCTCTAGTAACAGCCCACAGGCTGGAGAATTAGTAGCAGATTTCGCATCTTGCCGTTCGAGAGGCTGGAGGTCAGGAGATGAACAAACGTGTCTCCAGGCTCCAGGCTCCAGAGGCCGCTGCCTCCTCTGCTGGTGGCCCCGTCCGGGCGCCTCGGCTGACCAGGGCAGCGTCTTCCCGTCTGTCTCTGGCCCCGACCCCCCGCTTCCCTCTCCTCAGGCCTCTCTGAGGACAGGGACCTGACCGATCCAGGACGAGGCCTTCCACCTCTGCAAAGTCCGTTAGCCACGTGGGTGGGGACACATATCCCTGGGTCCCCCGGGCTGAGACCGTGCCGGGTAGGTCAGCACACCCAGCTCACACCCAGCCAGGACAGCGGTCATGGGGGCAGGTCACACCCTGCTTCTGAGGAATGTTGATGGGTGGTCCTAGGGAGGGCCGGGGTGGGGGGGGTTATCCCAGGAGAGTGTCAGGGAGGATCCTAGGGAGGGTCCGGGGGGGTGGTCCCAGGGAAGGTCCCAGGGAGTGGTCCTGGGGAGGGTCCTGGGGGTGTGTGGTCCTGGAGAGGATGTCAAGGAGGGTAAGGGGGGCGGGCTGCCATCCATCATGCACGTGGGGTCTCCTACTCCCGTCCCCGGGACACCCACCACAGAGCCACGCCCCCTCCCCCCCTCCCCCCTCCCCCCCCCCGGGGGTTGCTATTCTAGCCAGGAATCTGTGAGCCACAAATGAGACAGGAAGACTTGGTTCCTGGAACTCCAGGAAGGGCTCTGGTGTCCGGGTGCCCCGGCCTCTCCTTCCGCCTCGTAGCAGGAGGACACGCAGCAGGCCTCAGGGCTGTCCTCTCAGCCTCCCTCAGCTTCCGGAAGGTTCTGTGTCATTGCTCCTTGGTCACCCGCGGGAGCCTGAGGTGGGAGGGCAGCGTGGACCGCAGTGGGGAAGACGGTGCTAGTTCAGGACAAACCGCTGTCTCCACTGTTTCTCCCAGACGGAGCCCCCATGACCCACCCTGCACGGAGACCCTCGTTTCTCTGCGCCCTTGGTCTCCCGTCCCTGGAAGGTGGGCCTGCTCTCCTTCTGAGTGAGTCAGACATCTTGAGCTATTGTGCTTTGCTTCTCGTTTGTTTTTAAAAGTCTCCAGAGCCCAAAATAGCATCCTCTTCCCTGGGCACATAAAGGGAATTTATGAGAATTTGCCAGTTTCTATAATACGGATGTCAGAATGGCTGAGCTGCGTGGAGATCCTGTCTGCAAGCAACCCGTGTCCAACTTCCCCTCCTGGTCAGACCAACGTCTTGCTCTCAGCCATTTATTCCCAAAGTGCAGTCGAGAGACTGGCGTTTAACAAAAGCCCCGTGTGTCATGTGCTTCCAGAACAAGTTCATCATTTGTGATATTTAACTACGAGAGGAGATGCCTACTCATTGGGGGCCTCCCTAGAAATGACTTCCATTAATTTGTCACAGGGTTTTATGGTGACATAGGACAATGAGTCTGCCAGGAGACCCAGGGGGCCTTTCTTGCAGGCCAGAGAGGGATGTAAGCAGCCCTTCCCCAGCCTTCGCCAGATGGCCGGCCGTCCCCCCTGAACACTCATCCAACCATTTATCTCCCCACGTATCCATCCAGGCACCCAGGGTACTGCCACTCAGCACTCTCAGTGAGCCAGGCCGTGAGTGGCAACTGCCGTGTTGTCTCTCTGTGACCCCCAAGTCACCCAGTAAAGAGGAAGAGCTTCTCTGGGGCACCTGGGGGGGGGGGCTCAGTCGTTTGGGCTTCTGACTTTGGCTCAGGTCATAATCTCACAGCTCATGAGTTCAAGCCCTGCGTTGGGCTCTGTGCTGACCGCTCAGAGCCTGGAGCCTGCTTTGGATTCTGTGTCTCCCTCTCTCTCTGCCCCTTCCCCGCTGATGTTCTGTCTCTCTCTTTCAATAAAAAAAACAAAACCCAAAAACATAAATTAAAGAAAAGGGGGGGTGGGCAGTGGGAGACAGTGCCCAGAAACTAGGGAGGCTCGTACACCGTGACAAGGGTCTGCATTGTATCAGAGCAGTAGGGAGCCACTGTTGAATTTTTAGCAAGGAAGCAGCATCGCCATGGCCATCATCCATGTCCCCATAACCTAGCAAGTACCTACTTTGTGCCAAACACAGTTCCAAGGGCCTCTGATGACTCATCTGCTGCTTAGAACTCCCAAGAGGTAGAAACTAGTGTTACCCTCATTTTACGGAGGCACAGAAAAGATTAGCAACTTGCCCAAGGATACACAACTGGTATTTCCCATGCAAAAATGCCAGAGCCCAAACCCAAGAAGTCGGGCCACAGCCTGCCCCTTAGCCATGCCTGTCTGCTGTGGCATGGATCTGGTTTGGCCAAGACCCTCGATGGACGCCTTTGCTCCTGGGAAAGGGTGGGCACAAAGGGGACAGAGTTGGCTGCAGAGAATTTCAGAAGCTTCGACTCCCAGGGTCCCCTGTCCCTCAGCGTGTGGGGATCTTTTGCCTCTGACATCAGAGCCTGGACCCCACTTAACAGGCACATCCATTCTTGGGGACTCTGTCGTCCTATTAATCATGCTGGTGGAAATCAGAGATTTTTCCATCAAGAGTCTGAAAGCTCCATTTTCAAAAGATGCTTATCATTGTATAAATGAATAGCCATCTCCTTATGAAGCATTCTGCTTTGAAATTCTGGGATGAAAGGGCTGGAGCACCAGTGATTGGAGTGGTGGTAATAATGGTAACAATAATCATGATCATCATGCTGCACGATGATTTTATTTTTGAAGTTAGGGAGGGCTAATTAGTGCTCTCTGACTTCATGCTCCAACCCTGTGCCATGCTCTTCCTAAAAGCCAGAATACTATCTGGCCCAGGAAAGTGGCTCCTGCAGAAATAGGGCTGTGGAAAATTAATGCTCTCACCTTGAGCTTTCTCTTCCCATCCCTGGGCCTTTTGAAGATCAGGTAAAAATGCATCCATGCCACACAGGAACCTCTGGGATCACCAAGGACTTCAATGTGTTAGAATCCAGGACAAATTCTGTAGCGGCTCAGGGTCACGTGCCTACTTTGCATTGCTGGCCTCGGGACGCCGTGATTTCTGTTCCTCACCAGATCCAGGGAGATCCCTCAGCTTGGACAGGTCAGTAAGGGCCTCCGACAGGTGTGTGAGCATAAAGATTCGAGGCCATCTGTACCTGGGGTGGGACAACGGGGAGAAGTAGCCCCCATCCCCGGGGAACCATCACGCCAATCACACAGGATGTTCCCGGCCGCGTCGCGCTCCTCTCCCCGACGTCTGCCTCCACTGCTCGCTGGGAACACAGGAGGCTGCCTTTCGGGCAGGTTGAGCAGTGGCAGATGGCACAAGATGTTCACATCAGTGGACCATCCTGGTGGAGCTGCGGAAAAACAAGGGAAATCTTTGCCCAAAGAGAAGGAATGGAGTCTTCCAAAGTGGAATATGATCTCCAGCAGGGAAATTCACCTGGGCGCGCCCTGGACAGAGCAGGCTGGACAGTCCTTTGCGCCATCCATTTGCGCCCCGTCCCAGATGGGCTCTGAATCTGATTAGGGCGGCCAGAGGAGCAGGTAGTGACAGGGGTGGGCTGGGGAGGGTCCGCCTTGTCCTGTCCCCTCTGCTCGGACTGCTGCCGTGAACGCCGCTACCTGGGGCTCAGACAAAGGACCTGTATCTCTCACAGTGCTGGGGCTGGGCGTCCAGGGTTCTGTTCCGGGCAAGAGCCCTCTTTCTGGCTTCTCGCTGGGTCCTCGCTTGCCAGAGGGAACGAGCGAGCACGCGCCAGGGTCTCTCCCATCCCTGTAGGGTGCTCATCCCATAGGGGGGCCCATCCTCATGACCTCATGCAACACCAATCATTTTCGATTAAGAATAAATAGCATTTCCAAATTAAAAATAAATTGCATAAGACATCTGGATTCTCCTATCTGTGTCTATAGTTGCTTTGGTTAAATCATATGAAGAAAACTACATATATGGCCTCGGACGCATCTGTAGTCGGGAAAGAGCCTTTTTCGTGGGCATCTTGTTTGATACTACCCGAAAATTTAACAAGTGGTAGTTTCTTAAAGGTGAGTTCCAAGGAGAAATTCCATATCCGTGCCTTTTGCACTGATTACATTAAAAAGTATTAGTTTATCTTACTTTGGATGACTCTTCACCCAGGCATCATTTTTTATTAAAGCTTTTAATTTTCATTCCAGAATAGTTAACATATGACAGCTTTATCGAGATAGTGTCCACGTACCACACAATTCAGCCGTTTGACGCGTGTGATTCAGTGGTTTCTGATGTGTCCACAGATACATGCAACGATCACTACATGAATATTAGAACATTTTCATCACCTCTCAAAGAAATTGTAGCCTTTAGCTGTCTCTCTCCTATCTGCCCTCCCTTCCCCACTCCCCTACCCTGGCTCCCACAGCCCTAAGCAACCAGCGATGTGCTCTCTGTCCCTATAGATGTCCCTATGGTGCGCAGTTTACATCGATGAACAATACGGGGCCTTGGTCTGGCTCCTTTCTCTAGAGTGATGTGCATTGTAGAGCGGTCCGCGCTGCATTTTATGGCTGAGGGCTGTTCCGTTGTGTGGGTCAGGTGCGCGTTTGTGTATCCGCTCTCCCGCTGGTGAGCAGTTGCCGTTGCATCCACCTTTTGGCTGCTGGAATCCTGCTGCCAGGAATATGCATGTGCAAGTTCCTGTGTGGACTTTTACTGCTCATTCTTAGGACCCCTGGTGGGCTCTCTTGATGCCTGAAGCTTTTCATGTGGGACACTTGATTGACTGGATCTGCACAAAGTATACAGTCCAAATTAGGACACTTTGAGAGGGAGGGGAACAGTTACTCTGGGACAGCAGCCCCGGGCGGACCGGAACGTACGGCCACCCTGCTTGCTGAGGGCCTCCCTCTGAACACGCACCTCCCCCAGATTGGTACTTGACCTTCTTCTTCTTCTTCTATTTTTTTATTTAACATTTATTCATTCTTGAGAGACAGAGAGGCAGAGTGCGTGGGGGGGAGGGGCAGAGAGAGAGAGAGAAAGGGAGACACAGACTCTGAAGCAGACCCCAGGCTCTGAGCTGTCAGCACAGAGCCTGATGTGGGGCTCAAACCCACGAACGGTGAGATCATGACCTGAGCTGAAGTTGGACGCTTAACCGACTGAGCCCCCAGGCGCCCCTCGGCCTTCTTAAATACTACGCAGATGAGGCTCGCTGCCCCTCCCCATTTTCAAGCAACCTTTGGTAATGCATGCCCCGATCTGAGAGTTTAACAACGTATCTCTGCTGGATGTTTGGGCAAATGCCCGAACTCCCCAGCCCCTGATCCCAAGTCCAGGTTCCAAAGGGATGTTTGTCTGCTCTATATTCTCTGGAACTCACTAGAATGAAATAGAGGGCGTCCTGAGCAACGACCTCACTTGTCTGATTCAGCAGCCACAGAGTACATTTTGGCTAAGTGAGCGGATGGATTTAAGAATGACTGACCCTAAGCTGCCGGGAGCTCTGCCTGAAGGGAAGCTGACCCAAATAAGCATGCGTCATCCTCTTCCCGCCCGGCTCTCAGGACACTGCCGGATGGACACCCCCCCCACCCCCCCATGGCACTTGGCAGATCCTTGTCTGCAGTAGGGGGGTGCTCTATTCCTGTTGAGTAAGGTGTCACGCTCACGGACATGGGTGGAGGTAGTGCCTGCTTTCCTACGTATTATTCTGCTGACTCTTCGGAGACCTGAGCACCACTCCCCCACAGCAGTTCACAGGGTCACGTGCTCCTGCCGCACAGAAGTCTAAGAACGTGCTTATAGGCTCGAGTCCCTGAGAGCAGACAGAGCTTAGGAGCTGGGGTGGGGAGGTGCTCAGTGCCGGACAGTAGCCAGCCGATGACCTTCAGAAAGTTGTCAATGGACAGTGAGGCATTTGTATCTTGTGTATCTGTTTCTCATCTGATTTCCATCCTGAGGGGTAAGCCCTGTGAGGGCAGAGATCAGGTATACTTATCCTGCGGGCAGCTGGGACCCAGCCCCATAAATGCTTGTTGCACGTCACTGACTGTGGACTGCTTCCTAATAATGGCAACTGCGAGCATCTAACACAAAGGAGAATTCATTCCATAGTTCATCTAGTTGAGTCTTCTGAGGCACGCCCCTTTACATCCCGCTTTCAGGATGCGAGGGCCACTGCGGGGAGTGACGTAACCGGTCTGACGTTGTGCAGCTGGGACACGGTAGAGGCAGCACTTGGATTTACTTGTTTCTTGAAAAGCAAACAAACGAATGACACCCGTGTTCCTCTGCCTGCCCCACGCTGCCTCTCGTGGGACACAAGTGTCCACGCTGATTTTGCGGATCTCTGCCGTAGGGGAGGGGGAGGGGCGTGCCGGGGGTGTCGTGGGGGAGGAATCGTAGTATAGCTGCTCCGAGAAAAGATATCCTGGATTGCTACCGTCGCTTTATATAGCCGGGAGGAATGAAACTTCTCAAGCTCATTTGGGAAGCCGTGGGCCTGATTCAGCTTTTAAACACCTGCTCCAGACACGGCAGATCTGTGCCACTTTCTCCAGAGCCTTTTGTTAGCTCCCGTAACAAAGGAAACCTCAGGAGCACCAGACATCCAGCCCAGAGCCAGAGGTCAGTGTCACCTGGGGGACTCAGTAGTGGCTCGCCCTCTCCATGAAGTCTTCAGAAACCCTAGAACAAAGAGCGGAGGAATCCTCAGCTCCACCCCACCCCCACCCCAGGTAGAACTCAGCCAGAGAGCGAAATCAGCATGCTTCAGGATGTGCCGTGGGTGACGTGAAACCCATGTGGCGTGTCTCTGTGTAACCTGCTGACTGGATGTCTGTGCCCCTCTTTGACTATACAGTGAGTGGGGGTAGTAAAACTCATCCCCAGTCGAGAAGCACTTGTGCCTAGGCTTTCCCAGCCTTGTGGGGAAGCACTGACCTGCTCCCTCACACTTGCCCGAAAGTTATAGGAAACTGGAATAAACCATAGCTTGACCTGAGACTGATTTCTATTTCTTACCTATGAGAAAGTCTGTGGGTAGGTTCATATGGATACCCATGATGCCTCAGGGGCCCAGACTACTGCTATCCATTCATTCTGGAACTCTCAGCTTGTAGCTTCCAACCACATCCTTGTCACCTCGGGTTTATTGCGTAGCTGCTGCATCTCTGGCGTCCCGTCCGAGTACCAGGCAGGGATGAGGAAAAGAAGGAAAGCAAAAGGTATGTGCTCAAGAGTCCCGAAGAGCTTTGCAGGAAGTCCCATCAAACCACGTCTGCCTCCGTGTTGCTGGCCAGAAGTGCGTCACGGGCCATCCGAGGTACAAGATAGGCCGGGATGGACGCTTGGTCTGGTACGTTTGTCACCACCCCGCCCCCAACAGCCGCCACAGGGTCCATTGGGAAGGAGGAAGGAGAGAGTGGATGTTGGTGAGTCAGCTAACAGCGTGTAGCTGCAGCCACACTCTCCGGAGGGCTAAACAAAAGTGAATATTTCATAAAAGCGCATTTTAAAGGTGAGAGTCAGGGACCGGCTATGCTGTAGAGAAGAAAATCATGACCCAGGGGTTTTGGGTATTGCTGCCTCAAATCCTGGTTGCCTATCAGGGGCTCTGCTTTTTTGACACATTCAGAAAGTGGGGAATAAAATGGAGGAGATGTGGTTTTGCCCGAAGTGTCCCCTGTGTGACACACTAAATAGAGCCTTGGAGGGGCGCCTGGGTGGCTTAGTCGGTTAAGCGTCCGACTTTCGCTTAGGTCATGATCTCGCGGTTCGTGGGTTCGAGCCCCGCGTCGGCTCTGTGCTGACTGCCAGCTCAGAGCCTGGAGCCTGTTTCAGTCTGTGACTCTCTCTCTCTGACCCTCCCCTGTTCACGCTGTCTCTCTCTATCCTAGAAATAAAAAAAAAAAAAAAAAAAAAATTTAAATAGAGCCTTGCTTTGAATAGGCCCAGGCTGGGTCACCGAGCCATCTCTTCCCTGCTGGGTGATCTGGACAATCTTCTTTGAACTACTTATACGTACATATGTATGTGAGTAGGCCTGGTATTTAGGCAGCGAGCCCAAATAGTACGAACTTACAGTGCTGAAATGCCTTCGTGCCAATTGGAAACAGCCTCTGAACTTAGCCCAGCACCACCCCACGCTCCTTCAGCACCTCACCCGGAACCGCTGCTTGGCTCCGTGGCCACAGCCAGCCTCCCTTCAAGTGCTTAATGTTTTAAATGTTATTCTCAGCCGCAGTGATACTATCAGCCTCTCCAGGTTGTTGTGGAGGTTAAATGAGATTAGAAATGTAAAATTCATCATGGTGGCTGGTGCTTATAGACGGGGGTGAATCTCAGGCCATGCGGGAGCAAGCCAGCTGGGTATTTGCTCTGCATCAGGGCACTCAATAAGTGACATGTCTTTCTCTCTTCTTGGCATGTTCCGGAAGCCTCTTCAAGCCTAAGGATAACAGCTTAGACAAGGCATCATTAGAGGAAGTGGCTTTTCTGCTCGATTACTCTCTGGATTGGCTGTGAGCAGCTCTGACGTCACCTGAGCTGCTACTTGGGAAAGATGGGGTCCAATGGATATTGGCCAGAAAGGGGGCCATAGAAGGGTCAGATGCTTTTTGTGGTGTTAAGAAGGGTCTCTCTGTGGATCCAGAGCACCAATAAAATTCTTAAAGATGATGGTGATGTTGCTGTTGCTGCTGTTGCTAATGGTGAGTGACTATGGTGGTGGTGATGATGATGATGGTGATATGGTGATGGTTATGGTGATGATGATGGTGGTGGTTATGGTTATGATGGTGGTGACAATGATGGTGATGGTGATGATGACAGTGATGATGACGGTGGTGGTGGTGATGATGACAATGGCGATGATGGTGATGACGGTGGTGATGGTGATTTTTCTTGACTAATCACAGCTCCTCCCTCTAGATGGAAGTATAGTCTCAAAAGATGCATTTTCTGGTTATCTCTACAGCCGGGGGTAAGCAAATCATGCCCACCACCAGGTGTAGTTGACAAGTGTCTGCCTCTGTGTTTCTAGCATTAGTCAGGCACACGACCCTTGGACAGGTGGTGTAATCTGGTCTCCAGTCCTGTCAGCCTTGAAATTCAAAACCTATCTAGAGTTTGGAGAAGGGAAAGGTGTGCAGGCTCAGCGTGTCCTCCAGAAAATGCCCTCCTTCCCTTGAACAGATTCTGGCGTTGTCAAATTTAGGGGCTCAGTGAAATTGAAACACAAACTATCTTCTTGAATCATTGACATCTACTGGTAAATTTCATCAACTGCAGGGGTGTCCCAAGTGGCGCCTGTCGCTCCCTGGGTGAGGTTCATGTTTCCTCGGCCCACACATATCAGCCCAGCCATGTTACTTGCCTTGGTCAGTGAAATGTGCACAGAAATGACATGTGTTCCTTTCCAGCAGAAGTTGTAAAGGGCCACCATGAGGTTCCACCATGACACCAGGCCTAGTGTTAGTGACTCAGGATGTCCAGGGGTAAGAGCAGCCCCTTCAGGTTGGGTCCCAGAATGAAGACAATGTGCAGCAAAGCTGGTGGCCACTCTTGGAGTCATGAGCAAGAGCAAGAGATTGATCTTCGTTGGGTTCAGCCGTGGAGCTCTGGGGGTTGTCTGTTGATACAACTTGATCTAGTCTGAGCTGACATATGCGGTTTATGAATCAATCTGGAAAGGACGTCAATAGTTGAGACACATGGGCATCCAGCTTTGCCTTCTCTGTCTGGAGCCAAGGGTCTCTGGACCAGGCAATGACCACAACTGCTCTTAGGTCAGACCTTCTTCCCTGAACAGTTGTCCCCTTTAAGGAGCTCTGCAACCAGGAATGCCTCTTTCCAGGCTCACTCAACCACTAGTCCCTTCTGTACATGCTTGGGGCTCATTCAGTGGGTGAAGTAGCAACGGTATGACTTTTGGGGGACAGCGAGAGACTCACCCCCTGCATAACCAAGGATCTTTTCTCCCATGTCTCTGATCTCCACTCCCCTCTTCCTTTAATATCCAAATGAGCCCCATCCTGAGTACTTTGTGAGGCCCAGCACCTCTCCTCCCCCGCCCCACCAAAGCCCAGTGTCTCCTGGAGGGTGAGAGTGGAAGGAAATTTTCCTCCCATCTTCTGGCTCCTCCAGACCCTGGTGACCCTCCCCCACCATGACCTGTCCCACAGCAGAGACCACCCCCTCCCCCCACAGTGCCTTGGAGCAGGACCACAACACAGGACAAACTCCTCAGAATTCGAACTCAACCCCAGTTAGGAGAGAATGTACAGAGTCAGCGGGGCACTGGGGCCCGTCCCCTGGGGCACCCCGGCCCCTGACTGGCCTCTCCGCACACATCTGCCCACCTCTGGGCCTTCTCTTTTCTCCAGCTTCTGGCTCTGGACCTCCAGACTCCGCAATGCCAAGGGGCTGTGCTCCAAATGTCACTTTATTGTGCAATGCAAACCAATTCTCTTTCTGGTCATCCTTGCGCATCTAACAGCCGTCTAAAAGCCAACACTGAAAGCTTTGAAATGGGGGCTTTTCTCCATCCCAGGCCAGATCACATTCTTAGGCACCCCTTTTCTCACCTGCCTTCAGAGTCCGTCACTTGCTCAGAACACGCAGAGGACGGACCTTTTCCTCTTTCTGAGACACAGGCGTGTCTGAATGGGCAGTGGAGACCTGGCATTTTCTCTTGCCGACCCCGGGGCCGTGGGATGATCGTTGCTGGGGGAGGGCAATCTCCACTTCCCTCTCTGGCCTCTGACAGGGCAGCCTTGCCCTTGCACTCAGCTCGAGTCTGCAGCTGTGTGCAAGCCTCACCTGGCACCTGGCGACAAGCTCAGAAGACCCGGGAGGAATTCCAAAGTCTGGGCACTTAACCTCCCCGGAAGGAAAAGCGACTTGGAGTTCATTCCCCGCCACCCCCACCCCCCACCAGGAGGAAGTTTTCTTGTGCAGGGGGAGCTGGTAAGGCAGGGGCAGAGAGGACAGGAGTGTGAACGCTTGAAAGAAACTTATAATAATTTTAATCGGCATTTTTCCCTTCCTTTTAAAATCACAACCTTAGCTACTTAATCAAATGTCATGCTTAAGACACATCTACCTCCTTGGGAGAAAAATGAACAACGGCAGCTCAATTTGGCTTGGATGGGTTTTAAAAATAGTCGACTCTGTGAAGGCCATTAGGTAAATGGCCTAAGAGAGCTTCAAAGAGGACCCCCCGCAGAGGGTCAGCCAACTCCTTCTTAGGGAAAGTAGGGCAGGGCAGAGGCTGGGAGGGCCAGGGTGCAGCCTGCGCAGGAGCAGGGGGGCAGTCAGATGTGTGTGGGGAGGGGCCGGCAGATCTTTCTAGAGCCGGTTCGTCTCAGAACCTCCCTTTTGTACTTGAAGCTGCTATGCCTGTGTGTGCGAGCGTGCGTGCGTGCGGGCATGTGTGTGTGTGTGTGTGTGTGTGTGTGTATGTGTGAAAGAGAGAGACAGTCTGTGCATCTGGTGTGGGATGATGTACCCACCCTCCCAATTCCCAAGCGAGGAAAGGGTCAGAAATGGGACAAGCCGTTAGAGTACAGGAAACCGGCTGCATTAACGGTGAAATATTAAGTTCTGGCTTTATTATTTTACAGCATGTGAAACATGACAATGTTTTCTTCAAGAGAAAAAAACAAACACAAACAGAATGCCAGGTGGGGGCTCTCTTTGGCGGGAGTTGTGCAGGCCTGATCAGCGCACAACTGGGAAAAGAACCGAGCGAGCCCTGGTCCTTGCGGAAGTGTTCCAGCCTGGGTGGGGCGGCGGGTGGCCTCCCTCCCCCAAAGATTTAAGAGGCCTGCGCTCACTGGGTGACTGTGTGTCTCGAGACGGACACAGTAGCTGTTCACCAAGTGAGTGCTGACCATGCTACACCTTCCAGCTTCCGCCCTGTTTTTTTTCAGGACACACTCCTGTGTACAATCCTCTTAGCCCTGGGGCGCATACCTAGGGGCTGGGGACCCCCAGGGCATGTGGGTAGAATCCAAGGGGTCTCCATACTTGGGTGGGGGAAAATGCCGTCTTTATTCTTGCAAATTCCAACTGAAATCCAGCTTTTCCTTCCATTACAGGTGCAGGCAACAGGCCACAGTGGCGTGAGGTCCCTGAACGGGGCCAAACAGGGAACCCGCAGTCAGTCATTCCCCCATCCCGTGACGGAGACTTCGGACGCCCCAAAGCACCACTGCCACCAAGCTCCACCTCCTGAACCCTGCTACGTCTTGGATCCACCCACTCATTACTTGACCTAATAATGAGTACATAGGTTGCTATTCCAAAACGTGTTTTGATATTTGGGTGACACATTGCAATAGCACTGACTTCCTAAAAACCCTCTGCGGTTTAGTGTATGCATTTCTAAACGTCCTGAGACAAGGCCCACAAGTTGGACCCCTTCCCATGGCTGCTGAAGGGGGTCCCCCCACCGCCCACAGCCGCCTGGCCCAGGGTTGCCCTGGCTCCTCCGATGGCCTCCGTCCTGCAGCACCGCCACGTAGTCCCGCTAGGTGGCAGCACTGGGGGCACCCCCTTCTCCCCATGACAATCCCAGGCCCAGCCTGTGCTTTGCGCACCTCCCTGCCTCCCTTTGGGGGACGTGTTCCCCCAAACTCCTCAGGGGGGAGGCTCTGGGGGAAGACCACCCAGGGGTGGCCAGGCAGGTGCAGGGCTGGCTCGGCCCGGTGCTTCCTTGAACCCTAACAGTGACGGCGTGTGTGAGGCCAACTCACTGAATCCCCACGACGTCTGGAAGGGAGCATGAGACCCACTTTGCAGAGGAGCGAACAAGATCAGAGAGGCGCATGACCCCACAGTTAGCAAACGGCGGTGGCGGGTCTGCCCACGTCAAAATTTGGGCCCTCGCCACTACCCTTCCTTGCTTCCTGACTTTCTCCTCTGGGTCTTCCTGGGCCTGCGGTCGGGGCGGAGTAGACTCCCGTGATGCCCAGGGAAGGGTCCACCTTCTTCCAGAGCCCAGAGCCCACCCCCAGCCCGCTGCCCTTCCCAGGGAGGCTGAGCTGCCCGGTCTCTGCTGACCTCACGAGGCTGGGGTGGTTCCCGAGCTTAGCCTGGGTGGGGGGGCTGCATAGATGGGGTCTGGTGTGGGTTGACCTTCCTCCACTCCTGGGACCCCCTGCCACATCTGCCACAGGAGCGCGGCCCGAGGCGGTCTCCACGGCCCCGACTGCACCTCCCTGGAGGCCGCCGGTGGACGGGGCGCCTCTGTGGGTGGCCTTCCGGCCTCTGGCCAAGCAGTTCGCCGTAGGTCACTTCTCTCCCTCAGGGAGGGAGGCCGCACGTGGGGCCCTCCCTTCCTCCCCCAGCCTCCCCCTGCAAAGCCAGCCTCCCCGGCAGCTCGGGCAAGTCCTGGGGTGCGCAGGGGCCGGGTACCGCCTGGGGCGCGAGCCGGGAGGCCGAGGGCCGGCCCCAGCGAGTCCTCAGGACCGGGGGCCTAGCAAGGGCGGCCGCAGTCGGGCGAGCTGCCTCACGCTCAGCCCCCGTGCGTGGGTGGGTGGGGGCGGAGGGGAGAGGCGCGTCGAAATTCGGGACCGGGCTGGGTCGGGGCCGAAGGCGCTAAGCTCCGACCTGGAGAGCAGGGGCCCAAGGCGGGGGCCTGGGAGGCGGGACCCTCCCGCTCCGCGGACTCTGGCGGCGCCTCTCGCGCAGCTCTGCCGGGAGGAAACTTTCCGCGCAGCCTCTCGCTGCCGGCGCCCCCCACCCCAGGGCTCCCTCGGGGCCGCCCCCTCCCCAGATGAGCTCTCCGGGTGCACTGGGCGCCCCCGTAAACGGGTCGGAACCTCAAACTGCTTCGCAGGCCATCCGGTTACCGTGGCAACACCATCCGGCGGCGCCCGGCGGTCCAATCCGCGCCCGCGGCCTCTCTCGAGCCGCTCCCAAGGTGGGGACCCGGACGAGGCGGGGGACGGGGAGGGGGCGGCCGGGGCCCGCCTGACGCGCCGCGGGGCCCGGCACAGCCCCGCGCACCGAGGCGGGGCGGCGAGCGGCAGCCGGCGCCGGGCAGGGGGCTCCGGCTGCGGTTCGAGGGGCGGGGAAGGCGGGTGACGTGAGCCGGGCCGGGCGGGCGGAGTTGGGACCCGCTCGGGGAGGCGGGGGCGAGCGCGCGGAGAGGCAGACGCGCGGAGGGAGGCGGCCGAGCGGCGCGGGCGGCTCTGCGGCGGGCGCGGTGGGCGCGGGCGGCGGGGCCCCGGGATCCCCGCGCCCTCGGCGCCGCGCCACGTCCCCCGCCCCGCGCCCACGGCGCCCTCGCCCCGGCGCGCCTCCCGCGCCCGCCTCCTGCCGGCCTCCGGCGCCGCGGCCGTCTGCAGAGCGAGCGCTCAGACGGAGCCCCGGCCAACCGGAGAGGCGCCGGCGGCGCACCCCCGCCGGAGCCCCCTGACCTGGCGGCGCGCAGAGGCGACCCGCGTCCTTCCGCGTCGCCGCCGCCCGCACCCCCGGGCCGCGCCGCCCCCTCGGCGCGGGGCTGGGACCGGAGGCGAGAGCCGCGCCACGAGACACGCACGGTGCGCGGCGGCGCCGCCCGGCCTCCCTCCCCACCGCCCCGGAGGGCGAAGCCGCGTCTCCTGCGACCCTCACCGCGCGGCCGCAGCGCCGGAGCGCGCCCCTCCCGGGCCGGCCGTGGGCGCCCCCGGCCTCGCCGCCGCCCTGCTGGCTCGCCCCGGAGGGGCGGCGGCCCCGCGCCCCGGCCGGAGGATGCGCCCCGCGGCCGCCCCGCCTGAGCCATGCGCCCCAACGGCGGCGGCGCGCCGGCCGGCATGGCGCCCGCGCGGCCGCGCTCTGACTCGCCTGCGCCCCGCGGCGGCGGGCGGCGGCGGCGGCGGACCGAGAGCCGGAGACCGGCGCCGCGGGACGGAAGCGAGCGGGCGCGGGCGCCGCGCAGATGGCCGGGGCGAGCAAGGTCTGAGGCTCCGCTGCCCGAAACGTGACCATGTGGATTCAACAGCTTTTAGGACTCAGGTGAGCGACCGGGTCGGCGCCGGGGTGCGTGTGGCTGCGTGGGTGCGTGGGTGCCGGGCTGGGCTGGAGCGGCGCTCTCCACAACGTTACGAATAAAGCGACCCCTCCCCGCCCCCCGCTGGCGGCCAGAGGGGGCCTCGGGAGCCGGGTCCGGGTGCCAGTCCGGAGCTCGGAGCTCCGCGGCCGCGCAGGGAGCGGCCGGCTCTGCCTGCCTGCGCGCGTCCGGGTCCGGCCAGCGGTGCCCGCCCCAGCTCCCCGTGCAGCGGGGCCGGCCCAGCCCGCGGCTCCCGGCGCCAGCAGCGCAGTGTCCTGGCCCGCCGCTCCGCGCGCCTCCTCCCCGGGCCCGGCCGGCCGTGGACCCCGGGCGGGTGCCGGGGCTGCCGGAGAGAGCCAGAGCTCTCCCGGCTCCTGGCTCCCGGCTCCCGGTGAGAGCTTGGCAGGCGGAGTTGGAGGAAGCCAAAATCAAGCAGCCACTCCGCCCTCCCTTCCCTTTCCTCGGGGCCCCAGGGCGGAGCAGGGGCCTCCCGGGCTCCCAGCTGCCGATCCAGCTGTTTGCCGGTGACCTCCGGGCCCGACGGGCGCGCACAGCTGGCGGGCAGCGGGGGCGGGAGACGCTGGGGCTCTGGGGGTGCGCAGGCGGGCACCCCCTCTCGCCCTCCCCCTCCCCCGACGCAGACACCGCGGGAGCGCCCCGGGGCTTGTCTGGGTCCGGCCTCCAGGGCCGGGTGGACCCAGGGGGTCGAGCCGGGAGCCCGCGGCGGGGGTACTCAGGAGACCCTTTCCGGCAAACTTTGCCCGCCTGTCCGGGCGCTCAGGCTCTCCAGCCGCGCCTCGGGCGGCCTAGGGCCCAGGAGCGCGCGGTCGACTCCTTGACCCGGCAGGCTGCCCCCGAACCGCCGCCCGCCTGCGCGGGGGCTTCGCCGAGCCGGTGCGTGTGGGTCCCGGGTTGCAACCGAAAGCAGGCAGGACCGAGGCGGAGGCGGAGACGCGCGTGCGGTTCTGGAGTTTGTCCGCTGGGATGCACTGCGCTGCCGCGCTGGGGAGCAGAGAGCCGGCCGGTGCCGGAGCCGCCCCCACCGCCGCCCCGTCCGGGCTGCGGGGAGTGAGCCGAAGCGAGACTCGAGTGCGCGTCCTGGTTCTGAGACACCGGAAGAGGCCGAGCGCGCCAGGCGTTGTCCAGCCACCCCCCACCCCGCGGGGAAAGATTGTTTAAAGCGTCTAGTGAAAATTGTCAAATGTTATTATCCGCGTTTTTCTTTTTCTGGAAAGCGGCGTTCCTTCTCCTGGTGCCCGGGGCTTGATTGCCAGCGCGGGCTTTAAAAGGTTAATCGTGAATCGGATCCTGTTGGGTGCTGGCCTGGCCTGAATCGATACAGTGTGCTTGGACTAGATAAGGTTTAGGCTCCCGGTTCTGGGACGCAGACAAAATGGATCCAGGGCAGCCTTGCCGGGTGACCCTCTCCAGGTGCCTTGCCATCTGCGTCTCAGGGCTCAGCCAGCTCCCGAGGGCCTCGAGGAAGATCAGAGGGTCCCAGCGCCGGCTCTGGGCGCACCTCCCACTCCCACCTGCTCCCCGAGCTAATGTCTGGTGCTTGATTTCTGACTGACTGCTGGCAAGTTATTGGAACTGATGTGGTTTCTTTTTTTCCTTTATTACTAAGTTGCTAGATTGAAAGATTAGTACATTTTGATAAGGGGAGAGGAGAGTAAATATCATGGAAGGAAACCTCTCTGTTGGTTCCAGATTCACTAAAACACTTCCTCTGAAGCATCCCCAAGTGAGATCTCCTTGGGATTTTGCTGTAGGAAATAGTTCTGTTGGTGATTTTGAAGTTTGACCTTTTGGGTTTTTTTTTTTTCTTCAGTGTTAGCACAAGAGATTTTCTGTAAGTGTGCCTCTAAGGACGAGCTGTCACCTATCTCGGAGGCTGACGGGAGAGAGCTCTGCCATGTCTGTGGGAGCCCCCTCCCCCTCCCCCGGCCAGGAGAGGCGCCTGGCTGGGAGGGCCCCGTGCGTTTAGCATCATACCGGCAAGGGTCACACTAACAAAGCCCGGATTGCTTGCTTGAGACCTGGAAATGCGCTTTTTCCTTGAAGAAAGCCCTTCGTCGTCTCGGTGGCTCCCCAGGCGAGCACTGGGCCCCCCGCTGCCAGGCTTTGAGCCTGGTTGTGTCAGGCAGATGCCGAACCGGAGCCCAGGTGGCAGAAAGCAGCTCGGGGCATTACCTGAGCGGAGCAGCTCTCTGCTCGGGCTCCCGGACACAAAGTCTGGGCTCAGTGTTTGGCTTCTGCGTTCGGCCAGAGCTGTGCCTGGAGCCTTTTCTTCTCCTGAGGCAGAAACGGGCAGAGTCGTAGCCGTTTCCGTGCCTCTGTGGTGGTAGTGGCTTCAGAGCTGCAAGCAGGGATCAAGGTATCTCTCGAAGGCAGCCCAGTGGCTTGACCAGCTGGGTTGGAGCTCAGACAGAGCGCCGAGCCCAGCTTGGAGGGGTGCTGAGTAAGCACGCGGCGGAGACTTTGGCTGCCTCCTTGGAAGTGGCCTGGAGGCTGCAGCCCACGGTGCCGCAGCTTTTTCAGGGGCTGGGAGCGTGCCGGGCATCGGCGAGGTGTCCTCAGGGGCACCACGGCTCCTTCCCAGACTGTGCCCACCACACGGCCCCTGGTGCGTGTGTCTGCGTGGGGGTGGGCACGGGACAAAGTGACGTGACTATCTTTCTTCACGGGGCGCTTCTCAGTCCCCTGTGCACTCAGCACCACGCTCGGGCCTCAGCACATGGACCCAGTGGGTTTGCCTCTCACCATCCACACCTCGAAAGCCCTCCAGCAGCTGGGGACTGAGCAGAGGCGTTAGGACTACGGACGGAGTCAGACGCTCCGTCCACAGGCATCGCCCTCCTGGCGAAGCCTGGCTCCTGCCCATTTCCAGCTGCTGACACCGAATTGATTGCCGCCGGAATCCATCGAGTGTCAGCGGCCGGGATGCTCATCAGAGACAGTAATGCTGGAATAAACGGCCATTCTGGGCGTCAGCTGGGATCTCTCCACCACGGGGGCGCGTCCCCCTCCCCTCATGCCACGCCCACCCAGGGGATCCACCGGCCAAGCGGAGGAGGGGCTGGCGGGCTCTTCCCAGTCTGCCCCTTCTGTTGATTTATTGTAATCACCTGCTTCCTTTTTCTTCTGTGCATCCAAGAGTCGCAGTAAGTAGGGAGCAGGGCAGGCCAGCTCGCCCGCGGCGACAGCTCCCCGCCCCCCGAGTCCTCTGTCTGGCGTCTCCCCCACGGAACTCGCTTGCTTCCCCGCCGCATCCTGCGTCCTCTGAGCCGGGGTCGCCCAGCTGTCCGTGGGATCTGCGGCAGCCCAGCCCGGCCTTGTCCCCCCAGCCCCGCTGGCCTGGGCACCGTCAAGGTGTCGGGCACGAGACATTTCCCTTCATTTCCCTGGGCTTTTTGTGGGCACTCGACGCTGCGCGGTCCTGTGGATAAAAGCCGCAGCCCAGGTCGTGATGAGGCGGATAACCAGCAACCCCCGACCCGCCCCTGGGGACCCAGGCTTCCAGAGCCCAGGGGCTCCTGTCTGGGGTTACGTAAGAGTCATCTGCTTTCCATATGCGTAGTTGCCAAGTTTTCTTCAAAGGGCTACAAGTCAGTAGAGACCAAATTGATGTAAAGATTAGCTTGGAAAGCCAAATATATCCTTGATCTAGATTTTCATGTTTGAAGTCTGGCTCGAGAGGGTTCCTCCTGCCCGGTACCAGTCAGACACGGGGGGGCAGGAGCCGAGGCTGCTGGGGCTGGAGCACACAGCCGTGGGGCCCACCGACTCTGTTTCCCTAAGACCCCCTTCCAGGAATTCAAAGGCGTCGGTGAGTCATGAGGCCCTGAGTGGGGACTGGCAGTTATATAACTCAGATTAAGTCTCAGTTAATAGAAAGTCAGAGGCTGCAGCGTGGCCATGTCAGAGCCCGGGGGGCCCTGGGGTGGGGGTGGGGGGGGCTCTCTAGTTCTTCCTCGTCAGGGCGGGATCGGGTGTGGCCTTGCGGGAGGCCTGGCTGCCCCAGTCTCGGGGCCAGCACTCTGTGCTCCTGCCATCAGCACGGATGGTGGGGCATTTCTTCACCGCCAGCTCCCCGACGCCCCTTCCAGAGAAGGGTGCAGGATTCGTTCCCCGCGGCCACTGGGGTGGGGGCCGGCTGCCTGATGGTGGACAGGCCTGGTGAGCTGTGCTGGCCTCATCGCCTCCCTCTGGCAAGGGCTCCGGGAGGAGCCAGAGGCCCAACGTTCCCCTATGGGGGGCGTATCCTCGTCTCCATAAGTATCAACACCAAAAGAGAGCCCAGCACACGGGCAGCAGGCTGGGAGTCACGCGTTGGCAAAGGACAGGATCCTGGCACTAGACCAAGGGGGCCTGGGGAGGGGGTGCTGGGCTAGAGTTTGCATTTCCGTGCCCTGCATGCGCTCTGCGGAGGATGTCACTTTATCCCTCACCCCCGCCCCAGCCCCAAGGAAAGGTCGATGGCAGCCTTGCTGGGCCCACTGTGCTTGAGCCTTGCAGCCTGCCGTCCGCTGTGCCTGAGCTGTCCCGTCACTGGGGCGTCTGCCGTTGCTGCGTTTCTTGGGTGGCCGGCCAGGGAGGGCTGGCGTGGGACGACCCACTGCCCCTCTGCCCGCCCTTCGTTTCCAGCCCCTTGTGGGCAGTCGCCTGGCCCACGTGGCTGTCAGAGCCTTGTCGCCTGGCCTCCCCGTGAGAGTCAGTGCTGGAGCCCGTGCATGACCCCAGGGGCTTCTGGAAAGCGCAGCCTCCAGACCTCGGAGCAGCAGTGGAGACTCAGGGGGTGTGTCCCCCGGAAACCTGTGCTCAGGCTTCCTGTTTTGCCTGGAAGAGGAGCTCTGGTCTCTGAACTGTGGGCTCCTGAGGGCAGGGACCAGCCTCGTTCTTCACTGCCTCCTGTAAATGCTCAGGAGATGTCTGTGATGCCTGCCTGGCACCGTGCCCTTGCTTCGTCAGGTCTTGCGCTGTGGTTACTCGTCCTTAACTCCACACTGAAATGTAGGAAAGGAATTCCCGGCTGGCCCTGCCTTAGGTTTAGGCCCTGTCCTGTCTCAGAGAGATACATCACTTCTTCCACCCTGCATCCTGGACTTCACATTCCACCATTAGAGATTCTTTTCTTTGCTGTGAGACTTAGTCTCAATTGGAATGCAGACATGTTTAGGAAAAAGCAATCCTTATGGAGCTCTTTCAGTCATCATGGGCTCACTAGGAGTGAAAGTATCCGGTATTCGAGTGTCTGGGAGGAAGAGTGGATGCGTGAAGGCAGGTGGCACGGGGGTGGCGGTGGGGCCGAGGGGCAAGGGACCACCGAGGGAGCACGGGGAGATGTGGGGTGAGGGTGGGCTTGGGGTCCCATGCAAACTATTGGCCTCACAATTGGACTCAGTTCTCCCCTCCCTTTGGCTTTCTCGGGGACGGGAAGGGGGTTCACACGCGGAACTAGGAAAAAGTGAAGCTGGGACAGAGCCAATTCCTTTGAGAGAGAAGGTTCTGGTCCATCTGTGAGTCTGCAGGTGGGCGGCCAGGTAGACGCTGAGGAGCGCTAGCGACGCATCCACGCCTCTGGCACCTGTACTCCTGTCCCGAAGGTGAGCCGCAGAATTTGCGCCCTACCTGGGCCGCACGTGTCTGCCTTTCCTAAACAGCTGGGCCGTCCTTGACCTACATTAGAGTCGTTTCAGGTGCGCAGCATCATGACCTGATATTTGTAAGTCAAGTCAGCGTCCAACCCTTTACTCGGTTACAGAATTTTATTTTTCACACTGGTGGTTGCTGGAGTGGGGGGTGGGGGGTGGAGGCAAAATGGGCGAAGGGGGTCAAAAGCGGCACATATGCAGCTGTGAAACAAATAAGTCACCAGAGCTGCACGCGCAGCGTGGTGACTCTAGGTCATCTAACCGTTTGCTTTAAATGTCTGTGCAACGGGGAGAAGACGCCCAGATCTCTCGTCTCGTGGTCATTTCGTCCACACCTGTAACTCGCTGCTCCGTTCCCACATGCCTGGGGGCTGGCTGTGAGCAGATGCCGTGCAGACTCCAAACTGAGAGTAAGATTACAATCATTTTATAAGAAGGAAGGAAAGTAGGCATTTCAGAGCCTGCCGCCCCTCCCCCAGCCAGCATGGGACTCTGGTGCCGTTGGTCATTGGTACCAGCTCCGAGAAGCGTCGGGCTGGCCAGCAGTGGACAGTTGCTGCGTGCCACACCTGTGCCTGGTTGTGCCAGCGCCAGGGTAGCACACTGAGCGAGGGCAGGGGCAGCAGCTACCGCCTCCGGGCCCCGTTGCCCCAAGTGAGGGACAGCTGGCCTGCAGGTCGGTGGTTCACACCTTCTGGAGCCCTTCCCACGCTGGTTGTAAGGAAGCGCTTTGGGGACTCTACAGGGGGGTGTGTGTGACAGAGTCTGCTGGCTTGTAAGAGACGTGTCACAGGCCAGGGGACAGTCAGTGGCGGGCTAAGACCAGCAAATGAAAGAATGACAGAAGGGAAGTCACCTTCTGGAAGGGAGAGTCCCAGAAGGGGACAGTTCTGGTGGTGCCCCAGCGGGACCAGAGCCAGCGTCTGCTAGGAAGTCGCGGCTCCCGCATGGACACACCCTGGGATGACGGACACCCTCAGGGCTCCGCGGCAGCACCCAAGGGCAGGACCTTCATGCTCTCCCCTGAATTTAGAACTTATCACCCACGTGATGATGAGAGCCTGTGCCACCTCGGGCCTCGTGGGAGGAGGAGATGGCGAATTGCCAAGGTCTGATTCTAATGAAGAAGTTTAGGACTATTACTCCAGATAAAGGTGTGCGTGCGTATCACCCGTGTGTGCGTGCATGTGTGCGTGTGTGCGTGTGTGTGTGTGTGTGTGTGTGGTGTTGGGCACTTTGGGGACCAATGGATATCAAATCAAAGCACTAATAAGAGGCATCTGGCTGGCTCAGTCTGTTTGAGTGCCTGACTCTTGATTTTGGCTCAGGTGATGATCTCACAGTTCATGGGTTCGAGCCCCACGTTGAGCTCTGTCCTGACAGCTCAGTGCCTGCTTGGGATTCTCTCTCTCCCGCTGTCTCTCTGCCCCTCCCCGACTCATGCTCTTTCTCAAAATATATTTTAAAAAATTAAAAAAAGCACTTATACCAGGAGCTCCAACTCCAGGTGAAAAGACCAGTTTTTAAAACAAAACTTCTCCCGCAGAAGACGCTTGCCATGTTCAAAAGGTTGGGCGTCTAATAAGAAAGGATGGAACACTTCTCCTGAGAACGGGGCTGCTGATAAAAAGTAAAAAATCCTTAACAAAATATTAACAAACAAAGTTCAACAATATATAGAAATAAGCATATACCAGGGCAAGTGGGGTTTATTCCGGGAATGTAGAAATGGCTCCATATTTGAAAATCAGTCAAGGCAATCTGTCAGATGAAAAGCTGAAGAAGAAATACCTATGAGCCCCTGCATCTGGTGGAGTCAGCACCTGTCCATGGGAACTGCCAGAGGTGTAGGAATAGAGACTCACTTTCTCCACAAAAGCCTGCAGCTGACTTCATGCCTAATGCTGAGAGACCGGAAGCTTTTCCCCTTGAGGTCAGGAGTAAGCCGGGGACATCTGCTCTCCTGACCCTTATTCGCACAGTGCTGGAAGTCCTAGCCAGTGTTGACCCAGGAAGAAAAGGCAAGAGAAGACATACGGAAAGGAAGCAATAGAATATTGCAGATGATACAATTGTCCACACAAAAAGTCTCATGTAACCTATTAAAAAAAACCTTCTAAAGTTAACACTAGAACTCCCCTAGGACCCAGCAATAGCACTGCTAGGAATTTACCCAAGGGACACAGGAGTGCTGACGCATAGGGGCACATGGACCCCGATGTTCACAGCAGCACTCTCAACAACAGCCAAAACATGGAGAGAGCCTACCTGTCCATCAATGGATGAATGGATCCAGAAGATGTGGTTTATCTATACGATGGAATACTACATGGCAATGAGAAAGAATGAAATCCGGCCATGTGTAGCAACATGGATGGACCTTGAGGGTGTTATGCTGAGCGAAATAAGTCAGACAGAAAAGGACACATATCATACGTTTGCACGTATAGGAGGATTAGGAGGAACTTAACGGAGGACCGTGGGGGAGAAGAAGGGAGGTAATGGTGGGGGAGAGGGAGGGAGGCAAACCATGAAAGACTCTTTTTTTTTTTTTTAACATTGCTACTCTTTAATTAGAACAAATAAAAACCACAGTTTGTGTAGAATAGAAATTGCATGAAACACAATAAGCATGAACGGCCTATTACAACCTGCATTTTTGTAAACGGGCATCCTGAGTGACATCCTGACCATCTACTGGTTAGACACATACCTAGAAGCATCGTTTAAAGTCAGCATGAAAGACTCTTGAATGCTGAGAACAAACTGAGGACTGATTGGGGGGGGAGGATGGGCATGGAAGAGGGCACTTGTGGGGATGAGCACTGGGTGTTATATGGAAACCAACTTGACAGTAAACTATTTGTAAAAAAAAAAAAACAACCTTCTAGAGCTAAAGAGTGAAGTCAGCAAGGTTGATGGCACAAGATACACGTGTAGAAATGAATCACATCCGCATCTAGTAGTAACGAACACATGGATGCTGAAATAAAAAATGCAGTGCCATTTACAGTCACCCCCAAAATGAAACATTTCAGTGTAAACCTAACCAGTCACGGTATGCTCATGACTTGCATGCTCAGAGCTATGTGGTGCTGATGGAAGAAACCAAAGAAAGTCTAAAGAGTGGAAAGTCATACCATGTTCATGGACAGGAAGACTCAAGGAAGGAGGTCACTTCTCAAACCCATATAGAAGGTTCACAGAATCCTTCTCAACAGCCAGCAAACCATTTTCACGCATGGATAAGATTCTTCTGAAATGCATATGTGAAGGTAAGGGAACTAGCGATTCCTAAAACAGTGTTGAAAAAGAATAATAAAGTGAGAGGAAGCAGTCTGATCACAAGGCTTACTGTGTAGCTGTCCTAATCAAGACGGTGTCATCAGTGGAGGGACAGATATATAGATTTTTCTGCAGATAGATTTCCACAAACATGCCCAGCTGATTTTTGATAAAGGTGCTAATTCAGTAGAGGAAGATAGTGTTTTCCAACAAATTGGACTGGAACAATGGGACATTCATAGCCAAGAGCAAACAAACAAACAAGAACCTTGACAGTAAGTCTCCTATCTAATGCAAAATTAACTCAAAATGGGTTACATAATTACATGTAAAATGCAAAACTGGGAAAGCTTTTAGGGAAAAAAAGTAAATAGAAATTATTCAAGATGTGAGACGAGGCAGAAAGCTCTCAGACTTGTCATGAAAATCATAATCCATAAAAGGGGAAAAAAGCTAATAAATTGGATCTCATCAAGAGTTTATAATTTTCTCTGTGAAAGACTCTCCTAAGAGGGTGAAAAGTCACACTACAGAGCAGGAGAGAATGGTCACAAACCACATGCCTGACAAAGGGCAAGTATCTGAAAAACATAAACACCTTCCAAAACGCAATGGTAAAGAAGTTGAACAATCCAATTAGGAACAGGTAAAAGCCTTGAAGGGACGTTTCATCAAAGAGGAGAGTCAGATAGTGGAGAAGCATATGGAAAGATGTTCAGCGTCACTCCTCACCTGTGAGAGTGGCTAAAATAAAAACTACTGACACCACCAAATGCTGACAAGGACGTAGAGAAACTGGGTCCCTCACACACTGCTGGTGGAAAGGTAAAACGTACAGCTGCTCTAGAGCAACTTGACAGTTTGTGACAAAATTATACATGCAACTGGCACGTGGTTGAGCTTTTCCCTCCTGGGCATTCATGCCAGAGAAATGCAGACGTGTTCACCCAAAGATCTGCACACACATTTTACAGCAGCTTTATTTGTAAGTGCCTCCAACTGGAAGCAACCCAGATGCCCTTCGGTGGGTGAATGGCATAGCAAACTGGGGTGCATTCACACCGTGGAGGAGAGCCCAGGAATAACAATGAGAGAACTGTCCTGTACAGCCAACAGCCTGCATGAGTATCTGGGAATGACACTAAGGGCACAAGCCAGTCTAGAAGCCCCTGTGCAATATGGCGGCTCCATAGCATACTTGTAATGGTGACATTGCAGACGTGAGCCGGGCAGTCGTTGTCAGGGTGCAAGAGAGCAGGGCGTTGTCAGGGGTAGGAGGGAAGATAGCATGGCTTCATCAGGGTGGCATGAGGGGTCTCTGCCATGATGGGGAAGCTTTCCATCCTTTTTTATTTTTTTATTTTTTTATTTTTTTATTTCTAGGATAGAGAGAGACAGCGTGAACAGGGGAGGGTCAGAGAGAGAGGGAGACACAGACTCCGAAATAGGCTCCAGGCTCTGAGCTGGCAGTCAGCACAGAACCGCGAGATCATGACCCAAGCGAAAGTCGGACGCTTAACCGACTAAGCCACCCAGGTGCCCCTCCATCCTTTTTTAAAAAAATTTCTTTTAATGTTTATTTATCTTTGAGAGAGACAGAGTATGAGTGGGGAGGGGCAGAGAGAGGTACCCAGAATCTGAAGCAGCTTCAGGCCCTGAGCTGTCAGCACAGAGCCCCACACGGGGCTCGAACCCACGAACAGAGAGATCATGACCTGAGCCGAAGTCGGACACTTAACCGACTGAGCCCCCAGGTGCCCCAGGAAGCTTTCCATCTTGATCGCATCCGTGCCAGTACCCGGCTTATATCTTTGTGCCCTGGTTTCGTGAGATGTTGCTGCTGGGGAAGCCAGGTAAGGACCTCTCCGCATTACATATGACCATTCTCGTGAAAATCTACAATTAACTTAAAATAACAGTTTAATTAAAAAACGAATATTCTCTACTTATCTGCCAGAGATTAGCATCTGATCGTTTGGGGGGTACGTGTCACGGTTGGGCGTCTCGGATTTGGACTGAGCGACAGCCAGGGACTACGGAAGTGGGGAAAGGGGTAAAAACA
Organism: Proteles cristata cristata; assembly: GCA_017311185.1. Classification (NCBI taxonomy): domain Eukaryota; kingdom Metazoa; phylum Chordata; class Mammalia; order Carnivora; family Hyaenidae; genus Proteles; species Proteles cristata. Next base: position 218,732 of record JAESUZ010004211.1, read on the forward strand.
TCACTTTATGAAAGTGGCCGTGCCGTTCTGCCACCCTCTTTAGAATGCAAAACAGAGCAGCCTGTGAATGTGCGGGGTGGCTGATGTGATGAGATACATCATCAGCGACAGTAATAAATGACCCGGCGCATAATTATTGGATAAGAAGAGCTGTCCAGATCCTTCTATAAATCAGGTCAGCTCTGGAAATAGAGCAGCCTTTTTGGGGACAGTCCCACTTTCCAGCCCTGGCACATAGGGCGGCTTCAGGACCACGCTCTGAGGACTTGGAGTCAAATGCACAAACAGTTGGCCTCTTGTTTCCAGATCAGTAAGACGTGAGCCTCAAGTTGGTGAAGGCAGAGCATTGGTCTGTGGCTTTGCTGCTTTCATTTCCTTTTGGTCTTCAAGATAAAAGCCTTGCAGTGTGCTGTGTGTGCACGCACACGCGTGTGAACGTGCGTGAACGCACGCACGCACGACTATGTGCATCCTGTAAATGCTTGTTGAATGGAAGGCTTTGCGTCGTTCCATTGCGTTGCAGTGTAAAGCTCTGTGTCGGACTTGGTCATTAGCTCCTGGGACCCCATGGGCTGGACCCAATAGTACTCCTTCCCTCCATCCAGGTCCAGCTAGGAGGCCACCGCAGTTCCGGATCTTCTTGCAAGCCAGGCTTTGTGCTGGGTGACCCAGCCAGCCTACATCCTCTCGGTCCGTCCTCAGGAGCCTCATGATGACCCTGCAGAGCGGGTATTGTTGCTCATGCCTTACAAAGGAGGAAATGGGAGCTCAGAGAGGTTAAGCGATTTGTCTAACGTCACACAGCTAGCTAGCGGGAGAGCTCTGATTTTTTTAGAAGTTTATTTACTTTTTTTAAAAATGTTTTATTTATTCCTGAGAGAGAGAGAGACAGCGTGAGCAGGGGAGGGTCAGAGAGAGAGGGAGACACAGAATCTGAAGCAGGTTCCAGGCTCTGAACTGTCAGCACAGAGCCTGATGTGGGGCTCGAACCCGCGAACCGTGAGATCATGACCTGAGCTGAAGTCGGACGCTTAACCGACTGAGCCCGCCGGGCGCCCCGAGAGCTGAGGTTTGAACCCAGGTTTCATGGACTCCCGAGTCCACGGGTGCTCTTACCACGGCCCCTTACGGCTCCCATGCTTTTATAAAATCCTCTTCCCACTCCTTTGGTTAAGTTACACGTTGCCCATTTGGGAAAAACAAAAACAAAACCCCAGACAAACAAACAAACAACAAACGGAACCGGAGGGACCCATCTGCTGTGATGCCAGGCGGGCACCGTTAGCATCTAGTCTCTGGACCCAGCTGATGCCGGAATCGCATGTCCCTCCAGCAACCAGACTTTTAGGTAGAAGTTTTATAGTCCAAATCAGGGACTGTTTTGTAGCAAAGAATTGACGAAATGTCAGGAAGGGATGAAAACGTGTTTGTGACACAGATAATGTTATTCAGCCTACTTAGTAATTAAAAAAAATATGTCAGCAACTCCACGGAGGCCTCTCTTGTGAGCTCTTGTGAAATTATACCGTGGAAATTAATGAATGGCCACACTGAGGAGGTTGGGTTCACGTGACTTAAGTCTGGGCTGAAGGACTGCCTGCTGCGTGCGTGTGTGCACTTATTTATTGGAGTGTAATTTATACCCCATAACATCCACCCATTTTAAGTGTACGATCCAATGATTTTTAGTCCGTTTGCCGTGTGTGCATCATGTCCACTGCCCCCGATCGGATCTGTGGTTCTGCTTACAGCCAATCCCCGTTCCCACCCTCAGACTCACAGAACCACTGATCCGATTCTGGTCTCTGTGGATCTGCCTGTTCTGGGCATTTCGAAGGTGGGGTCCGACCACGTGCCATCGCTGGTGTGGCTTTCTTCACTCGGCCTCCCGTCCTGCGGCTTCTGCGGGCTGTAGCGTGCTTCCGCGTTCCCTGTGTTCTTTCTGAGTAGCATCCATTTTCGGATGTACCACCATTGGTCTGTCCGTTGGCTGGCTAACGGGCGCTTGGCTTCTTTCTTCTTTGAGGCTCGGACAAATCGTGCAGCTGTGAACATTGCTCTGGCTCCTCTCGCCGCCCCACGTCCCCGTAAGCACAGACAGAAAGGGTTTGGGGGGGTGGGTGGCCGGAGAAGCCGCTTGCGTTACCAAGCTGGTAGAAATGCCCCGAGCAGGGGTCCGGGATTCCAGCCCTGGGTTTGGATCTGCTCCTTCGCTTCGCCCGAAAGGAAGAGCTGACTGCACACAAGCCATTGTTTATTTGCTCATTTTTCATTTGATAAACATTTACTGAGTGTCAGCAGCGCCTCGCCATAGTGTGAGATAACGAGGAGAAGGTTCTCTGGGCTGCTTGGTGCAGAGATACCATAAAGGGGAACGTATGACTCATTAGAAGGGCTCCCGCCTCGGGGTTCCTGGGGGGCTCAGGCGGTTACGCATCCGACTCTTGGTTTCAGCTCAAGTCATGGTCTCGTGGTTCATAGGTTTGAGCCCCACATTGGGCCCTGCACTGAGGTGGAGGCTGCTTGGGATTCTCTCTCTCTCCCTCTCTCTTTACCCCTCCCTTGCTCATGCTCTCTCTCTCTCTCAAAATAAATGAATAAACATTAAAAAGAAGAAGGACTCCTGGCTGAGCTGGGCATGGTCCCCAGGGCTGGAGGAGGACAGTGTGTGGCCTGGGACTGGAGGCCGGGGGCTGGCAGGTGGCCCTGCGGAATGTCCCCTGGTCCTCTGCTGCGTGGGGGGGCGGGGCCCTTGGTCCCGTCCACGGGGCCTAGCGGAGGCAGCTGTGCTCATCGGGGATCGTGGGCTCCCTTCTGGCGGGACAGTGGTGCAAGTTTCGGGGGTCCACCCTTGGGGAGTCCCTTATAGCAAAGGGCCTCAGAGCATCTTTGTAGATGAAGGACCCCCCCAGTCCACAAGCACGTGCCAGCATGCCCAGGAGGCTTCCCTGGGGTTTGAGGCTAAACCGAGTTGTAGATGCTGCGTGCATGGTCCAGGGTGGGGTGAGTCCCAGGGGGAGCTGGGAGCTCTGAGAGACCTGATCTGACTAAACAGAAAAGTGAAGCAACTGTTATTCGAGGAGACAGTACATTTGCGGGTTATCCTGAGCCTGTGTTTCGGGCAGGGGGCGCATGAGGAGGGCGGGCTCCTGGCCTCCGTCTCGGGCGGGTCCTGAGGGCGTGGGCAAGAGTCACGGCCCCGCTGGCCCTAGAGGGTCTCCGTTCCCAGATGCTGGCCTAACCGCTGGTGTCAGGAGCAGGGGATGCCCAGGCGGGGGCGGGGGGGAGACCCCCCCACTTGGGGAGTAGCGCCGATGGGTGTTGAGGAGGGTTCTGAGTTCTCCTGAGGCTTGGAGAGAAAGAGTGTCCATCGACCGGCTGTCACATCTGCGCCGTGTCCGAGAATCCCCCTCCCTCCCCAGAAGGACCAAGACCGAGCTTGTGTGTGGTCGTGGGCTGGACACCCTCATGGAGGCGCGTGCATAACTGAGCGCTTGTGATTACGGTGTTCCAGCCGCAGTCCTAACACTTGTCCTTCCAGCGTGGCCGTGACCTGGGCATTTAATGATGTCCTCTTCCCCGAGGAGGCTCAGGGAAGCTGAGTGGCCTGTCCACGTCACACAACAAGGAAACAGCAGAGACGGACGCACACCCAGGCTTTCGGGCTCGGCCACTGGTCCTCTGCACCCTCGCATCCTGCTCTCACCATTCTAGAAGACGACGCAGGGGTGCTGGTTGTATTTGAGGCACGTGACATCCCGGCAGGCAGCAAAGCGTGGGACTTGAGCCCAGCACCGCAGGCCAGTGTCCTTCCTCCCTGGCTCGGTGTGGAGCGCACAGGGGTGCCCGGGATAGAGAGATGAGGATGACGCATCGTGACCTTCGGGGATTCTGAGCCCGGAGGGAAAGGTGGCGGCTGTGGGGGTGCCCCTGTGCAGCAGGAGCCTGTCCATGTGGTGCGGGGGCGGGGCAGCGACCCCAGAGGCAGGGCTTCCTGGGGACCAGCTGGGTAGCCACGGAGGGAGGAGTGAACGTGGGCGGTCGGCTCTGCCCCCAGGTGGCTGCAGAGCCCCCCAGACAGCGCGCTCCTGCCGGAGGCCGGCCCGGAGGTCCTCCCGCAGGTCAAGGATGGCCTGGGGGGTAGCTGGCGATTTGGGGGAGGGAGCAGGTCAGGTCCCTGCCCGCTTCTGTTGCCGCGGGAAAACCTTTGCAGACTCTCCGCTCGGCTCCGATGTGCTTCCGCTTGCAAACCTAAATAGCAGCTACATCACGCAGCTCACCTTTCACGTGAGTCCTCCCCTCCTGGCCTGACCGCCTGTGATCAAGAATAACCCTCCTGCTATGGATTCAACACCCCGGATCGTTGCAGAACGCCGTCTTAGCGAACCCGGGGACGGCTCATAGGCCTCATGGACATGCGACTACTTTTTTTTAAAACTGACTTTTCCAAAACAGAATCAGATCCCAGGCAGAGGTTGCACCTTGCATCTCGCAAGGCAGCCGTGGGGCCAAAGCCTCTGCCGCCAGAGCAGCCGAGAGCTGTGTCCCAGCGTTTGGCAAGGAGCTCGCAACAAGGAGGCGGGGAGCCCACCAGGAGCCCCCGCCCCCGCCCCCACCCCCTCCTCTTCGTAAGGAGAAAACGCAGGACTGAACCCAGATGCTGGAAAAAGCTGTACTTCCTGCCCAGGGACATGGTGGCTTTCAGAACGCAAGGATTCTTTAGGGAGCCAATTATGCAAGACAAGAGTAAGCATGTTTATTTTTATGACACCGCGTTTCAAACCCCCAGAAAATGTGGATGGAGCGGCCCCGTTAGGCGCCTGGGTGCCCCCGACGCTGTGCGTTACGCCCCCAGGTTTTCAGGGCGCATCGGCAGCTCCCGGTGAAAGACCCGCGCCCGGCTGGCCTGCCGCCCTCCCACCCCTCCTTCCCACCCCCGGAGGTGCCCGTCACCCCCCACGGGTGCAGCCTCCTTCTTCCCTCAGCGTCTTCCGGGCTGATTGGATTCTCTTCTCGGAAGCCTGAGGCTCAGAAACCCGGAGCCCCGAGCTCATGCCAAGGCTTCTCTTCCTCAGGTTGCCGCGCGCGGGGTGAGAGGGGCAGGCCAGTTCGGGGCTATGGTCCTGTAGTGCCAGACACCCGGGGGTCGCCAGGATTGCAGCCTAGGCTGGCTCTGGGCCTGGTGGGGCCCAGGAAGCTCTGACGCCCCCGTTGAGTGAAGATGGAGTGCCCCTCGCCTGCAAGTGCTGTGTGGGCACGGGCGCAGGAGAGCCTGCCCTGGTCCGGTGGGAGCGTTTAAGGGGAGGGGAGGGCAGTGGCGGCAGTGACATTTCAGGAGCCAAGAGGAAGAAGCGTGTAGCTCCACCTGGAGTAATTAGGAAGGCTTCCTGGAGGAAGTGACGCCTGACCTCCCTTCATCAGGAAGGACGAGTAGAAGGAAGGAAGTGGCCCAGGAAGGAAGGAGCGGCCCGGCCGAGGCTGCAGCGCGGCTGCTCTTCATGGAGCACTTCTGGTGGCTGTGCCTCACCGGGGCGCCGAGGCACCGGGCGGCCTAGTGACTTGCGAGTCCCCACCTCCCGGCTCCCGGGGGGAGGGGCCTGTGCGAGGTGTGGGTGGAGCAGGTGCGTCTGGGTCCGGACGGGTCAGCAGGTTCTGCGCAGCTGAGCGGGTCGCGCACGTGGGGCACCAGAGGGAGGGGCCTGGGTTCCGTCCCTGGGCTGAGCCTGGGGGAGCTGTGCTCCGTCCCCTGGCGTGTTCAGGGGCAGAGGGTGACAGCGGCCGCGGAGAGGCCTCCGGGGAGCAAGCGGACCTGCGGGGGCCCCAGCCCGGCAGCGCCTGTGGTCCTGCGCCAGCCCCGTGGGGGCCCCGGGAGACCCCAGACGGGGACGGGCTCGGGCGGGGAAGGCGGCCTGGACAGGCCCCCGCGGGGCCGCCGGGGCTTGTCTGCTCTGTTTCGCTCAGAATTACTCCCGGGGGGCGTGCTGGCGCGAGACCGCGGGGACAGAGCACAGCTTGCCCCGAGGACCACACCTCTCTTCTGTCCCTGTTGCGGCATTTCTCCCACCCTCCGAGGCCCCTCCCGCCCCCCCTTTGTGAAGCCCACCCCTGCCCACTTTCCTGCCCCCACAGCACGGACGTTCGAAATTCGAGGAAAGTCCTCAAGGTGCAAGGTGATTGAGCAAGAGCACAGTGCACCCGGAATTTTCACGTAGAAGAGGGGGCACTTGGGGGTTTGTTTCTTCCCCAGGTAATGTGCTCGGGGCGGGTCCCAACCTGTGAGGCAGTAAGGCTGTGTGTGTGTGTTGTGTATGTGGAAGTGTGCCAGTGTGTGTGTCCGTGGGCATGTTGTGGAGAATGTGTGTCTGTTTGTATCTGTGTGTGTGTGGAGTGTGTGTATCTGTGTGTGTCGGTGTCCGTGTGTGTGGAGTGCGTGTGTCCGTGTGTGTGTCCTTGTGCGCGTGTGGAGGGCAGTGGGGCAGAGTGGGGGCGGGGTATCAGTGGACTTGAAAATCACCAGTGGGACACCTGGGTGGCTTAGTCGGTTAAGCATCCGACTTTCGCTCAGGTCATGATCTCGCGGTTCGTGGGTTCGAGCCCCGCGTCGGGCTCTGTGCTGACTGGCAGCTCAGAGCCTGGAGCCTGTTTCAGTCTGTGACTCCCTCTCTCTCTGACCCTCCCCTGCTTGCGCTGTCTCTCTCTCCTAGAAATAAATAAAACATTAAAAAAAAAAATTAAAAAAAAAAAAGAAAAGAAAATCACCAGTGAGTAACTCTGCCCTGTTCATCCGTCAGCTGCCACATGGTTCAGAACCTTAATTAACAAAATCTCTCGACAGCCCTCCAAGGTCAGGAAATGCCATTAGCCTTATTTCACAGGTGGGCAAACTGAGGCACTGCAGGGTCCAGCAGTTTTCCCGAGGCCACACAAGGTCAGAAGAGGGGCCCCCAAGGACTCTAGTGGAACCTGAGGGGCCCCTGGGGTCCGGCCGCAGTTCTGGGCGGGTCGCCTGGGGAGGGAGCATGGGCACATCCTACCCGTGTTGTGTGTGCCCCGCATATTCAGGGCCCCAGCCTGGGACACGGGCTGTCCCTGGGGCCCACGTCCCTGGGGCACCCTCTCTGGTGGGCATTCTTGCTGGGTTCTGCCTGCACTGTATTATCCTTCACCCATTTTTCAGTGACAGAAGTCCAGGGGAGCTGGGAGAGACAACAGGGAGGGTGGGCTTCCCGCCTGCCCCCTCCGTGATCTCCCTCAGCCCCTCCCGTCAGTCTGAGATGCCCCTCTTGTGTAGGAATTCCAGGGTCCTACTGAGTCACACGCGGTGGAATTCATGTCAATGGCCATGGAGCATATTTGAATTTCACAGAAAGGACCCAGACTCAGCCAACAGCAGGGACTCAGACTCAGCCAACAGGAGGGACCCAGGCTCAGCCAACTGGAGGGACCCAGACTCAGCCAATTAAAAAAATTTTTTATCGAGATGAAATTCCCATAGCATAAAATGAACTGTTTTAAGGTGTACGCTTCAGTGGCATTTAGTACGTTTACAGTATTGTGTCACCATCACCAGTAGCTGGTTCCAGAATATTTTCATCCTCCTGCAGGCAGCCTGGTGTCCGTTCGCTTTTGTTCGCTTCGTCCCTGGCAGCCACCAGTCTGCTTTCTGTCTCTGGACGTGCCTGTTCTGGACACTTCCCGGACGTGGAAGCAGGCACCGTGTGACCTTTCCTGCCTGGCTTCCTTCCCTCCACTGCTGCTGTGAGGTTCACCCACGCTGCAGTGTGTATCTCCGCTTCCTCCCTTTGAATGGCTGCATACTAGTCCCTTGCGTGGGTAGACCCCATGTTGTCTGCTCCTCCACCGGGGCGCATCTGGCTTGTTTTACCTTTTGGCTACTGTGAGAGGGATGCGCGGGGGTCCGTTTCCACCTCGGTTTTCAGTTCTTTGGGGTGCCTGCCTCCGTGCCAGCACTTCTGAAACACGGGCTTTACCCACACCTGCACACTTGTGTGGCCTTGGGCCGTGCCCACACTCCCTCCCAGCCTCAGTTTCCTCCTCTGAAGGATGGGGCCTGGGGGTGTCCCGCCGCCCGGGGCTGGGAGGAAGGCGACCACGTGAAAAGCACAGCCCAGCACCTGGCGAGCACTAGTGGCTGCTCGGCGACAGCCAGCCCAGCCCCCAAGCCCGTCACAGAGCAGACAGGCCTCTGCTTTGCCTGTGGGCCGGGCGCTGGAGCGCCGGGCAAGGAGCAGCTGTTCCGTCTTTACTCCTCACACCTCCCCAGGGAGGAGGCTCGGGTGAGAAGCAGCACGTTTTATAAGCTCTACACTAAAGAGGGATTATGAGCCATTTTGGGAATGGATTAAAGCAATTGCCCCTGGGATGAATCTTATTCTCGGTGACTTTTGCTTTTCCCTCTTCCTGGACCTCAAAGCTGAGCTGGATGGTCTATTGAAAAATACCTGAGCCGACGTTTATCCTTTTAGCCAGATACCGGCCCGGACCCTGCAGGGACGCGGGGCCTCTTGTGACCCGGCCACGTGCCGTGAACTTGGAACTTCTCCCGTGATGACCCGGCTTGTTGAGCCTGTCGCTTTTCATTGAGAGCAGCATCTTGCTGGCACGGAATCGCGCTGCCGCCGGCTCCCGGGCAGCCGCCGCCCTCCCCCCTCTGCCCTGTTCCAGCACCCGGTCTCCGCGGGGCCTCCCCGCCAGCCTCAAGCCCCGTGGTCTCCTGCCCCGGGAGCCTGCTGGGTCACCGCTTCAGGAAGACGCGTGGAACCCAGCGCAGACCCGAATGAACTGGAGGCCATTTTTCCGGGACGTTCTTTGGCCATCTCCCTTGTTGGAGGAGGGGGAACACAAGCGGCCGCAGACTTCATCCATCCTGGGGATTTAAGTTTCTGGAAACGATCTCTTAAGGGATGTCCCGGCACGCAAATCATTGAGAACATCCTGAACTTGTATCCATCATTTCTGCTCTGTAGAGATGATGGGAATAGTAACACTTGCTGGTATTTAAAGCGTGCGTCACACTCCCCGTGCCCCGTGCATTGTTTCCGCTGCTCTTCACAGCAGCGAGCAGACTTGCGGTGATTTGGCTCACTTGGTATCGAAGAAGAAACTGAGGTCCACAGTATAAGGGTGATCACAATGTTGACATTATGGGGACAGTCTTCCTAAAAGCAACAATACCACTGAACTGTGATGAGGGACTTGGGACGTATCTTGTATATGTGTGCATGTATATACACCCCCCCATCTGGAGCCTGGGTCTCCCATATGACAGGTCAGGACGGCCTGGAGTCCTGAGCACAGCCCGGGAAGGGCGGGGGGCCGCCTCTGGGGTCCTGCTCTCCTTCCCGGGCACCTCTCCCGGTCTGGGTCCCATCAGATCCTCATTCATCACAGGACGATGGCACGTGACCTGGAAACCTCGTTAGCTGGGCTTCTAATCCAAAAGATATTGGCCCATTATTTTTCCTGCTTTTATAGATGCAGAGACTGAACAAAATTGAATCCCTGGGTAACCAGGAAATGTAATTAATGGGAACACAGCATTTCACAGGGAGGCTGGTTGGAGCCTTGCTTTCACTGTAATGATCTAACCAGAGGCCCGCAGTGTGGACCCCGCCTGCGCTCAGGTGCCTGGGAAGAGCAGGGACGTTCAGAAGCGAGCGCTCTCGTGAGCCACGTGCTCCCTTCCTTGGTGAGCTCCTCACGGCACCCTCGCCCTCCGTCCTGCGGTTCCCGTGGGCTTGGGGGCAGAGTCTGGGCTGCTCCTGGGTCCTGTTGTGACGTGCACCTTTATTTAGGCTTGGCAGCCAGGCGTCTCCCAGGGTGTGGGTCTTTATGGGGGTGCGTGTGGGGCACGCCAGGGCTGCCGGCGTCACTGAGGTTATTGGATCCCGGTCACCGTGATGTAAGGATCTCCCGGATGACAAGTAGAAACAAAACAGCCAAAACCCAGGAGCCTCAAAGGGCCAGCCTCAGTGGGCCTTCTGTCTTGGGTGCATTCCGGACAGAAGCCTGTTTCTGCCGGCCTCACCCATGTGCTGTTGGGGACGGCAGCTTTCTGTTGGGGACCCCGTGTTGTGCTCCAAATGACGACAATCCAGCCTCAGGGGTCCCGGAGCTAAGTGTCCCGCACAAAGGGACTCACTTCCAGGAAGCCCCAGAGCAGCCAGCGCCGGGGACCGGAGCTCAGGTCGGACCTTTCCCACTGCAAACGCCATCGGTCCCGGATTTTCCGGGGAGGGGTTGCTTCTGTGTGGTGCACACGGTGTCCCTTTCTCACGGGGGACTTGGGAGGCGCTGTGAACCCCAAGCAGCCCTGGCCCTAGTCCCTGGGCTGCGACCACGGTGTGATGCCTCGTCCGGAACACATCACCTGACACACAGCAGGGACTTACACACGAGTAATTAAGGTCGTTAATCAGTTAATCCTAAAATAGGGAGATTATCCCAGATTATGCAGGGGGTTCAATGTGAGCACATGTGCCCTTCAACCCGGAATCAAAAAGAAAAAAGGGGTGGGGGCAGAGAGGCTGGAAACACAGAAGCAGAGGAGCTCGGGTCACGGGGGCAGGGCCGGGGTCTGCTTCCTGGGGTCTCCAGGACGGGGTGCAGCCCGGCGGTGCCCTGATGTGAGCTGTGTGACCCTGAGCCAAGGACCGGCCGTGCCCGCCGCACTCTGACCCGCAGGCTGAGCCGATGAGTGGGTGCTGCTTAAGCTACTACGTGTGTGGCCTTCCGTCACGTGGTCGTAGATCACTGTTAGGAATGAATTACTCGGTGAGATGCCCTGGTCACCCAGGTGTCTCCCTCCTCCTTCCCCTCTGTTCCTCCCCCACCCCTGTACTTTATATTCTGGCTCTGGGGGGTCCACGAGACCTCCTTGCCCCGTGGGCTCTGGACCCACGGGGGTAGCCGGCATCCGACCTGGAACACGGGCTCGCTGGTGGCTCGCCGTCTCCGAGTGGACCCGTTCGGGTGTGAGTTCTGGCTCAGCCCCACACTTTGTCAACGACTGAGTGAGTTCTCCACCCGCGTTGGATGCACGACTCATCTTTCCTGCTTCAGTCCAGGCTTTTATCCGAACTACGGACCCGGGGCAGCAGTAGGCAGGAGCAGAGCATTTGAGATCTGCGTGGAATGTGCCCAACCCCGTTGTCCCCAGACAGGGCTGCCCGGTAAAATACAGGATGCCCAGGAGCTTTACCTTGTGCCCCGTTATTATCTAATTTCAGACCCACAACAAATATTTTTTTGGTGTAAGTATGTCCCAACTACTGCATGAGATATTCTTATACTGAAAAAAAAAAAAAAAAAAAAGCTGTTGTTTTCCTGAAATGCAAATGTAACCGGGCGTCCGGTACTTTTGTTTGCTAAATCTGGCTGCCCCGATCCCAGAGATTGCAAACGGGCCCAGAGGCTGGTTAGAGGACAGGGCGGTAAAGGGGAGGAGGGCGCTGGCCGCAAGAAGCCGGGGAGCTTTGGGAGTTAGTAAGCACTCTCAAGGTCAGGGGTCAGCAGAGAGTGGTTCAGCGGCACATCTCACGGCTGCCTGATTTTATAAAGTTTTATTGGCACGGGGGCCACGCACACCCGTTTGCATGTTGTCTGTGCTTCTGGCTGCAGAAGACGGAGCTGGGCGGTCGTGACAGAGGCCCCAGCCAAGCCTGCAGAGCCTAAAACACTCGCTCGCCGGGCCTTTCTGGAAATAGTTGGCCCATCCCTGCTGCACGGTCAGAGGTTAACAGGAAGGTGACGGTACTGGGGCCCCTGCGGGAAGGACTCAGGTCGGACACGAGGGGCACCTTCTGACCCCGAGGCCCGGCCTTCTGGTGCGGCGGGCAGAGGCTCTCAGGGCCCCGCTCCCCGCTCCGTGGGAGGCTTTCAGAGCTCCTGCTCTGACGGCTCAGGGCAGGGCAGGGAGCCGCCTCCCCGCCTCCGTATTTTGGGATCTCTGGCAGAAAGTTCCGTGCAAACAAAAGCCTCGTTTCATCTGTGTCCTGTCCCTGTCTTGGTGCGCCGTGCCGCTCCTTCTCGACACTCAGCGTTTTCAGACACAGGCTGTGCGCACGGCCTGAACCGCGGTGCCCTGTGGTCGCGAGAAGCTGGCTCAGGTGCCCTCTGCATGTGGGAGGGTGCTCCCCCTTCACCGTGAGGCCCAGGGTCAGAGCCTCGGGGCTGGAGGGAGGGACAGCTCCGCGCACACAGCCGGCACCCACCCCTCCTGGGCCACCGGCTCCCTCCCCAGCCGCCTCCGGGGCGAGCACTGGGAAGATGCCTCTGTGTGGTCGGAGGGAGCCGTCCCCAGGGGTACCCTCCCTCTGACACCCTCTCCAGGGTTTGCCAGGGGGGGTGTCCAGGATCACTCCACTTCTGACACCAGCTGCAGCACTTGGGGTCCCCCGTAGTTGTCTAGACGGGCTCATGGAACTCGCAAAAGCCCTTAGACTCACAGGGTTTCTTTCAGGGAATGGACAGGTTAGAAATCAGCGAAGGGAAGAGACGCACGCGTCCAGGAAGGAACTAGGCTTCCGCACGCCCTCTCCCTGTGGAGGCGGGGCACCTTGCCCTCCTGGGGACAGTGTGTGACAGGCCACACGGAGTGCGGCCCACCACTCACATAGGTCGAGGTGACTGCCCCCATGGCTGACCTCCGTCTCAGCCCCTGGGGAGGCCAGGCAGATACCACGTGACCCAAAGCCCCCACCGTCAGTCCCACGGCTAGACTGTTTGGTGGTCAAGGCCCCCGGGGAAGATACAGACGCTCTTCTCAGACAGGACATTCAGGGGCCTGGTGACAGCTCCCGGAAGCCGAGGGCAAAGGCCAGACCCGTTTGGACACAGGTTAAATTCTCGGCTACGCAGCGTGCCCGACACTGGCGCTGGGGGCTGATATAATCCCACTCTTGATGATGCTGTTGCCAAAGCCAGAGAGACGTTTCCCTGTTAATCAGCAGGACATCCGCGGGGCGTTGTGGCATCTGGGCCCCTCTTCCCACAGGGGCCGCGAGACACGTGCACCGAGAGGAAGTCTGCCCCGTGGCTCCCAGCTCCGCGTCCTCACGCAGGGACAGCCAGCCCCACCGGCCTCCCGGGGCGCCTCCCCTTCTGTGGTCCTTGGACATCCAGCGTGTTTCAGGAGAGGGTGCTTTTCTAGTTCCTTCTGGTTGCTGCAAGATCAGTGGGCCCCGTGTGTTTGCCTCCTCGTTTCATTTTTGGTGCCTCTGTATTAGTCACGCTCCTTCAATTTCCTCATCTCCTATGCACTTGCTCGGTTTTTTTCTTCCTTTTTTTTTTTTTAACCAGTTCCAAAAAAAGATGATTTGTGAGAAGGCAGTAGAAACTGAGTTTATTTACAACAAATCCAAACTTTGGCCAGGGATTTCAGAAGGGGCCACTGGCTTCTGGACTGTGCCTGGTTGTGTCATCGTCACATGAAGTCGGGGTCCGCCTGGCTGGGTTAGACCCCGCGCCCTGCTGCTGTCCTTCTGGGCTCCCGCTGTCCACTTCTACACGGCCCTTCTCAGAGGCGGTGAAGCCAGTGCCCGGGGGACTCCGTGAAGTCAGCTTTCAGATGACACACAGGGAGAGAGAGAGAAGGGAGGTAGGTCCTTGGAAAATCCAGCCCACAATGCACCTGGGTGCTGGTCCAGGGGGCGGGAGCAGATGGGGCTGGCGAGGGAGACCTGGGGCTGTTGGGCCCTCCACTCACCCAGCGTCCAAGCTCCGGGGCAACGTGGCCCTCAGACAGGTCTTCTCTACCAGTGTTGGCACCAAGGTGGCAGCAAAAAAATGGTAACATGAGTTTTTGTCTCTAGGTTATTGTCATTGAGTTTGCTATGAGTAGGCAAAATGAATGCACTGGTATTGACTCTAAGAGTTAAAAAGAAATACCATGATGTGCTACTCTCAGCTGGACGTGGGGAGAAGCGTGGGCCCTTGGGTGGAAGGGAGTATGGCAAAGAAGAGTTCAGCAGAGGAGCGAGCTCACATCTGTGTTCCTCCCTCATCCTGGCTTCTTTGGTCAGAGGACTCCTGGCCCTTCTGTGGGGGACGCAGCTGTGGGGGGCTTGACCACCCCTGGGAAGCCATAAGCTTTGAGAATCCCACAGGGGCAGGGCAGAAGATAACTGTGGAGATCCCAACCCATGTCCACCACTTTCCTTCCGTCCCTTGGACAGATGACCAGGCCAGGTCAGTGTGCCGCAAGGAGCCACATGGGGAGAACATTCTGGAAGCAGGGCTGACTCTCTAGAGTGCCCTGCTGCTCAGTGTTTTCCTTGGCTCATTTGTTCTCGCCCTCACAGAGCTCTGTTCCAACGTTCGCCCTTGGCATCTTACCTCTAAGGGCCTCCGTCAACACCCATCTCTGTTTGTAAGGCATTTGGGTCCATCGAAAATGGCCATGTCTACCCTCTGGGTGGTTCCATTGGGACAGATGCTCCAGGAGAGTGGGGTTCCCAGTAGGTCCCAGTGTCGGCACAGACACAGCACGTCCCCCGTGCACGCCTAGATTGTGTTTGTCAGCCCCATGGATGGACAGGTGGGTGATGGATGGACTGAACGTGCGGACGAGCCGTGTCGGAGCTATTTGTTCATCCAGGAGGAGCGGTGGCTTGGGGGAGCCAGGGGGCCTCGGAGGCCAGGAGGACTGAGCTCAGGGCAGGAAGGCTGCCCGGTGCTGTGCACAGACCTCGATTGTAGATGCGCAGCCATGACATGAGCCGCCTGCGGTGCAAGCGAGTCCCCCGCCAGATGAGGCGTGTAAGCCCGCCCAGGGTGAGTGACCGGTGGCAGGGATGCCGCAGAGGGACACCCTAGCAGACGGCCAGGGCGGGATGGGATCTATGCGCGGCCCAGCTTGTAGCGCTCCGGGATGTTGCATCCTCTGACCTCGCAGCCCCTGCTTCCGCTAATAGAGAGGCTGCCTGAGTGTGCAGCCAGCCTGCTGCGTGTGCTGCTAAGATTAATTGCTTTTATTTGTAGTAAATGAGCTGTTCGGATAGAGGAGGGCCTCACCGGGAACTGGCCCGCGGCCTCTCCCTCCTCTTCCCACAGGGGATCTCACCCTCCCTTGGCCTGCTGTGCGGAGCCAAGCAGAAGACAGAGAGGGGATGACGGAGGGAAGGAAGGATTTAAAAGAAAAAAAAAAGAACGTCTGAAACCAGAGTGTGCCGTTCGGTGGGTGCGAAGCTGTTGTTTGCAGGAGAAAGTCTTTTAAAGTTGATCAGCTGACATTCACACGGGGTGGGAGAGTCGCTTCACAGAAAGGCCCTGAATGAAAATGCCTTGAGGTTCAAAACAAAATGTGTGTGTGTGTGTGTGTGTGTGTGTGTGTGTGTATGTGTGTGTGTTTGGGTCTTTAAGCGCCGGCAGTTAAATATGTCCCATCAGTGGTGACAATGAGACACCCCTCTCCTCTGTCCCTGGAGGTCTGGGAGCTAAATACTGGCTCACGCGGGAGTGCCAATTCATTCATTTTAAGAAGAAATGTAAATGTACAGATATATTCATAGAGAGAGTGGATATAAAACAAATTCATTTAAGTATTGCTTGGAGTGGAGCGTGTGTTATTCACATGGGTAGTGCGTTCTCTCCGTCGGTGGCTCCTTGACACCGGCCAGCCCGGCTGGCAGGCAGGTGGTGGGTCTCCTAGACTAAGACCCTCCCCACACACACATGGTAGGGACGGCCCTGCCAGCAAATGTGACGGGGTGACCCTTTGCCCAGCACCAGCAGTCACAGTGAATCATTCACTCCCTGATGGTTCTTCCCTGTCACCTGAAATTCGTACATTCTTAGAGGTCTGGTTGAGGAAGCACGTCGATCTGTGAGTCACTTAGAAAGGTGTCTGGCACAGAACATGCGTATCACAGGCATCTATAAATCTGGCCCAGGACTGCGCCCTGCAGTGCCGGCCCATCTCTGAAGACGAGCGGCGTTTGTATCAGTTAGTGACGGAGTGAGTGCTGCATAACAACTCGTCACAAGCTCTATGCCCTAAAACAACACATTTACTACCTCACTCCTGTGGGTGGGAGCCCCGGGCCTGACGAGGGCCACACGAGGCTGCAGTCAGGGTGTCCGCTGGGTCTGGGGTCTCATCTGTGGCTGGACGGGGAGGGGTCCCTACCGCATCCGGCTTCTCGAAGGCCGCTGGCCGAGGGCTCTGTTTCTTGTAGGCTGTCAGCTGCCGGCCCTGTGGCCTCTGCCCCAAGTGGTGGCTCATGACGCGGCAGCCCCCTTCCCCGACCAGCGAGCGGGAAAGCCCCAGCCCGACGGGATGCTGCGACCTTATGTGATGTTATTTCCGAAGGGACGTCACCACCTTCGCTGTTTCCTGTTGGGTCGAGGTGGGGCGAGTCCCCTCACGCTCAGGAGCGGATTGTAGAAGGTATGACCACGAAGAGGCAGGGACCATGGGAACCACAGTCTACTTGGCAGACTGTACTGTCTGGGGTTTTCTGGACTCCACGGGACCACACGCCGGGTGCACCTTCCTTGAAACGTCTTTTCCCATCCTCAGAACAGTCCGGTGACCCAGTCACTGGCCCCATATGACAGCTGAGAAAGCCAGTTCACACACAGGGATAGGATCTCACCCAAGGCCGCACAGCGAGTGTCTGAGACGCACAGTCGGGTGCGTAGCTTCTCCGTTTCAGTCCTCAAATGGGCGCCAAGCTGACGACTGGGACCAGGGCTCAGGGAGATGGTGCTGGCCCAGCACTGCCCAGTCTTAGAGGTGCCGCCCTATTTCATACACCCGCCTCCTCATCGCGCCCTGTCCCGCCTCCTGGCACAGGCTTCGCTCGAGAGCTCGTCACCCTCCGACCAGCGGTGCGTCTAACCTGGTTGAGTCCTTACCATCTCCTCGGGCGTTGACTCCACAAGGGCAGCAAGTTGTACCTTGTGTCCTCAGATCCTAGAACAGAGACCCCCAGATGCTTAATGAATCCGGGCGCCCGGGGGGCTCAGTCATTGAGCGTCTGACTCTGAGTTTCGGCTCAGGTCATGATCTCTCAGTTCGTGGGTTCAAGCCCCACGTTGGGCTCTGCACTGAAAGTGTGGAACCTGCTTGGGATTTTCTCTCTCTCTCCCTTTTTGCCCTTTCCTGCTCTCTCTCTCTCTCTAAGTAAATAAATATACTTAAAAAATATTCAGTCAAGGAATGAGTTGTCTTCACGTCTTAGACTCTTTGGTAAGGGCTTCAGGTCATAAGCAGCCCTGGCTGATTAGCGTCCTGGGCTGCGGGAGCAAAATACCACGGGGTGGGGGGTGGGGTGGGGTTAAACAACGGGAATTTGTTCCCTCACAGTCTTGAAAGCCAGAGATTGAAGAGCAAGGTGTCCGCAGGGCCGAGCTCCTTCCGGAGGCTCCAGGGAGAATCCATCCTTGCATGATCTGGTTTCTGGTGGCTGCTGGCCATGGTGGGCTTGTGGCTGCATCCCTCCACCGTCCACCTCTGCCCCACGTGGCTTCCTCCATCTGTGTGCGTCTGCGTGTCCTCTCTCTTTATGAAGACCGCAGTGTGTCATTCCGGGCTGTCCAGAGGAGCAGAACGGCAGGATGTGTGTACATGTGCATGTATGTGCCTCTGACATGTGTGGGTGTGCATGTACGTGAGTAAACACAGATTTATCATAAGGAATTGGGCCACGTGATGCTGGAGGCTGAGAAGTCCCCAGATCTTCGGTCGGCGAGCTGGAGGCCCAGGAGAGCGGATGGTAGACATTCCCTCCGGAAAGCCAGCAGGCTCGAGACCCAAAGAAGAGGTGATGTTTCAGTTCGAGTCCAAAGGCAGAAGACTGTAGTCCCTGCTCAAAGCAGTCACCTAGAGTTCCCTCTCACTCAGCTCTTTTGTTCGGTTCAGATCTCCAACTGATTAGGTGAAGCCCAGCCACATGAGGGAGGGCGCTCTTCTTTCCTACGGAGTCTGGCGTCAGTGTCATCCAGAAGCAGCCCACAGACACACCCAGCATGGCCTCCACCAAGTGTCTGGGCCCCCTTGGTCCAGCCCAGCTGACGCACGGAATTAGCCATCACACCAGTCATTAGATTTAGGGTCCGCCATGATCCAATATGGCCTGGCCTTAACTGATGGCATCTTCAAAGACCAGTTTTCAAATCCGGTCCCTTTCCGAGGCTCCAGGCAGACAGTAACTTGGGGCACACCTTTCTCCCACTTTGCCTTCCTCCCTCCTGGACACCCCGTGTCAGTAGATGCTTGCAAACAAATGACCGTCGCTGGGTTGCACGGAGGGCCATCTTGCTGGCCCCCATCTTTGACCCCCATCCAGGCCACTGTGGTCCCATGTGCTCCCTTGCAGAGCCACCTCGAGTCTGGAGCTAACACCAGGCAGAGATGACTCTCCGGGGAAGAGAATTACAGCTGCGTTTCAGGTGCGCTGGAGTTTTTATGTGTCAGGTGAATAAAATGCGCCTCCGTCCCAGTAAGAGTGGTGAAGCTTGATGCACCGTCGCTACTTAGGGGCTCTGATTCTGGCAGAGGCATCTTCCTAGAGGTGTTTTTATGTGGACTTTTGGCTGAAGGGGAGTAGAAATGGAACATTTCTCTGCAGGATTACAGTTTAGTGTCTTCTAACCTATACGATATATGAGCTGAATAATAGGTCTTTGACATTAGAATGCGGGCGGATTTGGAAATATTGCAAAGATAAACTTCTGAGCAAGTTGTGTTTGAAATGGAGTGTTTTCCAGCACCCATTATTGGCTTAAAATCCTGAGGGAAGAGTTAAATAAATCAAAGAGACAGGTGCAGGTTTCAGATTAAACAGCCAAACTCATACAAAATCCCTTTGTCTAGACTGGACAAACATCAAGTGTTATTTCAGACAGTGATGAAATGCCCCACTGTTAACCCGCGGCCCCCGCTAAATGCCCGCAGTGTTTGGTGGGGCCCTTCGGAAGCCCGTGTTTTCAGCAGCACGGACAGTGTGCAAAATTGTCACAGACTGCAGCAGAGAGGGGTGTCAACTGGGCCACACTGTCAGCGTCCCCGTCCGCTAGCCACAGGCCACACCCTGCCCCCAGGCAGGCCTCCGGGAAGACCCACAGGCAGGCGGGCAGAGGCTGGGGAATGGCTGGAGTCCAGAGTCTGGGAGTCTGGCTGGAGGCTGGGCGGGTTCTGTCTATTCTGGGCCCTTTTCCTCCCCTCCCCAGACGAGCCTGGAGGTGGCTCCTGGGGCAGACGGGTCCCCTTCTCTCCCTCCTGACAACACCCAGCGCTGTCACTGTGTCAGAGAAAAGCCTCCTGGGGTACCTGGCGGGGAGGGCGGGCCGACTTGAATCAGGTCATGATCTCATGGTCTGTGAGTTCGAACCCCACGTGGGGCTCTGTGCTGACAGTTCAGAGCCTGAAGCTGCTTCTGATCCTGTGTGTCCCTCCCTCTCTGTCCCTCCCCTGCTGGCCCTCAGTCTCTCTCTCTCAAAAAAATAAACATGAAAAAGAAAAAAAAGAAATGGTACCTCCTGATTTGGGCCCCCGCTCATCTCCCGCAGGGGAGAGGCAGCCGCGTGCAGGAAGGCCGTGTGCCTGGGGTCTCAGGGACCACGTGGGGAGCGTGGTTCTGCGATCTTGGGCAGGTTTGTCAATTTCTCTGCCTCGGTCTCCCCATCTCAAAGTCCCCCCCCCCCGGGTTCCAGGTGCTCTGTGTGTGCTGGACACGTGCCGTGGTCAATCCTCAGCACCCCATGATGATCCTCATTCCACAGATGAGGAAATCGAGGCAGCGGAGGGTCAGTAGGCTCCTAAGGCCACACAGCCAGGAGGTGCCAGGGCCAGGATTCATCTCGGGAGTCTGGCCCGGAGCCCCTTGATCACGCCACGGTCCCTTGGAGGCCACGGGGCATGGAGGGCTGTGATGCTCACTGTCCTGCTGAAATCCCCTTGCTCAGGAACCCTCAGGGACGCCCCGCCCCCTGTGACTGCCTCCCTCCAGCCCAGGGCCACGGCCACTTGCGCCTCTGCCTGGACCACCTTTCCTCTGCTCTCCAGCCTGAGACCGTATCAGCCCTTCCAGGCCACCCGTGTCCTGACCACCCTGGGCTCCTGGACCCCTTCCGAGCTCTCGCTCCCACGTGGCTCCGTGGCGCCTCCTGGAATCTGCCTGGTTCTGTACGGAGGGACCAGGACGGCCCTGCCGGCGCGCTTCCTGCAGCCCCACCCCTGGGGCCCCCGGAGCATGCTGAGTCCTTCGTGGGGTTTTGGACGTGGCTGTGGTGAGGGCCGCGGAGTTCGTTAAGAAGTGAGGTGGTGTGGATGTCACGCCCCTGGGTGGTTCAGGTCCGACGCCCTTTGCTCCTCACTGTGGCTTCTGCTGCCTCGGCTGTTAGAGCCCCAGCTCTGAATAACGGTGTGTCAGAGGCTAAGGCTCAGATCCGGACCCTGCTGTGTGGCCTTGGGTGCATAGTTCACCCTCTCTGTGCCCCATCCTTCCTATCTGTAGAATGGGGTCAACAATAGCACGTATGCTTTGGGCTGCTGGGGTTCTAGACTGACCGAGGCCGTGCGTGCCTGCAGCACGCACTGAGCGAAGGTCAGTGCAGGTCAGCAGAGATCCCCGCTGGGCCTCAGAGCTCAGAACCGGCGGCCTGGAAGGCTTGTGAAATGCAGGCTCCTGGGCCCAGCGTCTCTGACTCAGTGGGGCGGGAGCGGGGCCCAGGCGCTGCACTTCCTCCCCGTCTGCAGGTAAGGATGCCGGTGCCGCTGGCCCAGGGCCCATCCAGAGCCTCTGAGCCCGTCCCTCTCCTGTCACTGTGATGTGTGCGAAAGCAAGTGTGAGTTCACACACTTAGGACAGCAGAGATGTAGGACGTGCCCTTTCTGTGCTCCCGTCCTGGGGGCCGCCGTCCCCTCCCCCCGCCCCTGGGGCACTGGCGCAGGCGCTGGCCCCCGAGCTGGGACCGGCTCCGTGGGTCACCTGGCTGACATGGAGTCGCACACTCTTCCTCCGCTGGTTCCACGGCCGTGGGAGGTCCCCGTGTGCCCGCTCTGGAATGCGTGCAGGGTCTGCAGCGGGAAGGAAGGGCTGTCACTGCGCGCGAAGGGCCCGGGGATGGAGCCCAGGCAGCGGCATGAGAAGGGTCGCGAGAGAGTTTGATGCGTAGGCGCAGGGGCCGGAGGCCGCGGGCTGGGGCAGAGGAAGGAGGGCAGGGACCAGAAGGAGATGCAGGGGTCGAGGGAGGCTGGCTGGGGCTGGCAGCGGGCACGGTCCATAGAAGGCCGGAGTGGGGGGGCAGGGGCTGCCAGGGCTGGGTGTGGCGGGTTCGCTCCGGTGATTTCATTTCCTGCGCTCTGCAGAGCTCGAGGTTCAGAAAATGCTGCTGCGCTTTGCCTGTGCGGGGCAGGGAACGCATCCCCAGCTGTCAGGGGGCAGCTGCTAAGGAGCTGATAATTTTCCTCTGTGGAAACGGTTCTCCATTCCATTTGCTTCTGGCTCAGCACATCTTGCAGGTTTAAGAGTTCACAGGGAGGCAGGAAGGGAGAGGCTGTGAGACTCCCCTCGAGCTTCTGGCGAGGGGCTACGTGGCCACCTTTAGGAGGGCCTGCTTTCCCGGCTGTCAGCTTAATGAGCTGTAGGAGGAAGAGTTCAGAGAGCAAGACCCAGGGCTGCTGGCCTCCTGGTTGCTTGGTGGGAAGACAAGGTGGGGATGGAGGGGTGAGCAGCCTGGGAGGGGAGGGGAGGGGATGGAGATGTGAGCAGCCTGGGAGGAGGGAGGGGAAGGGATGGAGGGTTGGGTATCCTGGGAGGGGGAGGGGATGGAGGGGTGAGCAGCCTGGGAGGGAGGGGAAGGGTTGGAGGGGTTGGGTATCCTGGGGGGAGGGAGGGGATGGAGGGGTTGAGTAGCCTGGGAGGGAGGGGAGGGGAGAAACTTGAGCAACTTCTCAGCTCAACCTCATTCCAGGGAGCTTTCTCTCCTGCTCTCAGACGTTCCAAACCTCATTGCCACTCCTGGGTAGAATCCTCGGGTGACAAGATGTTTGCACGCACCTCAGGCTCACCGCTTGCTTCTAAACATGGCTCTGTGCTAACCATTACAGACAGGCACGCGTCCCTCCGTCTCACAGGTGGGAATGCTGAGGCAGGGGGTCGCGGCTTGTCCAAGGGCAGCTGGTAAATGGGAGCTGGTGCAGCGATGGAACCGAGGCAGGATCGGAGGGTCCCGTGAGCTCAGCAACCCCTGGCCTCCAGGCTCCCGGGGCCGCGAGGACCCCGAGAAGGGAGTCACACCTGGTCCCGGCAGTGGTCTTCTGCCCTTATGGCCCTAAGTCAGCACGGCAGGAGGAGGAAAGACAGGACAGAGCCAGCCTCCTGCTGCCCGGCCTTCTTTTTCTAACAGGGCTCTTCCGGAGGACGCAACAATGGCCTGGGACCCCGTCCGTCCAGCGGCCGTCCCGCGCCTCTGTGACAGCCAGCCTTCCTGGGCACCAGGGCGCACGTCAGCAGGATTGTGTCCAGACCCGGGAGCTGTGAAATGCTCCAGGCCCATAAATCATGAAAAACAAGGACATAACCTTGGTTCTTTCTGCACCATCAATACATTACCTAATTCAATCATAAAATGGAAGAGCAGCTCCATTTGTATAATTCCGTATGAAAAATCAGCAGATCTTTGCATTTTAAATGCTGCCTGCACAGCCTCTCCACGGGCCGAGCGAGGCCTCCTTTG
This sequence comes from Proteles cristata cristata, assembly GCA_017311185.1. NCBI lineage: Eukaryota > Metazoa > Chordata > Mammalia > Carnivora > Hyaenidae > Proteles > Proteles cristata. Next base: position 241,436 of record JAESUZ010004211.1, read on the forward strand.
ATGGAACAAGTGTCAAGCAGGAAGGATATAAAGAGGCTCCCGTGTCACTACCTTCCGCGAGGATGCTTATTTAGGGGATCTTTTAATGCCTCGCTGCGATGGTTTATTTGCAAATGGTCTGCAAGCTGCTAACAATTTGTATATCACAATTTGTGGGAGCCTGGCGGCAGTCACCATCCCAACTAATAACGGTGACAGATCACCGAATGCAGCATCTCTGTCTTCAAGCCACTGCTGGCAGGAGCTCGTTCCCGGGACCAGAGCTCTAGACTCCTGCCAGGCGGGGGACAGACAGACTCACTGACGTGCACCGTGGGGCCCCCCTCCGCCCACCGGTGCACACCCAACTGCGGGGCCGGTGTTGCTGGCGGCCTGTGATCAGCCATCTGGTCAACCTGCGGCCACAGGCTGAAGGTCTGTTTGCTTTGCACGGTTATTGCAGCCTCTGCAGGTTGGGGATGGCAGACGTGTCAGGTGGCAGACTGAGGGCCAGGCAGCCCTCGAAATGCACACCAGATTGGCAGGACCCATTCCTTTGGGGATGGCCTTCTGTTTCCCCTGGGAAAACCCAAACCCCAGGACCTTTTCTTCTTCTCTGGGGTCTTCCCCCAGCAGGCAGACGCCGGGCATGAGCCATCTGATGCTTGCCCTGCTGCTGAGCTGCTGGAATGATCTAACCCCACCTGCACTCTGTCCTTGCGGCCAGTCGGGCTGCCTCCACTCAGCGGCCCTGAATCCAGTGATCGGTGAGGTGTGTGTTTCCTGGGGCTGTGGGAACAAAATGCCACGGACCGCGGGGGCTCAGAACGAAAGGAGCAAACCTTGTCCCAGTTCTGAAGGCTGGAAGCCAGAATCAAGGTGTTAACAGGCCACACACCCTCCTGAAGACCGAGGGGACGGTGCTGCCTTGTCTTCCGGCTCCCCGTGGCTCCGGCGGGCTCTGGCGTTCCCTGGCTTGTGGCCACACCCCTCCAGTCTCTGCTTCCACCTCCACGGGGTCTGATGATCCATCTTGCAGACCTCCCTTTGCCTTCTCCTGTAAGACACCTGTCACTGGATTTAGGGTCCACCTGGGTAGTCCAGGGTAATCTCATCTTGAGATCTTTAACTTAATCACATCTGCAAAGACCCTTTTTCCAAATAAGAGCACATTCTCAGGTTCGAGGGGTGAGGACGTGGATGTCTCTTTCCGGGGGCTGCTTTTCAACCCACGATAGCACCGTTGTCGCTTAGAATGCCCGCTGTGTGCCAGAGACGCGTGTCCTTCAGCCGCCTCTTCCCCGACTCCTCCCCGTCCTCTGCACATGCACCAGAGGCTGTGTGGCGCATTAGTGGCGCGAGCGGCTAAGTCCGTTGGCCTTCAGAGTCCAGGTTCCTGTCGTGGCCACCCCGTCTCCCTTCCCCCACCCGGCATCTCAGAGGGGCTGGCTTCAAGTTTTGTTTCTTCCCCGAGATTGCAGGGAATTTGTATATCACAAATATAACACCTTTGTGTCCCCAGAAGAGCCCTGTCTCCAAGAGTGTGCCCCACACACTTACCCGTCCTCAGTCAGTCTGTGAAATGAGACAGCCCAGGCCCCCGGGATCCCTCGCCGACTCTGTGGGAGTGCACAAGGTGTGCATTGCCCCCCCACCCCGCCCCAGCCTTTCTCGTCACAAGGCACAGCAAGGACATTTTTTTCCCTCCCCACCACTCTACCTGTCTTAACACCAATAAGTTAATAAGCAGATTGACTGAGATGCTAAAGTGGGCAGATCATCATTCCAGAATATTCTGCCTGTGCTTCCCGGCTGTGGTCAGGACACCAACCTGGCCCCAGCCTTTAGCTCTTGGAGGGAGACGAGCCCTGTGGTCTTTTTGTCCCCCTTTGTCCTTCTGGAAGTTACCAATCCCTCCGATTCCCCAGTGGGACTCGCTGGCATGTGTCAGCCTGATCTTAGAATTTCAGCCTCCGAGCAAAGGGTGGTGTCCGCTCTGCAGATGGGTCAGAACAGAGAGCCAGTGTCCCTGAGCTGGGCCAGCATCCTTGCTGCTCACTCCTCACCCCTGCCTATCCAGGACAGCCGTGAGCCAGCTGTGAGCCGCGTCGCCCACAGGGTCTCTCCTGTATGTGTAAGGACCCCGGACCGTGGGTGGTGACAGGAGCCCAGCATCCTGGTCCTCCCTTCAGACCCTTAGCTTGGAACCCTCGTCCTTAAAGATTGCTGAGTGTCGGTCTGTCCGTCCGTCTCTCTTCTCTCTTTCTTTACAGAATGTATTCAACAAAATAGAAAGTATTTAATTTCTAAAACTGTCATCAGTGTGTGAATATAGCACTGAGGGTTTGAGAACCTCATGAAATCCGCTGTGGGCCGGTACCATAGAGTAGAATCCTGGGGGGAAGTGTTTGAGGGAAACCATGGATCATTTTTGCCATTTCCCATAATTATCTGTTGTCTCGGCTGAAATTTGGAGTTAGCCTTCTCTTAAGCCCAGCACAGAAGGCTCTAGAAACCCTGGCACACCTTCAGTCAGCTTCAGCATGCTGATTCAGCCTAGGTATGCCGTGGCTGGTGTGAGGGAAGACCCGGGTGGTAACAGCCTGGTGGACCACCCCGGGGTGGGAGCCGTAATTCTGGGCTTCGTGTGCTAGATCTTCTTCTCGTGGTCTTAGCTTCCTCTTTGACTGGAAATAAAAGACCTAAATAATATCTTTCCTGCATTTATCGTGGTGGGGGGTGAGGGTTAAATGTTGCCAAGCCAAGCAGAGAACAGATGAAGAACAGTGGCAGTTTCTGCCCTCTGTAACTAGGGCTTCTCTAAGAAAAAAGAGCATTCACATGTGGGATGGACCATTCGGCCACACTGTTAAATGCTGAACTGAATTGTATGATGAACATGGCCATCCTTCAGAGAAGGGAGAGCACCCACAGCCAAGGTAGTCAGTGCAGGTGGTGAATACATTGAGACATCCCATGAGAGGGAGGGGAGAAGTACTGGTGCCTGCCATCCATCCATCTGTCCGTCCGTCCATCCATCCATCCACTTATCCATCCATCCATGCATCCAGCCATGCATCTATCTATCCATCCATCCATCTATCCATCCATGCATCCATGCATCTGTCTGTCCATCCATCTATCCAGCCAGCCAGCCACATGTCCATCCGTCCGTCTATCCATCCATCCATCCATCCATCCATCCATCCATCCATCCACCCACCCATCCATCCATCCATCCACCCATCCATCGGTGCATTCGTCCATCCGTGCATTCGTCCATCCATCCACCCATCCATCCATCCATTCATCATCCATCCACATCCATCCATCCATTCATCATCCATCCACATGTCCACCCATCCATCCAGCCAGCCAGCCAGCCATGCATCTGTCCGTCCATCCATCCATCCACATATCCATCTGTCCATCCATTTATCCATCCATTCATCCATCCACATATCAATCCATCCATTCATGCATCCATGCATCCATCCATCCATCCATTAATCCATGCATCCATATGTCCATCCAGCCAGCCAGCCAGACATATGTCCATCTGTCCATCCATTCATCCATCCATCAGCACGTGTGTCCATCCATCCATCCACCCATCCGCCCATTCATCTGTCCATCTATCCAGTCATCCAAACTCATTCATCCATTCATGTATCCATCCACCCATCCGTCTGTTTATCCATCCATCCGTTGGCACTTGTGGGGCACCTCTCTGTGTGGGTATTGGGTAAGGTGCTGGAGAGGTTGACAGAACAGAGACCCAGAGCCATATAGGCTAACAACTGAGGGAAGGATTGCAGCTCTGAATGGCGACCATCGAGGGGTTGTACCCATGAGAATGTTTCTCTGGGGCTTAGCCTTTTCTGGGGTGATAGGTGAGCATTCGGAGACAGGGACCTTTATGTCAAGACCAGAGGATGCAAGAGCAGGTGGTCAAGACGAGGAGGAGAGTGGGGGCTGGCGAGGCAGCTAGAGTTTGGCCTTGTGAGCCCCATGCTGTGGGTCAGGGGCAGATGGTATGTGGCCCAGCGTATGGGCTGAGCCATGGTGAGAGTGGACGTGGACTCAAACTGGCCATGCACATGTGCAGGCTGGAAGGAGGCTCGCCTGGTTGAAATGTGGCACCCCCATTTACCTGATCACCCCCAGTCCCCGAGGAGATGCTGTTCCCCCACCAGCTGATGGGGCCACAGGGATGCCTCAGCTGCCCAGGGTCTTGGTCCGACCGTTCCTGACTTACTGTCATCGACCTGTCCTTCTCACCTTGAGGCCAGTGGGCGTGTCTTATCCAGGGCCTGGAAGGATCCAGGGTGGAGCAGGCCTAATAATTAATATGTGTTAGCAGATGGGCAGACTGACCCTAAAGAGCAGAGAGACAGGGAAAGGGGAGAAGAGAGGGGAAGGAGAGAGACAGACCGAGAGGGACAGAGAGGCAAGTTCTGGCCTGAAATACAGCACTGAGGAATTTAAATACACTGGTCGACATGCAAACACAGACTTCTTTAGTGAAAACACTCAAGGTGTAGCTTCTCATTTAAAAACAAACAAGTGATTAACTTGAAAATCGAATTCTGAAAACAAAGGCCTGGATTTGACCTTGGCCATAGGGTTCCTCTGGTTGCAGAGATTACCAATTACCCACAGGCTGGAATCCCGTACTCAGAGCCTTGCTCCGCCCAGACACGCTCAGGGCGTGCACACGCCTGGGCTGGGTGCTCAGGCCCCAGGGAGCCTGAGAGGCATCCTGGCCACGGCGGGAAGGGAAGGGACCCCTCCCCAGATTACTCCCTGCACAGGGGGCGGAGGGCTCCTGGCCCACCAGCTGCACTGGCTGTGGTCTGGACACCACTTTCCATGGAGTGTTCCCAAGACCACGTCAAGGAAATGGGGCGCCCAGCACAGCTCCTGGCCAGTGAGGAGAGAGAGACACACCGACGTCCTTCTGCCCTCAGCCGGGTTTCAGAAACAGTTACTGAGACCTAGGAACAGGCCCAATTCAATGGACTTAGTCCAATTCAATGGACTAAGGCAGTTAACTTGCCTTCCCTTGCCAAAAGGTTGCCGATCAACAACCCAACAAGCAGTTGATTACCCCAAATACCTGTTTTCTCATCTAGTGGTGAGCGAGTGGAGTCTGGCAGAGCCCATCCCGGCGGCCCCGGGGCTCTCCGTGCAGAGTGGGGGATGGAGGGGGCCCTCCAGTGGCGTGACTCGGGCTGACTCTGGCGGGCACCCGGCTCTCCCTCCCCTTCCCGTGGATTCCCACTGGAAGTGGTGGCCTCGGAAGCCGAGAAGGGATGCGGACTAGGGTGGGTCCGGAGACCCGAGGCTTGGTTTCCCCTCCGTGGTGTGGGGGGCTCCCGGGCAAGTCTCTGGGCTTCTGGTCTTGGCTCCCCCACGCGCAAAGCACGGTCAGGCTCCAGCACCCAGAGCGGAGAGGAGTGCTTCCCACACTGTAGAGTGCTTGGTGCTCTTGGGGCCGGCCGAGAACAGGGTACAGCTGGAGGGAGCACAGCTGCCCAGGGGTGGAAGCCCCCGGAGGTGGCGGGTCGGGGAAGACGGTTGCTCCTTGTTTGCGTGAACGAGAAGAGGCGCACCCGCTCTGCCCAGCCCGGGCAGCATCTGGTTTCACGCTGCCGAATTGTAGCACAGACCCACCCAGCCCCACGGCGGCCCCAGCAAGTCAGCGGATGTGTGTCCTTGTCTCTGACAGAAACAAGAACACTCGGCCCCTTCCCTGGAGAGGCGTGGGGTCAGGGGTGGGGCCTCACCACTGCCCTTTCCAGAAAATGTTCTAGCGTCCCCCGGGAGGCCACACGCAGCCAGACCCTGCAGACGGTCTTCCAGGCTCTGAAATCAGCCCTACAGCCCCTTCCTGGTCCCCTGGGGCAGGCTGCCCGCTGTGCCTCAGTGACAACCAGCCTGCGGTGCTGGGCGGGGTCTGCAGAGTAGACCTGCAGAGTCCAGATCTTTCCGGCCTTTATGATTTGCATGACCTCCTGTTTGAAGGATGGGAGTGGTGGGGCCACACTGGGCAGTCTCCACGGTGGCATCATCTCGTCCCTGTGGATCCCTGATCCGGGAGCTGGACCCTCAACCCCGCGGAGGCCCACGACGGAGGGGACATCACTGTTTCCGTCCACGCCTCTGGGCCTGGTGGGCGCTGGGTGCTGTCCTGGTCTGAGAGGGACGGGCTCCTCCCCGTGTCTTGGGCGCCTGCAGGAGACCGGGTCCTAGGTTGGCGTTAACTTCATTTAATCCCCTCTGCCAAGCATTTTAGTCCCTTTTACGGACAGGCACACTGAGAGCCCTACAGAGCTGCCCATGGCCGCATGATCCACGAGGAGAAACCGGGCCTCCCAGATTCTCGGGGGCACTTCCAGACTTGTCTGGTAGTGGGATGTCTCCACCCTGCGCGACCCCATTCCTGTTCAGGGGACACACCCGGGCTGCAGAGAGTGCTGTGTTCTTAAAACCCCCAGCCTTCTCAGACCAGGCTTTGGGGGTGCACTGGCCACTTCCCTTGGCCCTGCCTTGGGCGGTAGGGCTCGGTCCCCCAGACTGTGGACAGGTGGTGCCCTGGGCTGCGGGACGCTCAGCAGGGGCCTCAGATGCCCACATGCTCTGGGTGCTGGGCACATGGCTGATCTCGGGGGCTTACTGGACACGTGGGCGGGGCTCCCCAAGGGGGGATCCAGAGAGAAAGGTGGGGTGTGGGGTTTCATGCTCCGTGTCCATCGGGAGCCCAGGAGATGCTGGGGTTAGCCGGCCCTCTGCAGATGCCCCAGGCGGGCGTGGGCATGTGCTGGGTGGTTGAAGCAGTTAGCTCGCCACTCTGGTCGCCTGGGGTGGGTGTGGGAGGAAGAATCCAGGCGCGAGAAGGAGATGGCCAGGTGCCCCCAGCAGGGAGAGAGCCGTGGGCAAACGCTTCAGGGCTGGGGTGTGCAAGTGCATCTGGGGGACAGCTTCTTGGAGGGGCCCTTATGGCATCTGGGTGCCCCATTTACAGGTGAGGAGATGGAGGCCTTTCCTTGTCTCTTGGTGCCCCCCTGCACATCCAGTCCGAAAAGAGGGCTGTCCGGCACTGGGCGTCTCTCTGGGGCCTGTGTCCTGTCCCTGTCCCCTCCTCCAGGTCCCTGTCCCCTCCTCCAGGTCCCTGTCCCCTCCTCCAGGTCCCTGTCCCCTCCTCCGAGTGCCTTGCTCAGCTACTGCCTCCCTCGGCCCCAAGCCCACACTTGGGAGGCGATGGGCAGGGTCCCGCAGAGGGAAGTGGCATCAGTGTGATTCAGTGAGGAGGGCGAGTAGGCGAGCGGGAAGAGCTTCCCGGTCAAGAGAGAAGCGGCTGCCCCCCCCCACCCCCCAGGCCCTGAATCCGGTCACGGTGACTGCGCGGCTTCACGGTTGCTCCGTCGGGGTCATTCTCCAGGCGCTTTCTCACCCTACACGTTGACAAGGCAGGGTGCGGAGCCGCGGCGAGCTGGGCTTTGGGGCCTGCGAGCCTGGCTCGGAGTCCCCAGCTCACCTCTTACTGCGTGTGCTCAGGTCACCTCTCCCTGCTTTCAGATGGGGAAACTGAGGCACGGGGAGGCAGGCGGCCCCTCCACCGCCAGCTGCATAGGCACTGGCTGAGCTCGTGAATATCAGAGCCCATCCTGTTCCTGCCCCAGCAAAGTGCTCAGTGACCACCGAATGCCCCCGGGGGATTTCCGCTGCCGGCCTCCCTCCGCAGCCCCCACCGCTGTTGGCCTCCCCAAGCGGACCCCTCAAATCAAGCCTGCGTTCCTTCTGCTCTCTTGTTTCCTCTCCTTGTAACCGTTTACCGGCCATTTGAGACCCATCACCGCCTCTGAGCTCCCCTCCAGGATCACCCAGACAGAGCTGAATTCACCCCAGCATGCTGACTGCCCTGTCTCTGGGTCACCTGGTGTCCAAAGCACTTGTTTCCCCAAGTAAAATGCAGGCTTCTGGCTCATGCATGCATGCATGCATGCATTCATTCATTCATTCATTCATTCACCCCAGACATGATCCCGAGCACATACTTGCGGGCCTGAGCTGCACGCCGGGTTGGAGAAGGTGAGGACATTATGTCCTCACTCCTAGGTCCGCAGCGCCCATCACTGTAGTTACTTAATCAATGGTTGTAGAATAATTGGATAAAAATTAAAATTATGAAGCACGGTTAACGTTCGTATTAAAGTGTAATTAATATTAAATAACAATCAAACTTAATAAGCTCCCACGTGAGGCTGAATTCAGTTTCCTGTGCCCTGTGCTTACCCGCCACGGCCCTGGGGCCGGGTTCCGCTCTGATCTCATGGGAAGAAAGCTTCTCAGGGAACCTCAGAGAAGCCCACCCGACGCCAGGATGCAGGGACCATCAGCGGGGGTGGGAAGGGGGGCAGGCAGTGGTCATGGGATGTCACAGGTGCTGGCGGAGATGGACGCTGGGCATCAGGGAGGCCCCTGGGAGGTCAGGACAGAGGAAGGTGGAGGGCAGGTGGTCATGGAGGACTTCTGCAAAGTGTTGTGTGCAGGGGATCGGGGCTGGAGGGCACCCAGACAAAGGCAGGGGGCTTCCTGGAAGCGGTAAGGGCTAGCCCCAGTGGTAAGGGTTTCCAGGAGGGGGATGGGGAGGCTGGGCTCCAAGGGCCCCTGGGTTTCCGGCTCTGCCGCCCAGGGCGCACACGGAGGGGGGCAGGGGTTCTGCAGGGGCCGTGTGGCATTCGGCGGGGAGCTGGCCGGGAGGGGCAGCCAGCCTAGTGCAGGCCCTGGGTGGGGTGGAGGCCGGGCAGCAGGGGAAGGAGGGTGCCTGCGTCGGCCGGCTCCCACCATGCGGGCATCACCGGCTTAGACCACAGAAACTCACTTCCGCCCATCCTGCAGGCTGCAAGGCTGAGGTTGAGGTGCTTACAGGACTGGGTCCCCCTGCGCCTTCTCCATGGCCTGTGGATGGCCATCCTCGCCCTGTGTCCCCACACGACCATCCCTCTGGGGGTGTCTGTGCCTTAACCCCCTCTTCTTTAAGGAATACAAGCCCTACTGGATTACGACCCACCCTGATGACCTCACTTTATCTTCATCACCTCTGCAAAGACCTGATCTCTCCTGTCCCATTCTGAGGTCCCGGGGGGTTCGGACTTCAGCATATGGATTTGGAGCGACACACAGCAGGGCCTCGGGGAGGAGGGAGGGTGACCCCGAGGGAAGACAACCCTCGGCTAGAGGCCGCGGGCAGCTGTCCCCCGACTGCCTGGGGTCACGTCCACAGCGGTTGTAGGAGATGGGGATGGTGTCCACAGAGCGCGGGGTGGGGGCGTTGGTGGTATAGCAGGCAGGGGGCTCAGGACGCCCCATGAGTGTGTGTGGAAGTGGCCCCTTTGCAGAAGAACTTGAGTCCCACCGTGGCAGATGATGAGGAGTCTCTGGGCTCCAGCTTTGGGGTGCCTTCTCACCAGGGCGATGTCCCCATGAGAGCACGGCTCAGCACCCAGCTGCTGCCTAGAAGGTTCAGGGCTTCTGCAGCTGACGATTTCTCTCCTTTTTCCTCCTGCCATGAAGGTCAGCGTGGGGTGGTCCTCGGGGAGAGGGCACTGGGCACCACGCCCTGTCAGCCAGGGCCCAGCGCTGGAGTCTCCTGTCCGTGTTGAACAGTGTTCAGTGACGACCAGGGAGTTTTGCATGGAAGAGCCATCCAGCCCGCTTGGTGACAATGGTTCCCCGAGACGGTGGAGGGTGGTGTGGGTGACGGGCAGACCTAGGCCAGGTTGAGATCCCGGCTCCGCTCTTAATCACCCCCCCACCCCCCCGCTTAACCCCTTACCACCTCGGGTCCCCATCCATATGGCGGGAATGACCATTCCTGCCCCGACTGTGACAGAAACGCTCTCCGGAGCACGGAGCTCAGACGCCTGATGGAGATAAGATGTAGAGTCAGACCCGGATGCCACTGCGGTCGCCAGAGAGCTGGTCAGTAGCTCAAGGCCATCCGTGCTGGGGCCCGAGGTGGAGAACTTTCCGGAGAATCGTTTGAAACCCTCTGTCGGGGGGACGATGCGATCTATCTGACTCTGAACCCCTCTGGGAAGTAACCTCCGCACAGAACCGACCAGAGCTTGAAGTGGGTGCTGTGGGATGCGGGGGAGGGCGGGGCAGAGGCCTCCTTGGCCTCCTTGTGCTGTCAGAGCCCAGCGCTGGGGACTTGCCTTTCCCAGAAAACACGGGATGGGATGTCTTCCCCTTGCAAGTCACAGCTGTTGCCCAGAAGCCCTGGGCCTTCCTGGAAGAGACGGCCTGCGCCCCAGACCGTGCAGCAAGAACTCCTCGGCACCTGTTTCTCAGGACGGTGTCGCTGGACGACCTCATCAGGAGGAGCTGGACACTCTGACCCAGCTGGCCCGGCTCCACTGGGCTCGTTCGGAAAGAATTTCCCCAAACGACAGTGTTTTGTCTTCACGCCAGCGGTGACTGTCACATCAGCTTTCTGCCAAGCTGTGTTTGCAGCCAAGCTCTGGACACACCACTGGGAGACTCAGGGGACGCGGTGCTCGCCCGGTGGCCAGTGGGGGGTGGGGGGCGTCTGTCCGCTGCAGGAGGGAGAGCTGGCAGGGGGTGGCTGGGAGCGTGTGTGCCTGTGCACAAGTGTCTGTGCGTGCACACGCATATGTGCACATGCATGTGAGTGCCTCGTGCATCTGTATGTAAGCGTGGGTGTGAATGTGTGCGTGCGTCTGTGCACGGACGTGTGTGTGTGCGCGCGCTCGTGTCAGGAGTGTGGCCCAGGGACCAGGTGAGTCCAGTCTCCGGCAGGACACAGCTGGGAATGGGAAGCAGAAACCACACGAAAACAGTCTTTGCGTCACCCGGGAAGGCCTCTCTGAGACGCTGCCCCACACGTGCTCGGTGCTCTCTCTAGGTGGTGGGCCCCCCGTCCCCGTTTGTGTTCAGAGGCTGGGAACCCTCTGATGGTGGGTAGCGCAGGGATCTGCGTCAGGTGGGACGCCCTCCGGCTCCCTGTGACTCTGGCTGGAAGCTTGTCCCCCACCCCAATGACTCAGTCACTCTGCCCCAGCCCCAGGGCGAGGCGGGGCCGGCAGCTGCAAAGGGGGCCCCAAGGCACCCCGCGCTAGGTGGTGAGCCGTCCTCACTGGTGCCTGTGCCGGGGCAGGGGGCTGCGTCTCAGAGGGCGTGGGCGGGGGTCAGTGGGAGCTGGCCCAGGTGACCTGTCCTGGGGTCACCACAGGTGCTCAGGGCAGGCCTCACACCCGAGGGCACTTCCCCAGGGCGGCATCTCTGCGGCCTCGCCCACAGCCCACAGGTGCCCTCCTGTGTCAGCAGGTGGTGCTTGGTCGGTTGCTGGGGTCGGGGGTAAAGAAGGGCCTCTCTCCTGCTCACCTCCTGTCCTGATGGGGACCTGGGGACTTTCTGTAGCTGGAGATGAGAAGGAGCCGTGACCCACATTGTAGCATTTGCATGGATGATTCACACACTTCTGGCACGTCCAGCTTGTTTCTAAGTTACCGCTGCCGTTTTTCCCCATCTGTGGACCGAAGGTGGGTTGTCACATGGGCCACGGAGGAGCCCCGCCAGCCCCCTCCTTCCTCCGCCTCCCATGGAGATCAGCATGGGCTGGCCCATGCAGGCCACTGTGTCCCACACAGGCCACAGAATGAGTCCCTTGATCCCCTGCAAGAGCCCCCTTTCACTCAGCCTCATTTATACTCGGGTGTGAAGGACTGAGCATGGTGATGTGGAGAAGGCTGAGGACTTTGCGGCTCCCCCAGGTGGGCTGGGTCTACCTTTGACGGTGGAAGGTGGACCCTCATGCTACCTGAAATCTTCATGTCACAGACTCAGAAGGACCTTCACGGTCATCTGCCCCACCTCCCCCTGCCCCCGGCCCGGTCAGCTGCCTGGTGGATGGTCGTCTGCCCTTCTGCGGGGTCCTCCTGGCCCAGCGGCCCGCCTCACACGAGGCTCTGAGCCTCTCTGGGTTCTCTGTGACTTTGCCTCCTGCAGAGCACTCACTCAGCTCCTACACATCGATCTCGCCTTCCTCAGTTTACCCTGAGGTGCAGGACCCGGGGTGCTCCTGGCACGCCGAGTCCCTTGGAACAGGTGTCCTGGAAGGACTCTAGCCTCACCCCAGCTTTTCCTGAGGGCTGGTCCTGGGAGCCCAGGAGGCCGGAGATGGCTGCCAGAGGCCAGCAGAGAGAGAGGGTCTCAGCCTCAGCCATCACTGCATCCCCTTGCACAAGGCGGGCGCATGACCCCCTTGGGAGATGGTGCCCAGGCAGGTCCCTGTCCCCTGCGGTTGGTGAGGTAGCAGTGGAGCTGGGCTTTGGGCCCCAGGGGCCCGGCCACACGGCTCTTCCTCTCTGCGATGCCCCCACACCCCCGTCCGCACCTGCCCCCGGTCTCTGCCAGCCGAGAAGGGAACGCGGAGCCCGCGGAGGGCCTGCTTCGGCTGCTGAGAGAGGCCTCCTCGTCCTCGGGTGGCGCACAGGGCCTTAAACGCACAACGACGTGGGTGCACGCCAGCGTGACGAGCATCCGAGCCGGGGGGCGGGGGCGTCCGCGGGCACTCCGGGTCCGCTTGGCTCCCGCGCGTCCACCTCTCCGGGTCAGCACTATGGGCGACCAGCGGTGTGTCCCCAGGAGCCGCGCAGGGGGGACCCGGGGCGTGTCCTTCCCAGCGTGGGAGGGCTGGGGGCCCGCGTGCTGCTGCAGCCCCTCTCCTGGGCCCAGCGCTTGCCTCCCCCAGGCTCGCCGCTGTATCGAGACTTCTCCCCAGAGAACACGCCGCCGCTATTTTTGTGCCTCTCTCTCGGTGCGAGCGGAGAGTAACAGCACCCCTTCTCTGAGGGCTCCCGAGCGAGCGGCATGTGACGGCCCTGCAGCGTGCTGAGCCCTGTCCTGCGGCCCGCGGGGGCTGCGCTGCGCCGCGCCTTCCTCCCTCGACCTGCTCCCGCCTCTTGGGGCTGGACTTCGGAAAACGCGCCGTAGTGCGCTGGCTCTGGTCTCCCCGGACTGTGTGAGAACTTGCCCGTGAGCATCTGCCGGGCCTGGCATCCTGGCAGAGGGCAGCCTGGAGATGGGGCGTGCGGGCCGGGGCCAGCGTGTGTCCGTTCTGCAGGGTCACCCAGCACCCAGCGCCGTGTGCCCGCATCCCTTCTTCCCCACCGCCCTATCCTGGACCTCTTGATAACAGTGGGCATAAAGTAGGAGTGAAGCGGGTCCGAGGGGGGATGGACTGTGCTCCACTCACAACCCTGGGTGGCCCCCAGAACGCTTAGTGCCGCTGGAGCTGAAGATGCTGGGTAGTGGGTGCACCATGGGGGCTGGGCCGCAGCGCTCTGTAAGCATCCCCTCCCCAACCAGCGGACTGTCCTGGGAGGCCCAGGCCGAGAACATGTTCTGGGGGTTCTTCTGGGCTTCCTTGTTCTGCCTTGACCTTGGTGTGGGGGCAGGTCCCAGGCAGCAAGGTTCTGGCCCAGCTTCTGTCACTGTCGGCTTCGCCCAGCCGGTGGTTTTGCCCAGAGGGACAGGACTTGACCCGGGACCTCTGCCCCCACCCGCGGAGGAGGCGTGGGAGGTCCGGCGCCCGGTACCTGCCGAGGTGGCCCGGTGGACCCGGGGAGGCCGCCCGGCCGCTGGGGCAGCTGCTGGCCCCATCCTGGGCGCTGCCCCGAGACGCCGTGGACACGAGGTGGGAGGGACAGGAGCCGAGCCCAGGGGACCTGCGGGTCCTGGAAGGCGGGTCTGCCTGCAGGGGCGCAGGGACCCGGCTGCGGGGACCCGGCCTCAGGGACCCGGCCGCGGCAGCAGGGCTGTGTCAGTCTCGCAGAAGCCCTGTCCCCGCTGCTCCTGGGGAGAGAACATTCCCACCCACGGTGCTACCCACCCACTGCTTGTCACCACTTCACTCCTCCGGAATGCTCGCGGGCACGTTGCCCAGGCAACCAGAACGCCGGCGCGTTGCTATCCTTCAGTCTCCTCCAGGCACCTGTGAAGGCTGTCGAGAACCCCACCCCCACCCCGTGCCTCTGAGTCCCGTAGGGCGCCCTGCTCCGGAGCCACAGAGAGGGGCCTCGGTGGGGGAGAGGGGTCTTGGCCGATGCTTGTGAGTGCCCACCGTGGAGTCCTGTGACGCCCCACGGCGTGGGGAAACAGAGGCACGGAGGGCTTGTGTGGCTTTCCCACGCTCACGCAGCCGGCGTACTGTGGCGTCAGGACGGGAGCTGGGCAGCTGGCCCGAGTTCCCCGTGTCCCCACCGTCCAGTGCTGCTTCTGCAGCACGAGTGGGTGGTTCATCTCGGAGCCTCTTTCTCTGGAGGATAAGGATGGTCATCCCCCCCACCAGGCCCTGGAGGGGCAAACGGGGCGTGGGCAGCGGGGTTTCTTAGCCTCGGCCCCGTGCACCCTGGGCTGCTGAGTCTTCTGGGGCGCCGTCCTGGCCGCTGTAGGAGGCTCTCAGCATCTCGGGGCTCCCACTAAATGCCACTTGCACCCCTGAATGGTGACAACCAAAAGTGTCTGCAGACATTGCTGGATGTCCCCCAGGGTTGAAGTCACCCCCAGGGAGACTGGCTGACTTATACGAATGTGCTTCAGGGACCACAAGGCGGTGCTGAGGGGTAATCACCTCCTGCAGGGGTGTGTGAAGCCGTGTCCGGCGATCGCAGGGCTTGGCTGCTGTGCAAGGCCGGTGGGGTGTGGAGTAGCACCTGCCAGGGTCCTGTGGTCACCCAAGCATCCCCCACCCCGCGGAGAAGCCACCATGCGGGTGATCCAGGGACTCCTGCCCTGGAGGTTTTGTTTGCTTTACTTTTCTTAGTGCGTCCCTGGGGGGTCCCGCGGGCTTGGGGTTGTTGGGACCCTAAGTCCCAGAGCCCTGGACCCCGAGTCCAGGTCTGACGCCAGCTCGTGTGGCCCTTCGTGTGCGGGTCTCCTGTGGGCCTCACGCGGGTACTGATTGTCCGGGGTGGGACTGGTGCTCCGTAGCCTGGCGCCCGCACGCCTCCCCCCAGGGGCTTCAGGAGACGGGCTCCATCAAGAGGCCAGTCTCACGTCCTTCCCACCGCTTCTCACACGGCCCTGACTGGGGACCCTTCCCGCTCGCGTCCCCAGCACCGACGGGCTCAGTGTCCGAGTGTGGGGTGGGCGGGGGCAGAGGACTGGCCCTGTTCCAGCCAGGGCGTCCCGAGATGCAGGCGCCCTGGGGCGCGCTCACGTTCCTCTGGCACTCACCTCGCCACGCCCCTGCCCTGCCCTGGGTGGAGGCTACATTGGAGGGAGTCCACCGTCTGTGCAAGGTCTTGGCCCCAGGCTGCCCCTGGAGCAGGCAGGACGCACCCGCGCTGGCCCACCCAGGGTGAGACCCAGGAGCAAACCCACTCCTGTAGGGGTGGGCGCCGAGGGACCCCAGAATCCGCAGCTGGCGCCCCTGCTCTGGGGTGGGCCAGTCGCCAGACGCTTGGAGTCATTCCCGAGGTCTCTGTCCCACGCGAATGAATGGTTCCTATGCCGCTCCGTCCCCGTGAATCAAGTATCACATGTGTGCCTGACATCCGTGGGGCCATTGAAGACGAAAGCCTTGGGGGTGACCCAGAGCACCTTTCCTGAAAGAGAGGGATGCTCTTAATCATAGTAAGTCACAGGGTAGAGCCAGCGAGGGGTGGCTCCGACAGGACATTAATGACATCAGGTGGGGAAGCCATTCAAGTGAGTCATGACTCCCTTTTCTTTCATTAGGAAAATTGAGCCAGCGACTGCCTTCCAGAAGGAAGTGCGTGCTCTCTTCCTGAGCCAAGACGGCAGCGCCCTGCCCCGAGTGGGGGCGGGTCTCTGCTCCTGGTCTGGCGGGAGGCGCTGCACCTGTTGGCGGGCAGGGCCCAGGTGGGCAGGGGAAGGAGGGGCAGCCTGCTGGCCCCCTCTGTGCAGGGTGGTCATGCCAGAGAACTTGGAGCCACGGGGGACGGGGAACCTTTTCCGCACTGGGCCCCCGGGATCTCGCTCCTACCCGAAGGCACGTTTCCCTGCCTGCCGGAGGATCAGAGGAAGGCCGTGCTCCTCTGTGGGTGCTCCCACCCTGAGACCCACCTCCAGGTGGGCATCCCTTCCCCCGGGAGCCCCTGCTGAGGTCCCTTCACCCCCCCACGACCCCCACGTCCAGACCTGGTCCCGCCCTGCCTCCCTTGGTGGTTTGCGTCTGCAGGAACTCTGCCTGCGGATTTGCAGAAACTGATGAACAAGCCGATGGAAACCCGGTGTCCTCGGCTCCCAGACACCCCTCGCCTTCAGGCTCTCGTCACTGTCACACACGTGTCCTCCCCAAACTGTCCGTGGAAGCCTGCGCCTCATCCGGATTTCCCTAGCTTTTCGCCGACTTCCTTTCCCTCTCCAGGCTCCCGCTCAGGGCACCGCACGACATTCAGGTGTCCCGTCTCCTGAGCTCCTCTCGGCGGTGACGGTTTTTCCGACTTTCCTAGTGTTTGATGACCTTGACAGCGTGGGGGAGGACTGGCCAGGTCTTCTGCCCAGTGTCCCTCATGGGGATTTGTGTGCTTGGCTTTCTCGCGGTCGGGTGGGAGGAGGGGCAGTGCCCTCCCCGCCACGTCACGTCAGGAGTGCCTGCTGTCACCGTGACTCACCACCGCGCATATGACCTTGACACTGGCCACAGTCCTGGGTGCCAGGTGTCTCCACTGAAAAGTGACTTCCCTCCCCTTGCCATGGGCTAATTTTGGGAAGCGGGTCACTAAGCACAGCGCACACTACTGGGGGACACCCGCTTCTTGTAAACTCCTCAAAACTCCCGCGTTTCATAGCTGGAGGAAGCGGAATGGGACACAGCTGAGGAAGTCACTGTCCCAAATGGCTGTGAGCCAGCCGTCCATCAGACAGAATCACCGGTGCCCCAGGCCAGCTGAGGACAAGCCTGAGAGCGGATACACCGCGGGCAGGGGTGACCCTCGGTGATTTAGCGCTGGGGCTGGGTGGGGGCGCTCGTCACCGACTGTGGCAAGATTTCCGGGCAGCCTGTGGGCCGCGTGGTCTCCGGGCTCCTGTGTGAGCTCCCCACGTCGCCCAGAGTCTCAGCACCCCAGGGCTCTTGCACGTCAGACACAGCTTCCCGCCAGCCCCCTGGGGACAAGTGTGACCTTAACCACAAGACAAGTAAGTCTTTGTGTCCCTTAATCAACAGCAGTTCTTCTGTGAAGAAAACACAGAAGGCAGTGAATTTAGTCTCAAGCCGTTGAATCATATGAACCTGTTCTCGGGGAAAAAAAAGATTTCAATAAAAATGTAAAAGGGGGAGAAGCAGGAAAAGCTACAAACCAGAAACTAAGGTGGATGGAGCCGTGGCTGTGATGTGGCCTTGACCAGCCAGAGGTGGGGCTGGGACGGGGCCGTGCGTGGGCCGTGGGGCGATGGGCTGGGCAGCTGGGCACTCCGAGGAGCCCAGGACCCTGCGAGGACCGTGCACAAGCCTGAAAGGTCTCGAACGCACGCTCTGCACCATGCTCAGACGCTGGCTCCTCCTGGACCCCGCCTCCCACCCCTTCCTCCCTCCCATCTGGTAGGACCCAAGCCCAGACCAGCACGCCGTGCCCACCCCAGGCTGGTCCCCCCCACCTTGGACGCAGGCACGTGATTTACATGCCCTAAACTTAGTGGTTTTCATGTATTCACAAGGTTGTGCAGGCATCAGCACTATTCATTCCAGAACATTCTTATCACCCCTAAGAGAAACCCTACAACCATTAGCAGTCACCCACCCACCCCCCAGCCCCTGGCATCCAGAAATCTGCTTTCTGTCTCTGGATTCACCGGCCGGGCCTGGGTCTTCAGCGGGAGTGGAAGCGAAGGACGTGTAGCTTGATGTGACCGGCTTCTCCTCCTGTGACGTGTGCGGGCCCCGTCCCCGCTGCAGCCTGTGGCAGCCCGCTTCCCGTTTACGGGCTGGAGAGCGTCCCCCGGGGCGGAGTGTGTGTGTCACACCATCCATCCGCCTGACACACACCTGGGCCGTTTCTGCTCCCTGCTAGGGCGGACGACGCTGCCGTGAACGTTCGTGCACACGGACTTATGTTTGTCCCCAGCGTAGAAAGTGCAGGGTCGGCTGGTAACCAAGTCTTGGCGGAGCCGCTGAGCTGTTCTGTGGTCGCGCCATCTTACGTTCCCCCCAACCGCTCGAGAGAGTGCCTGTCTCCCGCCTCCTTCCGTGGCGGGACACAGGACCTGTCGCGGCACCCGTGGATGTCCTTGTGGCCGCAGAGCGAGGGCATGTTCCCAGGGGGCCTGAGGGTGCCCTGGAGGTCTGCACGTGGCCTGGCCTCCTTGGTGTGTCCCGTGGCGCTCTGACAGCCGCTGGTGGTGGTGGCAGCCACGGGCCTCCCTCCTGCACGTGTGAGGGGCTCTCTGCCACCATGGACAGCGGCTGACGGCTCTAGGGCCAGAGGGCCCTGAGCAGAACGGGGCCTCGCAGCCCTGTGTGGACGGGGTCGGAGGGCTGAGCGCTCCTGGGTCCGGTCTGGGCGCGCTGGGAGGGTGATGAGAGGGGTCCCGTGCTGCGCCTCGTGAGTCCTGACGCCAGGACACGGCAGTAGCCGCAGGACCATGAAGGTGTGGGCCGGCCGGCCCTGGTGGCAGAGCAGAGGGCCTGACCTTTAACCG
The DNA here is from genome assembly GCA_017311185.1 of Proteles cristata cristata. Classification (NCBI taxonomy): domain Eukaryota; kingdom Metazoa; phylum Chordata; class Mammalia; order Carnivora; family Hyaenidae; genus Proteles; species Proteles cristata. The sequence goes on from JAESUZ010004211.1 coordinate 260,111, forward strand.
CTGTAGAGAGACAGGGGATCTCTGCAGGCCACAGCATCGGCCCCTGACCTCCCCACGGGAGGGGTCTCTCTGCCCCCGATCCCGGCCCAGCATGTCTTGGCTGCCGGCGGGAGGAGAGTCTGTCTGTCCTGACTCGGGACCTGCCCTCCTGATGTCCCCTCTCTGGACCAGTCCACCGCCTTCAGACTCGAAGAGGAGAAACAAAGCAAGCTCCCTGCCATTGCCTTCGTTGGTTTTTCTGCATAACAGCTGGGTGGCGTGGAAATGAGGGGGTTTCTATGGTAACCAATTACAGCTCATGATTGGTGAAAAATGGCAGAAATATCCTGTGTGTGAAGTTATGCCGGGGCAGGCGAGCAGGCACAGGCTTAGGTGCAGTGGTTTTAATTTCCTGGGGCGATATTTCTCCAGGTACTGACGGCACACGGCTGCTTCCGTGGCTGCTCTTCGTTCAGTCTGCCTGCCGGGTCTAGGGGTGCCTGCCTGGGCCTGGTGAGGCCTGGGGGTGCCTGCCGGGGCCCGGGACTGACTGCCGGGGCCTGGGGGTGCCTGCTGGGGCCCAGGGGTGACTGTCAGGGCCTGCTGAGGCCCGGGCGTGCCTGCTGAGGCCTGTGGAGATCTGATGGTACCTGGAATTGCCTGGTGGGACCTGAGGGGACTGATATTGCCTGGTGAGGCTGGAGGGGCCTGATCTTACTTGGTGATGGCCGGAGGGGGCTGGTGGGGCCTGGTGGGGCCTCGTAGGGACTGTGAGGCCTTCTGGGCTGAGATACCACTTTTGCTTGAAGAAGTGCCCCATGTCCCTGGGAGGTGGACTCCCATCCAAATGTGCAGAGTGGTGGGGGAAGCAGAGGGTCTGAAGCATCCATCCTCACTGCGCCACCTGTGGCCACAGAGGGGCTGTGTCCCCTGTGCTGGGGTGTCTCACGCTGACCTAAATTTCCGTGCACAGTGACAGGGGCCCTGGTCCCTGCATGGAGCTTGGCTGGCTGTGCAGAGAACTTGCACGCGGGCAGAAGCTCAGCGCGGAGGCATTAGCATAATGAGCGATCCCTAATTTCTGCAGCAAAGCACCTTCATTCTGATTAAAATACTGGGGCCTTTTTATTTGGGGATGAGTCCCCTTCGGTAATTAGCGCTCATTAATACAAGTTCCTTTCAACTTCCTGATGACGGGCAGGGAGCTGCACATGCTGAGTGCCCACGAGAGAGGAGGCGGCCCCAGGCACGTGGGGTGAGTGCAGAGCGAGGGCGGCTCACACAGACACGCACACGCTTCCTGACACGCGCGGACCCCCACTCGGCCGCACACACCCAGGCACACTCACACGCCCTCTGACATGTGTAGACCCCACACTGGCCGCACCTGCACGCACACGCACACATATGTGACCGATGGGCACACAGACGCCCCCCATAGACTCACACTCGTGCTCACTCGCTGACACACTCACACCCACAGGTACCTTCCGGTCACACATCAACTGGCATGCCGTCCCCCGTCAGTGCTCACACACCCTGATACAAAGTCCTGAGACACAGTCTCGTGCACACTCGCATGCACACATGACCCACGCACGGCACGATGCTCACTCATTTTTTTCCTTTAAAGTCCACAGAGCCTCCCGCAGGAAGCCCCAAGCCACTCTGTCTCCGGGCTGGGCTTGACCAGGTCCTCAGGCTGGAGTCTCAGCGCCCAGACGCCCCCGCCCCCACCCCCAGCAGTCACGACAGTTCTGGATCCGTGTCAGTTTCACACGTGACGCCGGTGACGAGCACTGACGCTGGTGACCAGTACAGAGGCGCCTGTGGCCAGCGCTCAGCTGTCCGAGCTGGTGGGGGAGGGGGCGAGGGCCCGGGGCCCCCAGAGCCTCCGCGTGGGCCTGTCCTCCGTGCTCTCGATGCTCACGCTGCCCGAGCACCCGCCTGGCTTCCTGTCCCCGCGGGTGTGGGGTTTGCCCTTCCTCCAGCCTTCCTGGGGCCAAGGGGGCGGGCGGTGAGGTTTCAAAGGGCACCTGTGCTGAAGGTAAACGGGAAGCCGAAGTGTCAACAGAGCCGCACTTCGGCAGACTTGGCGCATCGATAAACCTCGGCTCATCCACAGCAGGTCTCGTCTTCCTGAACCAAGTCCAGAGGGAAGCTTTCCAGAGCACGGCCTCCGAGGCCACAGGCTGCTTTAACACACGCGCGTTTGCCTGAGATGGTGGCGGTGGGGGTGGGGGGATGGGGGGGCCCACAGCACGGGGGGTGCTCAGTAGATGCCCGGCCTCCATGCCCCCTGTGACCCCCCCCGACCCCCACTGCGAGTGCCCCTGCCTCCAGGCCTCGGAAAGGGGAGGACGTGTGCTCAGGGACACCCACCCTGGGTCTGTAACTGTGTGACCCGAGGGGTGGACCGAGCTCCCAGCTCTGCCGTTCTCTTACCTGGCGCCCTCGCCGTGTCTCTGTGTTCCAATCTGGGCAGAAACCGAGTGGGGAACGGGAGGTCTTTGAGGCCATCTTGTCAGCTGAGCTGGGGGTTTTGAGACTCGGTTTCTCTCCCGTGCGGTGCACAGTCGCTGTCCGCCGGCCGCGTGGGCTGCCCGCTCCCGGGGAGAGAGGTGCCCTGCGGGCCGCAGCAGCCGAATCCCGGGAGCGGGTGCATGGGGGCCGAGCCTCTCAGATGCTGCTCAGGAGACGGCTCTTGAGCAGGGCTGCAGAGCTCCTAACGGAGGGTTTCGGTTCCCCCCTTGCAATGAGGGTCAGCGTTCTTTACCCCGAGGGCGCTTCCCCGTCGTGGGGGGAGGGCGGGGGGGGTGTAGGGACAGTGGCAGAGCCCCCAGAGCCCTCACCTGACACTGCTCTCTCTTTTCCACGCAGTTCCATGTCCATCCGCTGGCCGGGCTGCTCCGCAGGAAGCCATGCTTGGATACTTATAGCCATGTTTCAGCTCGCCATGGATTTGCCCTCGTGCGAGTCCCTGGGCCCGGGCCCCGACTTCCGGCTGCTGCCCCGGCCATCACAGCGGCCGCCCCGGCTGTGGAGTTTGAAGAGCGGACAGGCGGCGCGCGTCCCCGTGCCCGTGTGGAGCCCGCGCCCGGCCCGCGTGGAGCGCAGCCACGGGCAGATGCCCAGCCCGCGCGCCAAACGGGCGCACAGACCCAGGGACCAGGTGGCCGCCCTGGTGCCCAGAGGGGGGCTCGCCAAGCCCCCAGCCGCGGCCAGACCCAGCCCTTCCCTCGGCTCCTCCTCGTCCCCGTCGCCCACGGCGGGCAGCGCGGCCGGCTCGGAGCTGCAGGCCCTGCTGTGGAGGGGAAAACGGCACGTGCAGGGGCCCGGCTTCAACAGCTTTGACTTCCGGGGCGGCAGGCCCACCACGGAGACGGAGTTCATCGCCTGGGGGCCCACGGGGGAGGAGGAGGCCCCGGAGTCCAACACGTTTCCAGGCCTTTACGGCCCCACCACGGCCTCCGTCTCACAAACACGGAAGACGACCGTGGCCATCGCCACCACCGCCGCCCCGGGCCCCACGGCCGCCTCTGTGACGCTGCAGACTAAGGGGGCCGCCGAGCCCCTGGGCCCCAGGGATAGGATCCCGGTTGGGGTTAGCACAACGGACCCTCCCACCAGTCCCAGCAAAGACAATGGCGAAGACGTCAAGCCCCCACGAATTCTGGGGGAGACCTCAGGTACACCCACCTCTTTTCTGGTTGGGGCTCGGTCGGTGAGGGAGGGAGGACACCCCGGGGGTGTGGCTTCCGAAGGATGCCCAGCTCTGCCTGGGGGACACGACTCGGCGGGACTCCCCGCTTCTCAGCGGCGGAACCGAAAGCAATGGCAGAGTGTTGACAGGCGGCAGCCCTGGGGAGAAGGGGGCATGTGTGTCCACGCGGGGACTTGTGTGCCCTGCAGATCGGGGCTGTGCTGTAGCCACGCCGCTCTGCTGGGAGAAGGGGGACGGTAGAGGGTCTCTCCTTAGCACTGGCCCCGAAGGGGATGTTATGCCCGCCTTCCCTGGGTTAGGGGCATCCGGTCCTGCCAGGCACACACCCACATCTCTCCCAATGGTAGGGCCTTGGCTTCCGGGCCAGCCTGGGAGTGAGACGCGGACGCACTTGCTGATGGAATCGGGGCCCATTTAGAGTCTCCAAAAACCTTCAGGGTGTAGCCCTGCGGAGGGATGGCTGCTGGATTGGCCCAGAATAAGGGATCGCTCCAAACAGCCCAAGAGATTGAGGTCAGGTATCAGGAAGAACTTCCTGCCACATGAGTGGAGGTCCCACAGACCCATTCAGGTTGGGGAGCGTCTTTTCCCTGGAGACAGTCGAGCAGGTGTTTGGGGGACACGGCCCTGGTTCCCCCGCCCGTTATCCTCGGTGCCTTCGGACAGTTACGATTTCTTGGCCTTCAAGTATCTACCGCGACGTAGTCTTGTTTTTCGTTCTCTTCCTGCGCCTCCTTTTCCGGCCCTTGAGAACCCCCTGGCCACAGCTTGCCCACGGCGTCAGGCATGCACCCAGCTTCCTGGACAGCTGAGGGAGAGTGCAGACTCGGGGACCCCCGTGTTCTTACCTGCCTCCAGCTCCCTTAGGCTCTGTGGGGGCCACGGCCCCATGGCCACCGGGACCAGGGTGTTCACAGGTCGGACCTGTGCATGCACGTCCCGGACAAGCAGCAGTATTTGCTAGTTCGTAAAACAGGATGCAAATTGCAGGGTGTCAGCACGAAGGGGTAGGGTGGCGCGGGGCCTCCTCCAGCCCCCCATCTGCCTGCTTCTCCACATCCTAAGGGCCTGGGCTCCACAGGCCCCATGTGGGTGCTCTTCAGGCCCCACGTGGGTGCTCTTCAGGCGCCACCGGCAGAAGAGAATTGCTCCTCAGGGTCTGTCGGCAGCATAGGTGATTTTCCTGTAGCTCTGGCCTTGGTCAGGACGCGGATAGGTTTTCACGAGTGGGTGGCTTTTGTTCCTTGACCTACTTCCTGCCTTCACCTGGACCAGAGAACTGAAGGTTTTATTCTGAGCAGTTCTTCCCTAGAGAGCAACACAGCAGCCCCAACTCCGTCTCAAAGCCAAGGGCCGGGGCCAGGCCCGAGGACGCAGGCTGTGGGCTTGGAGCCCCAGGCACAAGGTCTGCTGGCTGTCACAGGCCACCTCCCAGGCTGCTTTTGTCCAGAAACTACAGACACGCAGCCCTCAGCTCGTCGTGTCTGCCGGGCGCCCAAAAGCAGTTTACGAAGCATTTGTTTTTATCTCAATAAACTCACAAAGCACCATCATCACAGAATGTGGTGCTGCCTGCGTTTGCCGTCATGCCCTTCACGTACGTCACTTACCATAGAGGCACGGACGAAGGGACATGTGCCTGTTTATTCCAGATTACGCTTGTTCTTACTAAAAGTTAGATGCTTGGGACAGCGTCAGAAGGCTCAGCAAATTAATTCGCGGTACATTGGATGTTGGTAATCCAAATCGACAGATGCTTATCTTGGAAAAGATTTATGGTTCTTCATAATATAATCTGGTGCTAGATTAATTTGTTTAGCAAAACAAATTTCAAGGGAGGGGGAATATGTGTGTTTGCTTTTAGTGCAGAGAAATGTTAATTCCGGGAAGTGATGCAGGATGCTGGGAACGGGTGCCAGCGGCCTTAGGCATTCCGGCCAAGCAAGGCAAGACAGGAAGTGCTGAGGTGACACTTTGAACTGGGTGCGTTATGGCCCAGCTGGCCCTGCATACGTGGCCCGAGGCCAGGTTCGGAGCCCAGGCGGGAACCCTGCGAATCCCCTTGGCCTGGCAGTCACCAGACATGGGCCTGGGGTCCCGACTCTTTGTGGAGATGACTGCTGCTCACGCTTCTCAGGCAGAATTCAGGCTGCAAACGTGGGCTTGGGGGTCCGGGAGGCTGTGCATGCCATGCACGATTAGCAATATGTGCTCCCAGGCCTCAGATCGCCCATGGATCTGGGCTCTCCTGCATGGAGCTGTGTGACCGTGGGGAAGTCCTCTCGTGACTTTGTTTTCTTCACCAAAAACGTTAAAGCTTAGAAATATCTCCTCCAAATGATTGTCGTGAGATTCAGTATGTCGACACTAAGCATGAGCTCAGGACCCTGCGCACAGGCCAGATGTTTCTATACCCAGCAAGAGTACCTCCCGGGGGAAGCTGACAAGTGTCAAGGGTGACAGGCCACCAGGGACGTGGCAGGTCTTCTCATCTCAGACACAGTCAGCTCTGCCTATGTGCTGCTGAGGTCACCCCGACGGACAGAAGTGAGGTTTGGGGAAGTGATGTGAAGAATTTGTCAGTCCAGTTCCATTGGCCAGAGGGGCAAGTTTGGAATCAGGTGTGGGGGAGTTGGGAGTTTTTATTTCTGCTTCTGTAGAGAGATGTTTGGAAGGGACGTTACATTTGCCTGCCATCCAGAATACAGATTTTGGTGGACATAGAAAAATAGAAGAACAGACGGCTGGAGATTCGGGGCGCTCTGAAATCCCTCAGGAGCTAACATTACATGGAACAGCTCCTGGCGTCGTGGAACAGACCCTCTCCCAGGGACCACCCTGTAAGTGAAGAGATTGGGAAGCCCCTCCTAGTTTTCGTGTAATGGGTTAGATGCCTGCCTTCAAATTCCTGGCTTCATCTTGTATTAGCTGTGTGAACTTGGGCAACTTGCTTTTCTTCTCTGTGTGCCTCAGTAGGAATTACAGAATTAACCATTTTATAATGTTGTAAAGATTCAGCGAGACAGTATATGCCAGGTGGTCAATGCCTAGCATGTAATAGCTGCTCGTTATATGTTTGCTGCTGTTAATTTGGTGATGATAATGATAGTGATGATGTTGATGATGATGGCGGTGATGATGATGATGCTGGTGATGGTGATGATGGTGGTGGTGATGCTGGTGAAGATGATGATGATGGCCATGGTGGTGATGGTGATGATGCTTATGGCGCTGGTGAGGATGGTGATAGCGATGGGAATAATGATTGTTATCCTTGTGACGATCTACCACCCAGCTTGCTGCAACATTTTACTGCTCCATTCTAGGGTCATTTGATGAAGTCATTTGATGAGGTCATTTGATGAAGTCCCACATCCTCATCCCTGACCTTGGTGCTCTTTGCAGAGGTATAGATGGCACTAGCTAGGAACTGCTTGGGATGGAAAATCACCTGGCTCAGCTTCACCGAGGCATTGAGCTTCAGCCTCACACGGTGCTGGCAGAGGGTGAGTGTCAGATGGGGCAGAAGTTCACCTGAGGTCGAGAGAGGAGGGCTCCCCACAGCGAAGCACCATCTTCCTGTGACAGCTCTCTTGCTGGTCATGTTCTGAGTCTGGAGTCACAAAGTCTCCTGGGAGAAAAACACAAAGTCATTTCCTGGGCTTTAATCTTAAAACTCGTAAAGGGAGCTGTGGGGAATTCAAGCCAGCTGATTTTCGTTATTCCACTTGCCCACTGCCGCTCTCCTAGGCTGTGGGTGCTTGGCATACAGCTAGTGCTCATTAAAGAGTTCCTCAACCTGATGTTCTCAGACCTTCCTGCTGCCACCTGGACCCTGAGATTTTCCAGCCTGCTCAGATACTTCTGGTGCTTTCCCCAGCGTCCGTGTTCATAGCTCTCGAAGGTGCATCACCCAGGAGGGGTTAACAAGCCCGGTGAGGTCTCCATTGTCATTCAGGATCTGTCCCCATTTGGATCAGTCACGTATTCGTGACACCAGGCAGCTCCAGGAGGAAATGGCTCACATGTCATCGCAGCCCTGCCTGGTAATTTTTATGTTGGAATTCACTCACGCGTTTGTGAGGATGATTTCCAAGTTGCTTTGTCCCACTGTGAGCACAGGGGACAGGCTGGTGTCCTCTTCCCTCACACCGACGGTCAGCCGGCCCGGACGACGGAGCAAGTGTCAAGCTAGGAAATCTCTTCTAAGTGCCGGGATGGGCGAGGAAGGGAGTCGTGAGCAGCTGTGGCGGGAGAAACGTGCCTCTCTCCTTCTGTTTGAAGCAACGATGGTGGTTTAAGTGCTGAGCCCCTTTTAATTAACTTGCTGGGTGTTTGCTACCAGGGAAGTGAATCTGTCCTTAATTTAAAGACATTTGAAGCAAATGACTCATGAACTTCAAAAGTTTTGAGTGGCTTAATTAGGATAAGAGCATCCACGAATGAATGAGCCCTCGGAGCTCTCTGAACGCCCTGCACCCTGCAGCGGGCGAGGCTGGGCTTCAGGGCCTCACACGGGAGCTTGGAGTGGATGCGCCGTGGCTTCGCGGGGCCACCTGTTGTGGCCCGGGTAGGACCGCGTGTGTCTGGAGACGGCTCTCTGCGCCCGTCCGGCCTCTGCTTTGGCTGAGCAAAGCCGTGTTCATACCACACCGATAAATGAGCTCTTGCTCATTAAAGCGAGCCTCGGAATCTTCTGGAGATGACTCTGTCACCAGCTTCCCCTTATTTCCCTGTCACGTGTTCTGTGCTCCAGCTTGCTGCATTTAGTGCTCCCTCTGCTTCTTTGTGTCCCCCGGAGCCTCCTCCTCCTCCTGAGAGCACGTTAGGGGTCAGGATGGCTCTTGATTTCTTGGGGGGCTCGGTGCCTGCCCCGGTGCCCTTTCTGTGGGAGCTGCTACATCCAACTGCCCAGAGCGGTCTTCCTCCTCCCAGCCCTCGAGAGCTATGGGAAGAGGCCTGAGCTGATACCCCCCTACCTGGACGCCGGTCTCCCTTAAGGGCGGTGGGTGGGATGCTGGCTACTCAGGTGCTGGGGGGTTGCAGGTGATACCCCCACACGGGATGTGTCTTCCTCACATCGGGCTCTTCGCTGAACACTGGAGTGATAACAGACCCGTTTGATATACAGTAGATTGAATTTATGGTTTTCATCCACTCACAGGGGAATGATTCTAAGCGTAGAGATTAAATATTAGACAGAACATTATTTTTAGAATTATTTGACGATGTGGAGAGGTCTGGTTTTGGAATTTCTGGCTTCTGATCGCCGTGGCGGGAGCTGTCAGCTCCGTACTTGGTTGATATGAAGTACTGTGCTTCGGGGCGGGGGTAGGGGGCACGAGGGGATAGAAAACCTGGTCCCTCGCTGTCTTTTCAAGGAGTTTAAAATCTATTTGGGAAAGTCAGACAGGGAAGGACACAAGCGTGCATGAGGGAAATGACAGTGAAGGACGGGAGCGGAGACGTCCAAAAGCCCTGGCTCAGACAATTAATTGCACAGTTAGTTTGGAGACCCGGTAAGGGAGGGGGAGGCCGGTCCTGGTGGGAAGGGCCCCCACCAGGTTTCCTGGAGAGTGAATGAGGCTGGTCCTGACTGACCAGGAGCATATGCCCAGACAGAGCCCCTGGGAGGGCAGGAGACCAGAGCTCCCAGAAGCCCGGAGGCCTGCATGGTGGAGGCAGCCCATCAGGTGACCTGACCCAGTCTCCTCACATCTGGATCAGACACTGGATGATAAAATGCTTGAGGGCCCTCCTCCAGCTCTAAAGGGCCACAAGAATGTTCGAGGACCCGCGTTCCTTCTGCCCACACCTAGGAAGATGGTCTTGATGCCCCCTCCACGCCCACCCTTGTGTTATCAGCGAAAGGAGAAGGCTGGTGGGCTCCAGGCAGTGAGCCCCGCAGTTTCTATGCACAGCAAACTCTGGGGCGGCCGAGCAGGGGTGGCCAGGATTCCAAGCTGCAGTCGAGGTGGGGAAGTCACCTTTCCCTGCACAGGAGAAGTCACCCACCCACCCAGGCGCGGCCCCGTGTGGTGGGCGTCAGATTTGAAAAGCCCCACGTGCACATACTTGCTGGGAGAAGCGTGGCTCTCACCCCTGCAGCAGGTGGGCTCCAGGTGAAGCTCCAGCATGGCCCATAGGTCACTGCCTGGTTCTGGAGGCTCAGCCAAGGTCACAGGCAGATGCGTGATGGACGTGCCATGTGGTCAGACGAGAAGGCAAGGCCTCTGGTCTTGGCTTTCAGTGTGGTTCAGTGAAGCTTTGCCGTGGAGTCTGTTGCTAGGAGGTGATGATCAAGAATAATAGAGGATTAAGTTTCCCTTCCAGAACTTTCCGTCGGTAGTAGGGATGCCCAGTCTGTCTCAAGAGCAGTGGCGAGGTGTCGGCTGAGGTGACTATGAACGGGATGTATAGGGGGTGAGGCCGTGCTGACTTGGAGAGCCCCTGCCTTGACGCAGGCCTGACCCAGCCCCTGGCTGCCCCCCATCACTGGCCAGGCGTGCCCTTGCTTGGCTGTGCCCCATGACCCCAGGGAGTGCTGGCCCCCACCTCGCAAGGTCATTCTGAGATGTGACTGAGTTCAGTCATGTGGGAAGCTGGGGCCCCAGGCACGTGCAAGCCCCCTCACTCTGTGGCTGCGTCGGGGAGGGAAGGGTATTTGTGCTGGGGAAGAGCCACCCCTGTGTCCCTGAGCATCTCCCAAAGGCCTGGACTGTCCATGACCTGTGTCTGTCCCAGAAGGACTCAGGAGCCCCCGGGGAAACCGTCAGCAGAACCCACAGAACACACCGGGTCAGCAGCCCCCATGTGCAGCCTAGGGGGGCACCGTGCCCAGGGTCCCGGCCTAGGGGAGGGCCGGGTGCTAGAGCGGCAGTCGGCATGTCCTTCTCCAGGGGCCAGCTGGCATCTCTGCAGACTGTCCCCTGCACACATCCCTTTAACGTGTGTGTTGCTGGACTCATGCTTCTTTCTTCATATTCTCGAACCTGCCCTGGGGAGGCAGGAGGGCTGACACTCAGGGAGGGGAGCGGGCCCTCTCCGTGTCGCTGAGGGTCCCACCGCACCGCACATCCCTGCTGCCTGAAGCACCAGGTATCCTGCGGAGGGCCCAAGTCCAAGGGGAAGCCGACTGCCTATTCACTTCAAAGGTCTTGGCTCATACATGGTCCAGTGATGAAGAAACCTTCTAGAAGCTCCAGGGAGGCCTGCCCATCAGCAGAGCCCATGCCAGATGAGTGGAAGAGGCAGATGCCCCTACCGTGTGGTCTCCCGTTCTGGACGGACAGGCTGGCAGCTCGGGCCCCAGCCAGGGCTCCGTGGATGTGTCTGAGATCCGCACCCGGGGCCCATCCCTGTTCCCTGCTCTGGCAGCGGGGGACAGTTGGCATCGGGGGGTGGGGGCAGGAGGAAAGGCTGGCACTCTGGAGCGAGCTTCCTGCCTTTCTGGATCCAGGGCCTCAGTTTACAAAGCATATTGGTAACACCCGCTTCTTCTCACCCTAAGTACATCTTTTCAGACAAAGTATAAGCTCCCAAAAACGAAGGGTCCTCTAAACTCACATGGTGGCTTCGCGGTGATTTAGAGGAAATACGAAGGGATATGGTGATGCTGCTCTGTGCCCGTCTTCACAGCAAGGGGGTCAGAGGCCCACCCTGTACCCCTGTGTGGCGTCACCAGGAACCTGAGGGCAAGTCAAGCTAAGACAGGTGTGTCATCTGGGCCCTGGGGGTCAGGTGACTGATGCGGTGAGCACTCTCGGCAGCATTTGGGACAAAAATAATACAACCTTCTTTTGATGTCCATGCCGGTTGTGTTCTTGGAAACTTCGGTGCTTATTAAAACCGTGCGAAAAATACTCTGGGTCTGCGCAGGGAACAGAAGGAGCCTCTCTGGGCTCAGAGCATTTATAGCAGGAGTGAACAGAAGGACGCTTGAGCCCCACGGAACAGAGCGCGGCCGTGGGTGAGCACGTCTGTCCCGTACGCAAGGGCAGGTAGCGTCCCGGCCCCGTGCAATGTCAGCTGCTGTGACAATCCACAGTGTCCCCCACGTTCCTAGAAGCCGCCCCCCGCCCCCGAGTCCCTGTTTTCGTCCTGCCCCTGGAGACGGGGGCCCTACCTGCACGCCGTACAGGCAAGGACCCGCTTTCACCCGCGAGTGGGCCCGGGGCCGAGGCAGCAAATCGGCACAAGGTGCGAGTTTGAAACAATAGACGTTCAGAGGGCAGAGGCCAGCGGGGGCCCCTCTCCTGCCCCGTCCAGCTGGCGGTGGCTGCGATGTCCCCCCCAGCCTCTGCCTCGGTCCCCACACGGCATCCTCCCTCCGTGTCCGTGTCTTTCGTCCTCTAAAAAGACACCAGCCGTTGGGTCGGGGCCCACACCCTGAGCTTTGCAGACTCTCCACCTGCCCCCAGTCCTGGTGCTGCTAGAGAAGGTGGTGGGCGGGCCCGGGAGGCCAGTGGCTCCTCACGCCCACCCCCTTCATGAGGCCGGCGCAACCCCAGGCCCTGGGAGCCTCTGGGAACCTCCATTTGTATAAAATGCTTTGTATGAATTGAGCCTGACAAACAGGTCGGAGCTCAAAGGGCCTGACCTCTGGTTGGCCTTGTGCCCTAAAAATCCTTCACTCACTCGCTCAACCACCTGAGATGTCTCCTGAGCACCTACTATGTGGCGGGCACTGCAGTTACATCAGAAGACAACACAGGGTCCCTGTGCCCTCTGGGGGCCGCAGTCATGTAGAAGCAGAAGACCCACTTCGGGAACCTGTGGGCACGGGGAGAGCACCTGCGGGGCGGGGTGGGGAGATGATGCTGTAGTGGAGACCAGGTGGTGGGAAGAAGGAGGTAGGAGGGAAAACGAGGGTGGCGCCCAGGAACCAAGGTGGACCGAGAGTGGCAACATGGACGGGCTGGGGTGCGGAACCACGTGGCCGGGGGCCAGGGCAGGTCAGACTTGGGCTGGGGTGCGGGACCACGCGGTGAGGGGCAGGGCAGGGCAGGCTTGGGCTGGGGTGCGGGACCACGCGGCCGGGGCCAGGGCAGGTCAGGCTTGGGCTGGGGTGCGGGACCACGCGGTGAGGGGCAGGGGAGGTCAGGCTTGGGCTGGGGTGCGGGAGCACGCGGCGGGGGCCAGGGCAGGTCAGGCTTGGGCTAGGGTGCGGGACCACGCAGTGGGGGGCAGAGCAGGTCAGAGCTTGGGCTGGGGCAGGGTCTTCAGGTCTTGGAGGCTGTTGTGGGGGCGATCATGGGGTGAACAGGGAGTGGCCTGGCCTGTGGACGCCCCTGAGGCCCTGAGTCCAGGTCAGCGTGGATCAGGAGGGTGCACGGCACTTGGTGAGGAATCGGGGGGGGTGACTCGAGGGGAAGAGAACAATCTAAAGGCTTCCCAGGTGTGTGGTCGGAGCAACCTGTGCCTTCAACGTAAGTGGTGCGTGAGCTAGGACGGGCACAGACCAGCGAGGGCGGCCAGCAGGCCCCTGGGCCCCGCTTCCCGGCAGCCCTCACGTCAGCTTTCGGGGGGCGCCGTCTGTGGGCCCCTCAGACTTGTGTGTGTGCCGCTGGGGAATGGTCTGGCCTGTGGGGATGTCAGAGGTCCTGTGGACAGTTAAGATCGCCTGGAGGGAGTGTGGATGGCATGAAGGGGGCGGGCAGGGAAAGAGCGCAGGCCCCGGACAGTCCCCAGAGCACAGGGAGGAAACCGGGAGGGTCATCCCATGGAAGCCTGGAGCAGAAAGCATCTCGCAGAGGAGGAGGAGGAGGGAGGAGGAGGGAGGAGGGAGGAAGGTAGTGGTCTGGAACCAGGCCTCCCAGGAAACAAGAGGGGTCAGCACAGAGCATGGAGGTGACCGTCGTCTTTGTCCTCCGAGGAGCTGCGGGCTTGGAGGCCTGACGGGAAGGTGCGCTGGAGCACATGGGGGTCAGGACAGGGGGAAGGCGGCGGGGAAGATGTTGAGGGGCTGGGCCAGGGGGATGGGGGGGATGGGGAGGGGCCGCGTGGAAGGCCCTGGAGGCCAAGGACGGCTTGGCTGCATCCTCTGCCGAGCGGAAGGTGGGATCGCCTGCCGGTGTGAGCGACCCAGTCCACCACGGGGTGACCGTGGGCGCTGGTCAAGCGGAAGCAGAGTCCCTGCGTGGAGGAGGACTGGCCGCGGGGGCGGGACGGTGCGGGACGCCGGCATCTGCACATGTGCAGCTGAGCTAAGAGCAGGCCACGCTGGGCTCTCGGAGGAGCGGGAGGCGGTAGTGAGAAGGCGGCCCGTCTGGGAAACCCCGCTCTCCTGGCAGCAGACACTCCCCATCTCCACTCGCGAGGCCCCGTGTGAGGGGAGGACTCCGTGTGCTCGCGGGGCGGCGCCGAGGGGCCCCAGGCGGGGACGGACAGGCAGCAGGTGTGTGGACAGCATCTCAGATGGAGCTGGGAGCCTGGGAGCCAGGCCGCAGGGCTGGGACTGGGGTCAGATGCAGGCCGGGACCTGGGGCCCGTGCAGGGGCCTCCCGGCACGTGGGAGGCCGGGCGAGGGGAGGGCAGAGGCGGTGGGGGGGCGGCTGTCCCCAAGTGTGCAAGCTGGCTCCGTCCCCTCCTCTGCAGAGGTGAGCTCGGCGTCCTACCTGCCCGAGTAACGGGCCAGAGGCACCGGAAGAATGCTTCCCATACCCGGCCCTGCGCCGCTTCCTAGGCCGTGGGAGCCGCACCTCCCCGCTCCGACGCGGCTCTTAGGCAAACGGCACGGGGTGCAGTGAGCACCGCGGGGCCTTCCTGTGCCGTTTCCTCCCTTCCCAGGTGCAGCGGGGGCTCCCCCTCCGTGGCCGGCCCTGGGGACCGTCCTGAGCACACCCACGGCAGCATCTAACCGGCACCAGGACTGGCCCTGATCCCAGCGGGGACTTGAACCCAGACTCAGAAATGAGGCTTTGTTGGGAATGTGCACTCTGTGCGCCTCCATGGGGACACGGGGGCGTTTAGCGCGTACGGACCCCAGACGCAGGGCTGGCCAGCGGTCAGCCACCTGTTCCAAGCAGGACGGGGCAGCGGCGTCTGGCCAGTGGCAGGCGATCACCATGGGCGGAGCAGGAGCCGAAGCCACACGGGGCCGTGTAGGAAGGTGCGGCCAGCAGCCGTCCCGGCCGCTCTGCCGTCGCACAGGCAGGCTCGGCCCACTGCCTGCCGCTGGGCAGAGACCAGGCGCTCCAGTCCACCACGGCGTGGGCACCGGACAGCGCAGAGCAGAGACGGGCAGGGGCCTGGGGGCAGGGGGGCTTACCTGACCCCCGTCATCCCGGCCGCACCCCAGCTATGGGCCTTGTCTGTCCCCCCAGGTGGGAAGTGCCTCTGTGGCTCCTGGTTACGGAACTGGCACCTGGAGGGAGGGCAGGAGGGGCCCCTCGGATCCCGCAGGAGCATCCGGGGCCTTCCTCCGCCAGAGCGGCCACTTCCCCTCCTCCCGTTGACACCACACCTCTAGGGCCCCCTGGATTCTCTGTCTCCCTTTCCTGGCATTTACCATGACTTCTGTCATTTTATGGCCACTTCCTCAGATGTCTGCCCTCAGCCCCGCCACCTAATACCAATAACAGCAAACACCACCTGTCTGCTCAGCGCTTGCCCCGGGCGATCGCCCAGCCTGGAAGCTCCTTCAGGGGCAGAAATGACCCGCCTGCCCCCGGATCCCGTGCCCCTGTGCCCCAGGCTCCGAGCACAGCGCCCGGCCCACAGCTGTCCCCATGTGCCCCCCCCATGTTCTACAAAATGCGCCTTCTGTACGAGTGGTTCATCGGGGTGAGATGCTGTGCGGGTCCTTCGACCTTCAGCGAGAGGGAAAGGGGACGCGGAGAGGAGAGGGGAGACGGGGCAGTAAGGGGCCGTTCCGTCAGGGGTCGCCCGAGCCCAGAGAAGGCGCCGCCTCTCCCGTGTAGACCCCCACAGCCCAGTCTCCACGCACATGCACACGGGGCCTGCCTGTGCAAGGCCCACCCTGGACCCGCCCCCCCAGGGTCCACACCACACGTGCGGGCATGCAGGGAGCAGATCCGGCTCCTCCAGAGCGAGCAAAGCAGATGCGTCTTGGAGAAGAGAATGAGGGGCTGGGGTCCAGGCATCAGGGGAGCTTGGAGTCACCCAGCTGGGCCCAGGCAAACGGGTCCCCAGCAGCAGACTGCAGCGGGAGGCCCACCCAGGTGTGAAGCCTTCTCAGGTAGGGCCCTGGGAACCAGAGTGGAAGGGCCGCCCCCACCCGCGGCCCAGGAGGGGGGAAGTTACTTCCTTTTCTGAGGACGACACCAGTGCTGTCGGGCCAAGACCCCCCCATATGCCCTTGTTTGTCCTTGATTACCTCCTAACGGGGTATATCAGGTACCGCAGGGGACACAGTTCAGTCACCAGTCCCACGTGGAGAGAAACTGCACCCCAATCTCCGTGGGAATGGAGGGAAGCGGGGGGCCCCGGTGGAGGCGGTGAGCTCGACCTGCTTGTGTGCTTTGCAGGACACCACTCCGAGGCCCGTATTGGAAACTTGCGGTGGCGGTCAGGGCCTGCATGTACTCTGAAGATACCTGCTCAGCATTTCTCCTGTCGTACTTGCTGGGGGTGCGGCGGATCGTTAGTAATAGTAGTTTGGGAAGTTTCCCCGGGAGCCGGGAGGGGCGAGCAGTCTGCTTCCCGGAGCTGAGTGGGGCGTGTCAGTAAGGGAGGGGGTGCTGGCCGGGGTGGCAGGTTTGGGGGCCCCAAGTGATTCCTGGTGGAGGGTTTGGGTGGGAGGAAGTGTTCAGATTCTGTGTTTCTAAAGATTTTAAAGCCTCAGTAAAGGCCGTTTGACTTTAGTGAGGGTGAAAGAAAACACGAGAAGAGCAGAGGTACGCCCTGCGCTGAAGCCAGGGGCTGGGCTTTGTCCCCTGGGCATCCTCCTGTCTGCTTCCCCAGCCGGAGATTCCCCGTGAAAGGCCCACGGAGCCCCCACCCCTGGAGCTGCACGCACAGCGGGGCCTGAGGCAAGGGTCTGTTCCATGGTGAGCCGCCGCTCAGTCCTGGGGTCCACACTGCTCCCAACATGCTGGGTGGTTCTTCCTGCTTTGTGATGGCACCCCTTTGTCCCTCTGAGCCCAGAGCTGGGGTGTCCAGAGTACTGACCACCCCAGGCCCCAGCCTCTGTGTTTTCAGGGCTCCAGAGTGCGTCACCCCTGCTTCCACCCCTCCCATAAGCTCATGGCTCCCTTAATCGGTATTTCTCGCACGGCAACAGGTACTGTCTGGTCGCTGCCTGTCCTGGCCTGTCTGTGCCATGACTGCCAACTCCTGGTAGGTGCCTTTGTGGCATCCCCTCTTCTGGAGCGTAAACAGGGCTTATGACTTGCTTCTAACCAGTAGAATACGGCACAGGTGACAGGTGACATTACCCTGGGGTTTCCTTGCATCATACAGGAAGCGCTTTGCTAGCAGACTCACTAGGCAGACTCTCCTGGTGGCCTAGATGGAGCATCTGCCGTGTGGTGGGACAGCCTTTCAGAGGCCCACGGGCCAGGGGACTGTGGAAAGCCTGTGGCAGCTGAGGACGGCCCCACCAGCAGCCAGCGGGAAGCCAGTCCCACGGCTATGGGGAAATGAATCCCGCCAGTGCCTGACATAAGCTTGCAAGTGGGCCCTTCCCCTGTTGGGCTTCCAGATGAGAACACAGCCCAGCAAGGGAGGTGCCAGGAGCCTCAAGCAGTGGAACTCTCTGGCCCCCACTGGACACCTCTGCAGCCCAGGGTCTCTGAGACCCCAAGCAGAGGACCCAGCAAAGCCACAGTGGGGCTCCTGAGCCACAGACACTGACAGTAAGTAGGTTGGAGCCCGAGTTTGTGGTCATTTGTTACGCAGAATAGATGACTTATACAGCCTGGAAGCTAGGGAGTGCCAGCAAGCAGGTATGAATGAGAGAGTGAAGACTGTATGGGTAAGTGGTGGTCATGGGTGACGGGTCCAGTGGGCCGCCAGGCCCTGGCCATCCTTCACTGGCCAGTGTGACCCTTGCCTCAGCCAGTTTAGAGAGAAGCATCAAGCCCTTGGAAATCTCCATCTTGGGTGCAGATTGGCTGTGCCTTTCTTCCCACCAATCTTCCTTCCCACCTGGAGCCCAGGACCGACTCCTCCTCTGACCCACTCTCCTGGGGCGCTGGAATCACTCTCTCGCTGGGCCTGTCACTGGACATGTGGGCCCTCAGGTGAACGCTGGCCCTCAGCCCTGGCCGCAGATGCCGTCAGTCTTCCCGTAGCCCTGATGTCTACAGCAGTCCCCCACCCCCCACCCCCCACTCTTCCTTCTAGCTCAGGCCAGCCAGGGCCTGTGGCTGTGCTGTGTCCTGGGAAAGGGCATTGAAATGAATTCTACATCAACACCAGAGATGGATCATTAATTAATAAACTCAGCCATCTCGACTTCCCACCCGTAAATAGCACCTACAGTGAATGAATAAGCAGTCTGGCTCCTGGCCTGGATATTGACAAGTCCTCCCTTTTCTCGAGGCTGGGGGACAGGTCAGGGCGGGAACAACCCAGGGCAGGGTGTGTGTGTCCTCATGGCTGTGACGACACTAGCCCAGATGCACGGACGTCCAGCAGCAGGGTGCAGGCCGGGCCCTCGAGGTGGGAGAGCCACCTGCTCACAGACTGTGTGCTCAGGCCCCTCCCACAGGCTGTATGTGCTCAGGCCCCTCCCAGAGCACTTTTGGCTTTGTGTTTTGGCTGCTGGGCTCCGGGCCCCCACTCAGGATGACCTGCCCTCATGTCTGTTCACACAGTTGCGATGTGGGGCCCGTGAATCATCATGGGACGTCAGCAGGAGCCAAATAAGAGCTCCATTCCAGGAAGAGGGGTCTTTTTGTTTAGGTGCCTCTGAGTTTCCCTGGGGTGCCGCAAGCCAGATCTTTCTCATCCCCATTCTGGAGGCTGGAGGTCCTGGATCAAGGTATCGGCAGGGCTGATTCTTCCGACTCCAGGTGTCTGTTCTTGCTTCTGGTGGCCTAGAGTTGCTGAGCTTGCAGATGGCCATCCTCTCCCTATATCTTCCCTGTGGGCTTGTCTGTCCAAATTTCCCCTCTTTGTAAGGACATTGGTCATGTTATATCGAGGTCCACCCTAATGACCTCATTTTAACTTGATGACTGCTGTAAAGACCCAGTTTCCAAATCCGGTCACATTCTGAGGTCTGGGGGTTAAGACACCAGCACATCTTTTGAGGGAAGCCCAGTTCAACTCATAACGCCTGTCATTGGATTTAGGGGTGCCCAGATAATCCAGAATGATGTCAGCTAGAGACCCTAACTTGGTTACATCTACAAAGATTCTAGTTCCAAATATGGTTCCATTCACAGGTTCTGGGGGTGGGTAGGACCTCATCTTTGGGGGTTAGAAAAAGTTTCGCCCCAAGAAGTATCCCCCTTCTTTCCACACCCCATTGCCAACCAAGTATGGCTCTTTGTGGTGTCTCTGAGCAAAGAAATTGTGTCAACAGACAGGGCCTGGGTGGCCCTGTGGGAGCAAAGCCTGACCCCGAGCAGGGAGGAGCTCTTCACCCACAAGAGGAGAAGTTTCTGGAGTTTCCCCCGACTGCACGTGGATTATTTGGTGTCTCATCAGAAGAGAAGACAGGAAGAGAAGAGTCACACACATGCTGCTATGTCGGTGGCAGAGGTTTCTTGTAAAGTTTGATGTCACTGTTAACTGTGGCTTCAGGGGGAAGAATAACTCCCAAGAGGCCGAAAGAGAACCGTAGACAGAGCCACTCGGCATGGCTGTTCCAGAAGCCGGATTCATCTGCCGCACACCCAGCGGGCGGCGGGAAAGCGCTCACCTCCCTCTTGATCTTGTCTCATTTTTACCAATTTTAAAGAAAAGCAACAACACAAGCCTCTGCTTCTCCGGCTGTATCTGTCGGTTTGTGCAGATCCATTCCGGGAAGGCCTGCAGTGTTTCCTGCTCACCCAGATACCACGTTGCGGGGCCCTCCCTGCCCCGCAGCTGGAGGCGGCGCCGTGGAACCCACAGCCCGCCTTCCAGGCCAGAGTCGAGGGGGGTCACACCTCTCCCAGTGGGAGAACACCAGCCGTTTCCATCGTTCGGCACTGAGCCCGCAGCTGCTGGACTGGAGTGGCCGCATTCCCCATTGAGACCAGCGTTTCTCCAACACCTGTCAGGTGCATCTGGGACTTGGACACCCAAGGGTGCACGAGGAAGAACACTCACCCGGACCCCCTCCTGCATCCAGTGCTTGAGCAGCTCTCATCCCTACCTGGCCGGATCAAGCCTTGCCTGCACCCCGCCTTCCCCCTAAGCAAAGAGCATGTCGCTTCTCCCCTGGGTATCTTCTCTCAGTCTCGCCCATAGATTCAACTCCCAAAGTTAAAAGGAGGTTGAGACTGCAAAAGCTTTTACTGTGAGAACGTTTTATTGCTTGTTTTTTTTTTTCCTAAGTAACTGGAGAGCTGACATGCTCAGACTCCTTCAAGACGCTGTCATCTCCTAGCAGCTCTGCAGCCCCTCCCTCTGCATTTTTAAGAGCCCCCAAAGAGTTAAGAAAAGTACAGGATATCAAAGCATCCTAGTGTTCGTGTTAAATATATACAATTTAATTTGTCGATTATACTTCAATAAAACTGCAGGGTGTGGGGAAGGAGCAAAGAAAAGAAAACTACAGGAGGAGGTCGGCAGGCAGGGGCTGCAGGGCAGGGGTGAGGTCAGCCCGCGGGGAGCATGCCCATCTGGGCAGCCAGCTGGAGGAGGAAGCAGGTGCTGTAAGGGTCCGCGGTGACTTACAGAGGCCCCGACAGAGCGAGGTCACTCTGACCCCCGTGCTGTTTGCATGGTTCTCGGGACGTGTTAGCACCTCTGGGACGAAGGCAGTGGCCTCTTTGCCTGGACGTTTCTAGAGAGAAGCCAAAGTCACACTAGGCTCCTGGGAGGCATCCTCCCTTCCCCCCTCCCTGACCCACCTGTCCTGGGAGGCCGGGGGCTCCTCTCCCTGGTCTCACTGACAGAGGGGAGGGGGTGACCCCAGACGTTAGGAATGGCAGCAGGGTGTGCTTTTTGGAGAGAGCTGCTCCATCGGGAGAGAAGATGTGAGTGTCGCGGGGCCAGCGAACACAGCTTCACAGGCCTCGGTGGGTCCAGCGACAAGCCTTCTGCTGGCCCCCCTCAAAGAGCCGGTACCCAGGGTGCCTGGGTGGCTTAGTCGGGTAAGCATCCGACTTTCACTTAGGTCATGATCTCGCAGTTCATGGGCTCGAGCCCCACGTCGGGCTCTGTGCTGACTGCCAGCTCAGAGCCTGGAGCCTGTTTCAGGGTCTGTGTCTCCCTCTCTCTCTGACCCTCCCCTGCTCACGCTGTCTCTCTCTCTCTCTCCTAGAAATAAATAAAACATTAAAAAAAAAAAAAAAAGGCGGTACCCTGCAGGGAGGGGTGGCTGCCTTCCCCGGGGACCCGGATGCCACCTGGTCCTAGGGCTTAGCAGTGCCAGGGCCTCACGGGCGGGCTGGGTGAGGGGCAGCTGTGGGGGCGGGGAGAGAACCGGCACACGGACGCTGGAGACAAGCGTCCTGGTTCCCCCCCGACCTTGCCGGACCCCCTGAGAGCCCCGGGACCACAGGGCCTGGCCTGTCGCATCTGTAAGATGGTGCACGGCCCGTGGATGTAGAATTTGACCTGGGTGCCTATATGCGGCCCCCTCTGTTCCGGATCCCCCACAGCTGAGCCGAAATAGGATTCTGGGCTCCTGTCTGCCCGGAGGGCCGCCTCAGAGCGTACCAGCTCGGAGGACAATTAAAAAGCTGTTAGAACATGTGTTTTCACACTGGGAATCTTCATGGGATTTCCTGGCCCCCGGCTGTGGGCCGCCCCCGCCCCCATCTTTCCTCTCTGCTCCTGTGGCGGCCGGGGCGGCTCAGGGCCCCGGGCTTGGCTCAGTTTCAGCTGATTGACTCTTTATAGGAACGTGACATGCCCCCACCCCCAAACTGCCTGCCCGCCCTGAAGCTCAGATCACACGAGGGGAATGTGGGTCTGCACTTGCCCAGGGCCCCGCCTGCCCTGAGAATCCTCATCTGCAAATCCTGGGTCTGGAAGCAGGTTCTACAGTAAGGTGAAGCCGCCCAGAGCCTCCCATGTGCGTGCGGGTCTGTTCAGTCCTCCGTTCATTCAGCCGAGCACAGGACACGGAGCGCCCCGCTCTGTGCTGGGGGCTGGGGCCTCGGCAGGCGCTGGCCCCCCAGCCTCATCTCGACGCATCCGGTGGGAACCAAATACAGCCAAGTAGCCACCTTCCCTGTTCCGAGACCTGAAGATGCTGCTCAAGGAGAGTGAGCCCTGCTCCCAAGGCTGGGAAACCCCAATGGGCACGCCTGGGGGGAAGATGCAGGGCGTCCTAACCCACTGGTGGCCGGTCCGAGATGAGCCCCGTCCCCCTCTGGCGTCAGGGGCAGGAGAAGGCCACTGTGACTTGTGCTAGTTCCCAGAGACCAGAGAAAATTCTGGCGTTATGATCTGCCCACACGCCGGCGTCTGTGTCAGAGCCAGAAATAGAACGCGGAAGATTCTCGCTCTGATTTCTGCGCTCATAATTCTAGGGCAAGATGCCCTTACGAAATGTGGATCAAAGAGATGGTGGGGGAGAGAGCGGGCTGAACGGAGGAGCGGTTCACGCGAGGTCTGCGCGGTGTGAGCGGGGCCTTGCCGCGCTCCAATTAGCTGCCTTTATAAGCGATCACGTCCCAAGCGTAGACTCGGCTCAGCCTGGGAAAAACAGGAGTGATTTGCCAAAGTCCTCTTTAGTCTTGACAATTAAAATCCATGCCCACGCCGCAGATCTCCTGGACCCCCAGACCTGCTCTGGGTGGAGGGAAAGATGGCAGCCAGACGCTGTATGCTTGGAAGAAAGGAGCCCCTCACCCGGGCCCTGGAAAATGAAGGGGTGTGGCGTTTGCAACTCCTGCCTTAATATTAGCAGTGACCTCTGATGGGTGGTGTACTCACCCTGAGCCAGGCTCTAAGTGACTGACTTCAATCAAATCTTGTGCCCACGTAGCACTTCTGGGAGACAGCGATACAGCCTTGGCAGATACAGCATTGGCAGAAACAAGCACAGAGAAGTTAAGTGATTTGTCCAGGGTCACACAGCCTATAAAGGATAGAACCGCAACTTGAACCTGGACTCAGGGATGTTATTGTGATGCACATAACTGCTCTGGTCCTTATCCCATTCAATCCTGGCCACGGCAACTTGGGACATACGGTATTTTTTTTTCTAGATGAGTATGTGAAGAGTAAGAGTAGGGTATCTGCGCCCTCTGTGGCCAGTAGAAGCAGAGGTTGACCCTGGGCTAGCCTGGCCCCAAAGGCCTTCTGTTCCCACACCCTGAGTGAGCACAGCCACTGGGAGGCACAGCTCAGGGGGACTCCCCCCGGTCCCTCCCTGGACATGGGGTTCTGGGGCTCCCCCCTGGGTGTAGAATGAGGCCCAGAGGCTCATCCTGTGATGGCCTGTTGGGTTGGCCCCATCAGCAATGCGTCCATCCTGGGACAGATGGGATAAGCCTGGCAGAGCTGAGTTGACCTGGATGCTTGGGGTAAAACAGTGTTATCCTCAGCTGTTTCTTGAGAGGGGCCTGCGCCTTCCCTGGCTATAGTGACTGCTGGGAGGTGCACAGGTGCCCTGGGCGCTCTCGTCGGAGCCCAGGCACAGGCCGGGCGGGGGCCTGGAAGGCAGAGCCCCCTGGGCTGCGGTGAAGTCTCCCGAGTGCGTCATCACCTCAGGCCCTGCAGAAATAGAGCAGCACTGATCACCTGGCGAGGGTGGGGTGGCTGTGGTTTGGGTGTGCCACCGCGCAGTGTCACTGGGACCCAGACTTCGGGGGCTTGGGTGTCCCCAGAAACACAGCGGCTGCCTCTTGGGCCCAGGGGCTGCACGGGGGACAGTGGACTCAAGTGGGGCACCATTTGGGTGTGGGGGTAACCTGGTCCCAGTGTCTCAGGCTGCTTAGACCCCCACTCCCTGCAAGGTGTCCTCCTGGGGAGACGGGGGCCTCCCGGCCTGGCCTTCAGCTGGTGCTGAGGACAGATTGTGCTCAGCCTCCAAGCTGCATTTCTTCCCTCACGCCTATCAGAAGAGCAAGGGACCCAAAGCCCAGGTCCCTGCCATGTGCAGCATCCTAGGTGGGGACCACACCCAGAGCTCGGGTGACTGCCCCAGGGCAGAGGAAGGCCGAGGCCAAGAAGGGTCCCCGAGTTCATTCATTCATTCGTGTCTCAGATCATCATGACCTACTGCACGCAGGCCGTAATGACGGCTGGAAACGCTGTTGTGAACGTGCCGGGGCCTTGTCCTCGTGAGCCCGTAGTCCAGGAAGGGCTGCGATGTGGGGATTTGCTCCAAGTGCCTCATTGCCAACCGTGGTGGGCAAGCTGGGAAGCGCGCAGAAGGGAGACCGTGGGAGGGCTGATGGAGGAGGGCGCTGCTCTGGCTGGGCGTCCGTGTGCCTGAAGACGGGGAACAGAGGTTTCGAGTTGTCGGTCAGTCCAAAGGAAGAGCCCAGCAGGTGACATAGAACCTCCCCCCAGGCAGCATGTGGGTGCAGGGCCCGAGGAGCAGTCAGGAGGCCTGTGTAGTGGGGCAAGTGGCAGTGTGCAGGGGTGTGGGGTGCAGGGGGTGTGAGATGCACAGGGGATATGGTATGCAGGATTGTGAGGTGCAGGGAGTGTGGAGAGTAAGGGTGTGGGGTGCAGGGGTGTGGGGTGCAGGGGCAGTGTGCAGGGGGTGTGAAGTGGGGGTATGGGGAGTAGGGGTGTGGGATGCAGGGTGTGGGGTCAAGGATGTGGGGTGCAAAGGGCAGTGTGCAGGGGCTGTGGGGTGCAGGGGTTTTGGTGTGCAGGGGTGTTGAGTACACGGAGCAGTATGCACAGGGTATGGTGTGCAGGGATGTGAGGTGCAGGGGGCAATGTGCAGGGGGTATGAGGTGCAGAGGGTATGGGGAGTACAGGGTGTGGTGTGCAGGGGGTGTGGGGTGCAGAGGTGTGGGGTGCACGGAGCAGTGTGCACAAGATGTGGTGTGCCGCGGGCAGATTGTGCAGGGACCACGGTGTGCAGGGGGCAGAGTGTGCGGGGAGCAGAGGGGAAGAGTAAGGTGTGAGGGGGTGGCAGGGGCCCGCACAGGTGTTCAGCCCATAGGCAAGGCTTCTGGGGAATCCAAAGACTTGGAGAAGCCGCTGGAAGGCCTGAGCTGGGGAGAGACAAGGTCCCATCTCTGTTCTCAGGGTTTCCGCCCCTGCTGTATTTGGAAGACGCCTGGGCCGAGGGAGACCTGCTGGGATGCAGGTGGAAGGTAGAGGTGAAGGTGGGCGGGGCCCGCATGCAGCCTGTGACTCGAGGGTCAGTGGTGATGAGGCCCCAGTGGGCGGACGCGGATGCCGCCGAGGCTGTGTGAGCCGTGAGCACGTGAAGGTTCTCACCGTGATGGAGGAGGGGCTGGCGCCCGCCTCGGTGTCTGGGCTCGTCCAGGTGCAGAGTTGAGCCGTGGGGAGGGCCGGCTGTCTGCTCCCCTGACCCACAAGGGACTACATTTCCCGTCTTCACCGGCATGAGGCTCCTGGTCCTGCCCGGAGCTGAGTGACACAGGGCGCTGGTGGAGCCTGCTTGGCCTCGAGGTCCACCCAGCACGCACGGGGGACCCGTGGACGCCCACGGCAGGTGACGGCCCCAAGCTTCTGGGTCTCCCCCATGAGAATATGAACCTGAGGTCTCATTGCTGCCTTCCCGAGCTTTCTGGGGAAATAAGTCAAAAAGTTAATTTGATTTTGAACAGATTCTTAAATCAGTTCCCAAGAGGCAGAGATCAATTTGCATTTCATCTTCTCTTACTGAGTCATCTCGGCTGGTATTTCACATGGGTTGTTGGTATTTTTCATGTCCTCGCGATGCACAGACATGACCCCTATAGCATATATTTTTAAAAAAGAAGCCCTCTGAGGAAGGGGAGGAGGCAGCAGACTGAGGGGTGTGTGTGTGTGTGTGTGTGTGTGTTTTCTGTTTTCTTTCGTACTTTGGTCTCTCCTCCTCTGGCCGGAGTGGCCACTGTAGCCCTGGACTCTGACTTCCACTCAGGTGTTTGGTCAAACACACACGTGTCTGCTTCCCTACCAGAGGGCAGGCTCTCTTCTCGTGTTTCTGGCTTCCGAGTGTCTCCTGGGGGTAAGGACCCCCTCCGCACACTGTCCACTCCAGGCCCCTGGCCCCTGGCCCCAGAGACGGCTTCCAGGCCAGCCCCCTCCCCACGGGCACCCTGGTGCAGCTCGCAGACCCCCTCCTCTCGGAAGGAGAAAAGGCTCTGACAAGTCTCCTGCCCCCAAAATACTGACAGCAGGGACTCCGAAGGATGTGTGTCTGCACACCCGTGTTCCCGGGAGCACGATTCACAGTCACCAAAAGGTGGAAACAGCCCAAGTGCCAATCGGCAGATGAATGGATAAACAAAATGTGGTGGATCCATATGATGGAATATTACTCAGCCTTTAAAAAAAAACAAGGAAGGAAGTGCTGACATGTGCTACAGTGTGAATGAACCATGAGGACATGGTGCCGAGTGACACACAGCAGACACAGGACAGATACCGTAGGTTTCCACTCATGTGAGCTCCCTAGAGGAGTCAGTTCATGGAGATGGACAGGAGAAGGGTGGTGGGCATCAGGGGCTGGCAGAGGGGGATGGACAGCTCGCCTTTAATGGGGGCAGAATCTCGGTTTTGCAAGACGGAAAAGTTCTGCAGATTAGCCACCTGCCAGTGTCAATACTGTTAACACCACTAAACCGGACACCTAAAAATAGCAGGTAGACTTCATGGAATGTGTGTATTTTATCACAACTTTGTTAAATTAAAAAAAAGAAGGGGGCACCTGGGTGGCTCAGTCGGTTAAGCGTCCGACTTCAGCTCAGGTCATGGTCTCCCAGTTTGTGGGTTCGAGCCCCGCGTCGGGCTCTGTGCTGACAGCTCGGAGCCTGGAGCCGCTTCGGATTGTGCGTCTCCCTCTCTCTCTGCCCCTCCCCTGCTCACGCTCTGTCCTTCTCACTCTCCAAAAGTAAATAAATAAAACTAAAAAATATTTTAAATTTAATTAGTAAAAAACAAAACAACAAAGATCTGACAGAGCTCCGTCCAGCTGAGGACTGGGTGCCTTGCGTCTGGCTCTGCCTTCGTCCTCGGGAGGCAGCGTCCGAAGCAGACCTTCCGGAGCGCCCGGGCGCAGAGAGCGGCACCTTCAAGTGCAGGCTGCCCCAGGCGGGAGTCCAGTGCCCGGGGGCCGTGGGGCGGGGCCGTGGGAGGTGTCGTGGGAGCAGGCAGGGGCTGGTGGAGCAGAGCCGCCGTGAAAGCCAGTCTCTGAGGGAAGGGGGAGGGTCAGCTGGACCGGCCTCCTGGCGTTGGGTTGCGTCAGGAAGTTGTACAGCTTCCTGTGCTTCTGTCACAAAGTCCTCCGGGCTGGGGGCTTGAAGCGACGCCAGTGTCCTCTCTCCCAGTTCTGGAGGCCGGGGATCCAGGACGAGGTGTTCGCCGTGCCTCGCTCGCTCCGGAGGCCCGAGGAGACGCTCCCTGTCTGCCTTTTCCAGCTTCGGGGGCCCCTGGCACCCTGGGCTTGCAGCCGCCTCCCTCCAAACTCTGCTCCATGTTCGCCCAGCCTTCGCCGCCATGTGCCCTCTCCTCCTACAAGGACCCCAGCTGTTGGAATCAGGACTCACCCTAACCCAGTATGTCACTTGAACGTGGTCTCATCTTCAAAGACCCTACTTCCAAACAAGGTCCCGTTCTGACATTCCGGTTGGATGAGCGTTTTCTGGGATGAGGTGGGCGCTCTTCAGCGCAACGCTGAGGTGCTGGTCTGCGCCCACCGTTTCCCCGGGACCGTTCAGAGGGACGTTCCCTGGCTCTCCAGCCGAGGAGGGTGACACCCCAGCAGCAGCGAGCGTGCCTAACACTCGGGCCTTGGTTTCCAGCATTCTCCATAGAAGGACCAGGGCTTCTTGGAGACGTGGCCAGTGCCAGGGCTGGGGCAGGGAGACAATAAGGCAGCATCTTGTCCGGAAAGGAGGGCAGTGCTGGCGAGCCCGGGGCCATGGCAGAGAGACCTGAAGCCGGCACCGGGAGCTCCTGCCGATGCAGCCGGACAGCATTTCAGGCTCAAGATAAGAGCAGAGGCCACAGCACGTGGAGGAAAGAAGTGACTAGAGCCCCCCTGGACAGCAGTGCGCCCGCCAGTGGTGCCAGCGTGGGAGGACTGGCCAACTTTGACCCCCTGCCACCATCACGGCAACAGACTCCGGCAAGAAGCACCAATGGGCAGTAAAACCCGTGGGTGATGGCCGAGTGGGGGCAGAGCATTTACACCCGAGTTATTTCCACCAAGAGGGGACGTCCCTTCCCAGGAAGACACCGCCCAGGCCCATAGTCCCAGTGGCCCCGGCCAGGAGGGATGGATGCTCACGTGCTCCAGCTGGTAGGAGTCACCGAGAACACAGCGTGGCCTCCGGGTTTCTCTCCCCCGACCCTTCGCCCGTGAGGAAACGTGGACGAATGTACTAAAATGACTGGAAATTCAGTAGCCTTTAAAAATGCTGTGGTCACGGAAGTCTAAGAGAGGCTGGCAAGTTGTTCCAGACTGGAGGAAATTGCAAACCAGCTGTCACTACACAGGACATGTGGGCTGGGGTCCGGGAGTGCTGGGGCAGGGCAAATCAGGGCAGGGGTCTCTGCCCATCCTCTCCCTTTTCTCTAAGTTTGAAATCATTTCCAAATACGAAGTAAAATAAAGCACAAAATCTAAAAGCCCGTCACCCTTTTCAGCTACTCCCGAAGGCCCACCCTGCACACAGGACACGGGACAGAGGCTGTAAAAACAAAGATCTGAACACCCGGCTCTGCTGAGATGGGGCCGTGTGTGGCGGGGTCGGGGGCAGAGGCCGGGCTGGGGCAGGCAGGCAGTTAAGGGGCACGAGGGGACACGTCACGTTGTAGGGAATTCGGAGGAGAAGGGTTCAGCACTGGTGCAGAAGTGCCAAAAACAAATGGGAAGCCACAGGTGTCATCTGCGCCTGCTCTTCCTGAATACCATTCACCTAGATGTCTGTGAATCTGTCTGTCCTTTCATCCATCCGTCCATCTGTTCCTCTGTCTCTCCATCCATCCATCTATCCTTCCTTCCATCCACCCACCCATCCATCCACCCACCCATCCACCCACCCACCCATCCATCCATCCATCCATCCATCCATCCATCCATCCATTCATCCATCCATCCATCCATCCATTCATCCATCCATTCATTTATTCAGCTGTAGGCCCTCAAATAAATGCTGAGGCTTTGCCAAGAGATCACAGTCAGATAAGCCTGAATGGTTTTCTCATTTCTTCCTCTCCCCGCCCCCTCAACGAGTTTGTCTTTTACATTTTGACCTGAGCCCTTAAATGCTCTGTGCAGCTGGGACAGATTTGCAAAGTGAAGGTCAGGTTGGCTCAACCCCATCTATAGGAGGTCTCGCCAAGAACAATTCCTGACTTACCTACTCAAAATTGATTGGGGAATAATTGGCCTCCTGACTTCAATAAGGCTCGTGTGCTGATTCAGGCTTGATGATATAATTACAGGAGAAGGTGGGGCTGCGGCATGGCCTGGACTATCAGAGCGCGAGGCGGGGACCGCAGTTCAGGAGGTGAAGCGATGGGGCATTTTCGTTCAGGAGGGAATGGGGTCTATCTGCACAGGCTGGGGGGCTGTCGGGAGCGGTTAGAGGTAGGAAGTAGGAGAGAGAAGGCACACAGAGGCACATGGGCTTCCAGTCACTGCCACTGTGACTTCAAGGGACATCTGAGTCCAAACTGGCCCTTCAAGTGCCTGAGTCATTTGTCAAGGGCAGCAAAGCCTGGCCAGAGCTTCACAGCACACGGTGTAGCCACTTGTACGTGGGTTTAGCCCAGAAGGAACCTTAGCTCCCAAGCGCTGGATGTGGCCATTCCTCCTGTGTTCGGACTTCAGCATAATCCTTACGTGTGTATAATGCCTCATGATTTGTAAAGGACTCTCACATTTTTTCCCCCTCTGGCAGATGAGTAGGCTGAGAATTTAAGTGATTTGTCCAAGGTCAATGAATCAATCAACAGAGCTATTATTGAGCTCTGTCAGAGAGCTCGGTGTTGAGTGCCACAGAAGAGGCTCCGTGGAGGAAGACACGGACTTGACTGAGCTCGGCCAGGGAGAGGGTGGATCTGAATGCAGACGCAGGCATGTGTGTGCACAGGCACACAGCCCCTCACGCGCACAAAAGACGCCTGCACACACATATACACGAGTGTGCACTTAGGCACACATACCTGCAGGCTCAGCCGTTTGCATACAGCATGCACAGGCGCGCGCGCGCACACACACACATACACACACCACACAGGTCCCAGGTTTGAGCCAAGCACACTGGTTCGCCCAAGGGCAGAGGCAGGACCATGAAGAGTGACGGGAAAGCAAAGGAAAGCCCTGTGGGTTGTGGGGGCTTCGGGAGAGAGGCGCACCCGAGGGCCTGAGTCCTGTGCTAGGCAGCCCTTGAGGGACCCAGGGGTCCAGACCCCACCTGTGCCTTCTTTGCCCTGGGCCACCATGCCAAGGGGAGAGCCTTGGACAGTCTCCTTGGAAGGAAAGAACAAGACAGTCCCAGGGGGACTTGCAGCCGCATTTGCCCGCTGCTGCTAGAATCGAAATAATCAAAATCGTCGCGTGTGATCATGCTAAATAACAATGACAACAATGGAGGGCCATCAGGGACCCCCTCAAAAGCCGACGTTTGTTGGAGGGTCCAGGGTGACAATTTCCTGTGCTAACTGTTCCGCCCTCCCGCTCAGCCCGCACCCGGAAGCGGCAGGCGTGGGCTCCCGCGCTGAAGCCGACTCGGTGTGATTCCGGGCTCCCTTCTTCCGAAGAGGGAACAGGTGTCCCGGCTTCGCGGTTTCCTCTTCCCCATTATGAGCCTTTGGCTTCTCTCCATGTCTTGGGGAGTCATGCCGCCCCCACTTCCCAACCTTGACTGCAGGTACATATCTGGGGTGCTTTGGTTAGAAAATGGTAAAGCTCAGTACAACATTGAGCAGAGAGCCTGGGGGCGCGCTCCTCTGGGGGTCCCCACCTCCTTGCACCGGATGCTCACACCACCCTGCCCCTGCAGGTCAGCAGCCTGCTCAGGCATCAGTGATGCACGTCTTGGGGTTTCCCGAGCACCCATGATGGAGCACAGAGGGTGGGGACGCAAGATCCTCTCCAAAAGGTGTGAAGGAGGCATGCTCTCTGTGTTCAGCTTTGAGTCCAAGATAGGCGGATAACTTGGGGATCTCTCGGGGAGTCTGGCCATCGGAGGCCACTGGGTTCCGGGAAATACACTCTCCTGGACAGGGTCCCCTCCCAAGCTCCTCCCTGCTGGGTGGGGCTCATGGCCTTCTTCAGTGTCCAGCTGGGACTTGAACTCACGTGGAGGGAAGGAGGGTTTAGAATCAGGCTGAGCTGTGTCTGAACACGGGCTCTGCTCCTCAGGTCCTTGTACAGGTGACCTGGACGAGCCTGGACTGTTCCCCCCCACCACCCAAGGTGAAGCCAGCAGAGTCTACCATGTGAGTTTCCTGGGGCCGCCAGGAAACCAATGTTGCTGAAAACAACAAAAATGTATCTGGTCTGGAGACCAGGAGTCCCAAATCCGGGTGTTCGCAGGGCCATGCTCCCTCCGGAGGCTCTGGGGAGCATGCTTGCTTCCCTTTCCCCGCGTCTCCGAGCACCCCATCCCCACTCTTGTCTCCGCCTCATGTTGGATTTAGGACCCGCCGCCCTACATCCAGGTAATTGAGGTGCTTAACTCATGATGTCTCCAAAATCTGTTTCCAAATAGGTCACATGCAGAGTAGCAGGGAGCTAGGACCTGGGCCTATCTCAGTGGGCAACTCTTCATCCGGCCACATGTACTTTATAAGATTATATTTATTTTTAAGGAGGGCGAGGGGCAGAGAGAGAGGGAAACAGAGGATCCAAAGCAAGCTCTGCGTTATCAGCACAGAGCCTGACCCTGGGCTTGATCTCACAAACTGTGAGATCATGACCTGAGCTTAACCAACTGAGCCCCCCAGGCACCCCCACTTTGTAAGATTATTATTGTAGGATGAGCAATACCATGTGTAACGGGCCCGCCTGGCACCTGGATTGTAGCAACGGCCCAACAGGTGGTGTCCGGCCGTGGAAGGACCCGACCTGAGTGCCCAGCTGGTTTCACGCCTCGGCTGAGAATATGCTGTTTGACTCGGGATGAGAACAGGCCTATTTAGTACCAGCTCCTTGCCTGGCACTCCGTTCTTTCAAATCTCCGCCCCTTGGCGATGCCAGCTGGGCGGTGGACCTGAAGAAGGAACCCCAGGCTTTGCGTTTCGCCCCTTCGCTTGGCTGTGCTCGGCGTGGCCTCGGCACACGTTCCCTGCCCTGAGAAATCGCCTGCCCCAAACTGGGATTTTAGTTGACGAGGCAGCTGGTGGCCTTTGGTGTCTCCAGTGAGACAATGGTGTGGCACTGTCACCGCTCCCTGTGGTGGGAAGGCGCCACTCCCTGGGTCCCTGTGGCCCCCGAACCCGTTAGCTGGTACAGAGGGTGTGGATTGCCTGCAAAGAGCCCTTGCTCCGCAGGGCGGGTGGGCATGCGAGGCTGTGCCGGTCCAGCCCAGGGCTCTGCCACAGAGGACCCCTCCCAGGAAGGCACGGCCGCCTGACCCCACCGAATCCAAACTTTGCTGTTAGTGTAACTCCTTGGGGCTTGTGCTCTGGGGGCTTAAAGCAACAGATATCACAGCTGGAGGCCGGGAGGCTGGGATCCAGGTGTGGACGGGGCCGTGGGGGAGGATCCTTCCTGCCGCTTCCATTCCCAGGGGGTCATGGGGGTCACCTGGGCCTCAACCACTGGCCGCATGGCTTCTGCCTTCAGTGTGCATTTCTGTGTGTCCCCTTCTCTTGTTTAAAGGACACTGGTCACATTAACGTAGAGGTCACCCTGGCCCAGTGTGGCCTCATCTTAACTAATCACATCTGTGTGAGCCTGTGTACAAACAAGGTCACATTCTGAGGTTCTGGGGTTGGGACTCCAGCCTGTCTCTTGGGGCGGGGGGGCCACTTGACAAGGAGCCGAGTTTCTATTCTCTTGTACACGCCAACCCCCCACCCCCACCCCTGCGTGCACGTCAGCCTAGGTGGCTCCTGGTGTTTCAGTCCCATTAACTTTGCATCCCTGCGTGGTTGTGAAGAACCCGGGGGGCCCTGAGCAGCTGACAGGACGCCCCCAGGCCCCCACGCCCCCCACCTCTGCCTCGTCCAGGACAGGAGTCCAGCACCACTGTCAGGCCGTGCCGGGCTTTGTGCCACAGAGATGGGCCTCGGAGAATCACCCTGCCCTGGAGCCTTGGTCTTTTTGTCTGCAAATCTCAGATAACATCTGACTCGACACCCACGGGGCTCTGCAGGTGGGGCCAGGGACGCTGCAACCCCAGGGGTGGGGCCGCACGGGTGCTTCTGAGCATCTGCGTCTGCCCTTCTCAGAGCTCGCTCTCGGAGGACGGCTGACCGGGAGGGAAGGCCGCGTGGGAGGCGTGAGACTCCAGGCGCTGCAGGTGAAATGAAGGGATTCGCTGGGGCTGCTTCCCCACCAGGAACGGGCACTCAGAGGGACACGGCGGCCGAGACGCTGGAGGTGCGCTGGGCCCCCGCGTGTAGGGAGGGCGAGTGCGCGTGTGCGCGTGTGTGCGTGGTGGTTGCCTGTGGGCCTGCACACGCGTGCACCAGAGGAGACGGGAGGTGTGAAGGCGCCTCACAATGCCCTCGAGACCTCTGTGCTAAACACGGACCTAGGAGGTGACCAACGGGACCTGACGGGACCTCGCCACCCTCATAACTCTTTTACAAAGGGACTCTGAGCCTGCGTGAACCCTGAGCCTGGCAGCCGCTGCCCTTGCACGCGGAGCCGTCGTCCTCGGCGGAGCAGGCCTAGCGGGCCCCCCGAGCACGGGGCTGACGTGGGGCATGCGCCGTGGCAGGGGGACTGCAAACCCCAGAAATCTCCCATGAGACCCCTTTGTCCTCCTTCCCTACAGGGCGCCTGCTGTCATCTCAGCAGGAGGGCGAGGTGGGCCCCCGTCTGGTCTGATTGGACTAGAGAGGAAGGGATCCAACCTTCCGAGACAGACAGAGAGAGAGGGAATGCTCTGCCTGTTCATCTCCAACACCATCCAGTGTCCCAGGAAGAGGGTGACAGTTCGGATGGGGCGGCCAAGAGGCAGGGATGAGACCCCCAGCACCCGGCCCGGGCTTGGGGGTGAGTGAGGCAGAGCCCGCTCTTGCCGATTCCTGCTGCAGAATGCAGGACCAGGGTGGTCAGCCTATCTCCTTGCCCAAGGGCACCAAGCTGGCGGTGACCGGGCCACTTCTGGAAGCCGCCTGGCGGCCCGAGCCCAGCCCTCCGTTGCCCCTGGGTGCCCCCCTTGGCAGTGACACCTGCGGGGCCCTCCCACACCTCGTGGCAACCATTTCTTCTTCGCCTCCATCCGGAGATGGTGCCATGGTTGCCGCATCGGGCAGAGCTCTCTGTGGCCTGGGGAGGATTGGGGCGCCTTGGCCCAGCACAGCCTCAAGCACATGGGTGACTGTGAAGGAGCATCCCCGTCCCCTACAGTTCCAGAACGTGGGCTAGATGACGAGCCTGGGGGCAGCGCTCTGCCTCGGTGCGGGGGCCTCTCTGCCCAGCCCTCTGTCCTCATGGCTGCGTGCCTTCCGCTGGGGACCTATTCCCAGGTCTAGCCAGGACCCGGCGTGTCACCTGAAGAAGACCTGGTGAGCAGAGCAGATGACGGTATTTTGTGCAGGAAGACAGAATGCAGTGGAGACAAAGGCCAAGGGAAGAAGCATCCCTGCCCTCTGCAAGTCGTGCTTCCACCTCAGGATGACGGGAGCGGGTCACGGGCCTTGACGCACGGCCAGACCTGGGCAGACGCCGAGGGCACGCGGCAGCCGAGGGGCTGGGCGGGGGGCCTGACTCCTGGACCGGGCCCTCCTGCTCACCCCCGTGCCCTAACGCCACAGACCCCCTCCAGGCCCCGCACCGGCCAGCTCCCTGGTGATGGCAGTGCCCACAGGGAGACAGGACAGGTTAGCCAGGGCACCGCTGTGCGGAGCGCGGGGCTCGGTGCATGGAGGAGGCCGTCGCGGATAGACGAGGAAGGTAAAGCCAAGCGTGTCCTGAAAGGAGGGGCCGAGAGGAGGAGGGAACACTGGTGGCGCCCGCCAGGGGAGGGGCAAGGAGGGAATAGGTTTGCTTTGTGCTTGGGGGTGCGGTGACCCCAGGGGAAGAGCCCAACAGACAGGACCTAGAGAGGTCCTGGCGGCAGCAGATGCCGTGGGCACGGTCAGGGCCGAGATGGAAACCATGGCTCTGAGAGTTGATGGGATTCCCTGGGGGTGGGGGGAGCCTCAGCGCAGTCGCCGTGGCCCCGTACCTGCGACCCTGCAGGGCGGGGAGGGCCTAGAGGCCGTGACCCTGCAGGGCGGGGAGGGCCGAGGGGCCACCTGGCACTTAGCAGGTTCAGGACGAACGGGATTATTGTGTCATAGAGTGTAAATCAGATACAAAGCGGGGCTTAGAGCAGCTCCTGCGTGTTCTCGCAGACGGCCGCCTCCATCCTTCCCTTGCTTCCCAGCCACACCCTTCGCATCCGGACCCAGGATTTTCCTGTTGCTCTGAATCCCTTCAGCCAATAGGAAACGACCTTGACTTCCCACGCCTTCTTCCCACACACCTCCACCCAATTACGCTGTCACCTCAGTGATTTATTCTTCTTACAAGGAGTTTGTCTCTCAAAAGACGTCTGTAAAACCAGGACCAAAATGGTGAATCCAGTGCGTGAGAGGAGGGCCGGGGCCCCAGGAGGAGGGAAGCCTCGGGGAGCCCAGGGAGACGCATCCTGATGCGGAAGAGGCCGCGTCCCCCGTTCTGCGTGGGCCTCATCGTGCTCTGTGGAATTTGTTCCGGCCACCAAACAGTACCCCCCAGGGCCTCCCCTGATGGTACATCCCTCCTCCGAAGAGTCCAGATGGGGCCTGTCACAGACCTCCTCCTCAGGCGGAATCGTACCTCGATGCTGCTGGGAAGGCCCGACTGCGCTGGTCAATCCAAAGGTTTTCAAAGGCCTTTCTAGAGAAATCTTGTACTCCCGGGACAGAGAACAGGCTGAAGGAGGACAGCACAGGAAGGAGAGAGAGGGGACCCCAGACCCTCCTCGATTCTCCCCCAGCCCCTGAAAGCACAGTGTCCAGGCTCGGGAGTGTAATTGTAGGGTCACTGATGGAGACTCAGGTGCTCATTACACAAGTGGGGAAAGCAGGATCCGGAAAGGAAGAAACCACAGCTGCCCAGGGCCAGTCCCACAGGAGTTGGTGAGAACAGGTTCTATTTGCTTCAAAAATACCCACATGTATTATTTATATGGACAAATAGGAATTGTTTATATACGTGATCTGTACTTAAGATGTTATTATTTGTACGTATCACAGTTCCCTCCGGAAATTCTCAGTCTTGTAACCTCTTCTCTTTACTAATCACCTGAACTTTTGAAGTTAGCAGCTGATAACGCCAGTTCCTAGATCTTCTGTGAGACTATTCCTTGTGTCTGTTGTGTGTTTCCTCTTGGATTTTGCCCTTTGAAGCTGTCCCCTGGTGCCTGGTGAGCTTGGGTTCAGTGCTGGACATTGTGGATGAAAAGCGGCGGGCGGAAGTTGACCAGAGGTGGGCGCGAATCAAAAGGATCGTATTTCATAGCCCGCGAACATGATTTGAAATTCCAAGGTCAGTGGCCCCAGGCAGAGTCTTCCCAGGAAGTGGCTGCACCCATTTCTTTGCCTGAATCTGTGTCAGCTTCGGGGACGTGAGTGGCTGTGGCCCAGACCCCACCAGCCTCTGAGCCTAAACCACTAACCCCTGGTGATTCCCAGCAGACGTCTGGGACTCCTGCCCCAGAGGCCACTCCTCAGCCAGCTGGGCTGGGACCCTGAGGACTGGAGGCTGGGTTTCCATCCTTCTGGAAGGCCCATCCTCCTCGTGAGGCTT
Source organism: Proteles cristata cristata (assembly GCA_017311185.1). Lineage (NCBI taxonomy): Eukaryota > Metazoa > Chordata > Mammalia > Carnivora > Hyaenidae > Proteles > Proteles cristata. The sequence continues at coordinate 296,986 of JAESUZ010004211.1, forward strand.
CAGCCCCCGCCTCTGTCTGCAGCCCTCACACGCCTCCTTGATTCCAGACGGCTGTCATCTTGGAGGTGGAAGAATACCTCTTCTTTCTCCAGACTCGCGGGGAGTTTGGCTTCTGATCCCCCAGACTGAGCTCGGACATTCCTCTCTTGGTTTCTGCTTGTTCTTGGGGCCTCGGTCTTGGGCCCTGAAAGACCATCTTGCAAACATGGTCCTCATGACATTCGAACCACATGACAAAGCGAAGGGAAGCTGTGCCTGCCATGCACCACCCCTCCTCTGCGCCTCCCTCCCCTCAGGCCCTCCTCCCTGCTCTCCTGCCCTCGTGGGGACCGGTGCCCGGAGCCACCACTGCCCCGGCGTGTCCTGTCCTATTGTGCTGCTCTTCCCAGCTGGCCAGACAGGTCACCCTCCCTTGGAGCTGGGATGGTTGGGGACAGGAGGGACTTTCATCAAGCACCCCCTCCCCCAGGGAGAAGGGAATCAGACAACTTCCTCAAGGCTGCGGGATGGCCGGGCGGGGCCCATGGGTGGGGAGGGGGTATCTGGGCCTGTTGAATGTGTGTATTTGTCTGTGATTGTTTTTAATAAAATGGCAGTTAGCAGCATGCAAGCAGTGGCTGCTGTTGGGATTAGCGATATTCCCCACCAGGAAGCTTTTAAAAAGTGCTCAGAGTACCCCTGTGGGAAGCTGGTGGGCTCCTCTCCCACACTCCCCCCCACATCCAAATTGCATTGCAATTTCCCCAAACTTTAGGGCTTCGCCGAGATTTTAATGGAACTCAGGGATAGCCATCTCCCTCCTGCTGGCTCCGTCGACACTGTCAGTGAATTTTGAAGGCAGAGCCGACGGCCGGCTGAGCACCGGGCTCTGTTTACAAGCTGCACAGTGCTCTGAAGGCCGGACCCTCCCGCCCCCACCCCTCGGACTTGCTTTAACCCTAAAGGCCTGACTCCGAGCTGCCAGGTCCCTGGACGGCAGCTGTTGATGGGATTCCCTGGCTCCGTCAGCGGGCAGATCAGTGCTGGCCACCACAGGGTCCTGCAGCAGATGCCGGCCGAGGTCAGGGTCTGGGCCTTGAGGGAATCAGCCCAGTGGTGGCTGGAGCTCCACCCAGCGAGGCCGCCTGGCTCCCAGTGCAGGGCCAGGGCTCCCAGATGCTCCAGGCGGTGCTCACAGCCCACATGGGTCACGGACAGCTCTCCTCTGTCGCCAAAGCAGGGGCTTGTCTGAGCCACAGTCAGGCAACAGGCGGCACGCGTCCTGGATCAGTGTTCCCTCTGCCAAGTTTCTCCTCTCGCCCCCACAAATGTTTATGGAGGGCCTGGGGTGCCCCGGGAGGTTGGCTGCCCTTGGAGGAGCGGCAGAGAGCCGGGCCGCCGGACGGGGGCTCCCTCCTCTCCCGGGCCTGTGTGCTGCGGGGTTGCATGGGCACCAGGTTTCACCCAGGACCCGCACACGCACACTGTGTGGGAGGCCAGTGCCTGTGTCGGGTTGCCAGGGGGACGCCGGGCCAAACCAACCTTAGGAAACAGGCTTCTTTACCAGACAGTTCTCCAGCTCGGGCATCAGGGGACCCTAGCGGGGAGCTGAGCTTCCTGCACAGAGCACCCCGTTCCCACGATAGCACAACACTCGCTTTGAGACGCTGACAAGGTCCTTGGGGAAGGCTGCCGTCTGCATCCACCTTAGCCCCTGTGGGGGTGCCCACAGACACCCCCCCCCCGAAATTCTTCTATGGAGCAAGCCCAGTCTGTCCTTCCCTGTCATCTCGTGTGTCAGAACTCAGTTCCCAAGGGGAGACCCCAGGACCCCGGCTCATATGCGAGTAGATGCTCAGGGACATGGTGACCGAGTGAGTGAGATATGACGCCTGCTAATGTCTGACACCCTGAGCTCTCCGGACCTGAAGCCACCCTCCCCTTCCCGAAGTATTCACCTCCTGTATTGCGTCCTGGGGCCTCCCTGTGAGTCTCCTCTGACCTTGACCATGTGGTTCATTCTCTTTGCCTGGAAGACTGCCCCCCTTCACGGCTAGCGTCAGTCAGCCTCCACCCCAGTAACGAACAGCACCAAACTCATGGTGTCCACCCACTGCGTTCGGCCCAAGCACGTTCTCCTGGTGACAGCAAATGTGCAAACGGCCCCCCAACATGCCTGTGGCCAGCCTCTGCCCCCATTCCTGGCGTGGCCCGGAGGCGACAGCTGGGGCAGGTCACCCCTCGGGCACAGGACACTGCAAAGTGCTGCAGCCGAGAGTGTGAGTGGAGGGAGGGGTGAAGACCTGGGGCCCCCGGGTCTCAGGCTCTCAGGACACTCCCCCCAACCTTCCTGATTGGCTCTGTCCTGGACCGTCACCGAAGCCTCTGCCACAGACGCAATGCACACTTACTCCTGAGCATGTTTGGTTGGCGCCGCCCGGCCCCCCGCTCCCTAGACTTCGGCGTGCTCAGGATGGGGACTGGGCTGCGGCTCAGTGTCTAGCCTGGTGCCTGCACATAGTAGGTCCTCAGCCATTGAATGGATGCGTAGCACTTTTCCATCCAGCAGGAACCTCCTAGAGATGAGGTGTGCCACTCTTCCATCAAGTGACGTGGGGGGCTGTCGGGCCCTGCATGGGGGCAAGGGAGGATGGGCCGGCTGTCTGAGGTCCTTGCGGGCACAGCAGGGACACGCCCCCCCCCGCCTCACTCTTCCCGAAGGGCACAGTGACGTGCCACCATGGCAGCGCCACTCCCTGGGACGGCTGGAGCACAGAGGCACCTCAGGAGTGACCCCGGCGGGCACGGGACCGGGGACGGCTTCCACCGGAAATCAGGTTCTCAGGGCCGAGTCCAACACTGTGCTTTCCTCTGCCCCAGACCCTGGAGAGGAGCCACGACGGTGCCCGCTCTGCCTCGGGTGGGGGCGGGGGCTCCCGTGTGTCCTCTTCAGCCTCCAGGGCAGATCAGGAGGCAGGGGGCTTGGAGCCTCGGAGCCCTGCTGGGGCAGGACACCAGTGAGCCCGCTCCAGGCTCCAGGCTCCAGGCGCAGCTCTGGCCGTCCCATGGTTCTGTCCTTACCTGTGACGCCCTGACAGGTGAGGGGTCTTCTCGCCGGGTCCACAGGTCCGCCTCCAGCACGCGGCCGGCATCGGGCACCGCTCCCTCCGTGCTCGTGTCCGCCTGCAGTTGGGAGAGGACTTGCGGGCTCTGCCCCTGTCGGCTGGGCCACCCTCAGCACGCCAAGATGCCACTGAGAATAAGGAGGAGACCAGTGCACAAGCCACGGGAGTTGGCTCCCCTCCAGCCTGCCCTTCGGGCTTGGGTAGGAGGCACAGGGAATGTATCTTTAAGGAGATGCCCTAATAACAAGATTAGCAGGAGTAAGGCCTCCGGGACTGGCCCCCGGGTGGGGATCTGGCTTCCGTGCGCGTCCTGGGCTTTCCCGTGCTCACTAGGCGTCGCTCCGTCCCTTCATCTGGGATGCGTGTGCCGGGCGTCTGCTCCAGGCCACGCACGGAGCCGGTTCGCCAGCGCCAGCGCGCCCACACCCGGAAGGCGGCCGAGCCTCTGCCCACGCTGCACATACAGTAACGTTCCCCCGGGGGAGCGCCACCGCCCTCTGCACGCCCACGACGCGCCGGCTCCCCATCTGGAGCGTGTCCTCTGCGGGCGGGAGTTCCCAGGTCGCATGGCCAGGGTGCTCCGGGCGCGAGGGCAGCCGGGTTCTGTGCCGCGCTGTTGGCTTAGCGACTTGATCCCTGCACCACTGTGTGGGCTGAATATGGACTCCGTCCCCACGGCGGGTGCCGGTGCCGCTGGTGAGTAATCCAGCCACAGACTCCGCAGCCAACGCGTGGGCCCCAGGGCCCCGGCCACCAGGCCCACGCATGAGAACTGTGGCTCCTGTCCCAACAGAATCCCCTCTGCTGGTCTAAAGTTGGCTGATGGGCACCACGGAGGCGTCCCTCCCCAGCTCCCAACCTCTCGTTAGCACAGAGCGAGGCTGGCTTCCCCCTGCACACACCTTCCTGGCCTGCTGTCCTTTGTTGAGACGGCCCGGTGGGTGCTGTTGGAAGTTAAGTGAAAGAAGTGGGTCGTTTCCATGTTGGCTACTGAGCTCGAAGTGGAGTATCAGCAGCTGCTGTTTTTGAATGAGATGAGCAATAAATTCAGTGCGTGCGTGTGTGCGTGCCTGTGTGTGCGTGTGTGCGTGCCTGAGCACCGTGTGTGCGCCCCAGTGTGCGTGCACGTGCATCCTGGGAGGCAGTGGCAGACAAGGCTGGGGACAGGTGCGGGCAGAGGTGGGTCGAAGAGGCCGCAACGCTCACGCTTTGAAAGCCTCCCTGAGGTTGAGCATCTCATCCTCTGTGGGGAGGGAGTCGGGTTTCCCTGGGGACTGGCCTTTCTGCTCCGAAGCGACGCTGCCTGTGAGGGAGCAGGTGTGCACTGGCCCCTGGGGCAGCGAGGGCCCGAGGCGGGAGGCGCGTCTCTGGGGCCGAGATGCAGCATCCCGGTCCGCGCTGTGCAGCGCGACGTGAGTCCGAGGGACCAGATGGACGGGCCTGGGCCTCCAGGCGTAGCCCCTTCTTGTAGCTGGTGAGTTCAGCCCACTGAACTGGGGGCTCCTGTGCGCGGGGTCCCACAGTGGGAGAGGCCCCGAGGCAAGGGGTGGGTGGGGGTACAGAGGGCAGGCCCGTGTTCTCCCTGGCTTCCCTCGCCCCTGTCCTCACCGAGCACACACAGCAGCGTCCACTGTGCAATTCTCGGGGGTCCTCTAGGGCAGGGGTCCCCAACCCTTTCCTAGAGGGACAGAGAGCAGATGTTTTAGGCTTTCGGGCCCCACAGCCAGATGCTGGCCCAGCAGCAAAAAGACCAGCCTCAGACTTTGTGTGCAGGGACTTGATGAGGCCCCGTGCCAATAAAACTTTATTTACAAAAATCAGATGGTGGGCTCGATTCAGCCCTTAAGCCCCCGTTTTCTGACCTCTGCTTCAAGGCCTCTCTGCTTGTCACTCACTGGTGTCAGTGACCCCAGACAGCAGGAGAGACGCCACCCTCAGCCCCATTAGCCACGCAGGCCTGCGGGGATTCCTGTGGCTCACAGCAGGGAAGACGCCTGCCTCACTGAGGGCCTACTGTGCACCGGCCACACCCCCTGCATTAATTTCCTTGAGATCCTATTTGCTGATGAGGAACACGAGGCCAAGGACCTGTGTGACCCCCTGGGGCACAGGGGGTTGGGGGGGTGCTCAGACCAACTGAAATTTATTCTCTCGAGACTCTGGAGGTCTGAAGCCAAAACTAAGATGCCAGCAGGGCCATGTCTTCTCTGAAGTGCCTAGAAGAGGCTCCTATCTCTTCTCGTGGCTGCTGGCGGCCCTGGGCTCGTGACCACACCCCTCCAGCCTCTGCATCACTGTCACGTGGATTTTTTCCTTGTCTCTCTGTGCCCTCCTCAGGGTATTATAAGGGCACCGGCCATTGCATTGACCGCCCACCCTAAATCCAGGATGATTTCCTTTCAAGTTCCTGAGGTAATTGATTAAATCTACCAAGACTCTATTTCCATATGAGGTTATACTTTGAGGTTGGACAAGTGGACATGAATTCGGGGTGGGAGCGACGCTGTCCACCCCACTCCGGAGGAGCAGGCTGCTTGTCCTGGGCCTTGAGCCCCGGCCGCCGGCCCCCGCTGTCTCCGGGCTGGCCGGCAGGTGGATCACGGCTTTGCAAGGCACAGAGAGGGCCTCCGTGGCTCTGGCTGCCCCCAAGGCTCTGGGCCTCCCCAGAGCATTTCCGCTCAGATGTAGTCGGTCCCCAGGGCTGTCATAACGACATGCCGGAGTGGGTGGTGGGAACAGCAGAATTTTACTGCCTTAGACTCCGGGAGGCCCGAAGTTGAGAACAGGGCCGTGCTCCCTCTGAAGGTTCCGGGGAGGGTGCCCCAGCCTCTGCCCCGGCTTCTGGGGGTTCATGGGCTCTGACAGCGGGAGTCCAGTCTTGTCTCTGTGTGTGTATCTGTCTCCAAATCTCCCTTTTTATAAGTCATACTAGGTGAGGGCCACTGACCCCAATGTGCCCTCATCTTAACTAAGTACGTCTGCAATGGCCGTGTTTCCAAATAAGGTCACGTTCTGAGGCACCGGCGGGTAGGGCTTCCACAGAGGAGTTTTGGGGAGACACAGCTCAATGCATAAAATGAGGGCAACACCACTGGAATCGAGTGGGGCTTCCCACCCTCTCTGCCCACAACGTCCTACCTTTTCTGTGGACCCCTGTGTGTTTGTCTGAGTCTGGACCCAGATGCTGTGCGATCTGTTTGGCCCCCAGCTCCCTCTGTGTCCCCACGGTGCTCTGAAGTTCAGGGGAATCTTCACATCCAGAGAAAGTTCTCCTCGTCTGAGGAATTTGCGCCTCCATGTAGCTGACCTGTGGATGGGACAGCTTTAGTTGAGCCTGATGACAGGAGCCCAAACTCAATTTGCAGGGGGTGTCCCTAGCCAGTGGGGTATGCGTGCTGATGCCCAGGCTCTCCGTAGATCATAGCAGCATGGCCACTGGCCACCCCCACCCCGTGGAGAAAGAACCAGTGTCCCCCGGCGGGCTCTGCTGGGCTTTGAGTCCCTGATCTGCTGGGTGGTAGCTGTGTGTGCACCAAAGGGTTAGCCTTGCTCAGAAGAAGGACTTGACCCCAGCTCCTGGGAGGTCACCATAAACCTTCCAAATGTTCTGCCTGATGTCTTGGTTTACCAGATAGCCGGTGCAAATAACATGATTTACAGGGGAAGGGGGTCCTGGGGCTCAGGGAGTCAGCTCCATCTCTGGTCGGGCAGGAGCTACGACCAGCCATGCCTACATGACCGAGACACAGTAAAGGCCGGACACCCAGGCTCAGGATGGCATCCTGGGCTGGCGACACTCTGCGCGTGTGTCACAGGTCGTCGCTGGTGGGATGTAGGGCTGCCCACGTTCCTCTGCTGAGAGAGGACGGCTGTGGGTTCCTGCCTTGTCTCTCCTAGACTCTGCCCCACGCCTCTTCTCAGTGCTGATCTTAATCTGTGTTTTCACTGTAGTAAACCAAAACGGAGTGCAATTGCTTCATTCCATTCTGAGTCCTTTGAGTGAATTTTTGAACGAGAGGTAGGCTTGGGGCCCTCCCAGATTACACTGTGCTGCCTTGACAAAGTCCCCTCACCTCCCTGTGGAAGTGGGGAGCATCCCTGCACCCACCCCATGGGGTCATGGGGGGCTGTGCGTGAACTGATTCACTGAGAACAATGCCAGACGCCTACTGCCACTGAGAGAAGCGTGACGAGGTGGGTTCGCCCTCAGCAGTCGCTGGAGGTCAGTCCCGCACGCCCTGCCCCAGCCTCACTGTTGCCACTAGGAAGGAAGTGGCTGAGGGAGAACAGGGGACGTCGTGATGGACAAAGGGCTACATGTCACTTTTGTGGCTACACAGGGTGTAATCGGGACATTTCTGACCCACTCACCAGGGGTGGCCACAGCGATGGTGTCCCAGCAAGTCAGTTTGGATGGTGTGACCATCCAGGTTTCATATGGGGACACCTGTTTCCTGGTGTCATTCATGCATTTCTTTCTTGGGTGAGTAACCTCAGCACCGTGGACATTTTGGGCCAGATCATTCCTTCTTCTGGGACCGTTCTGTTTATTGTAGGATGTTTGCCAGAATCTTCGGGGCCAGTAGGACTGACCCCTCGCCTCCATGTCACAACCAGAACTGTCTCCGGCCATGGCCAGATGTCCCTGCTGAGGACAGGCTGACCTGAGTCCTCTGGGACGATGCCTCAAGGACTTGCCTTCACCCTGTTCTCATGAGGGGTTAGCACAGCCGTTTCCAGAGGGGGACTCTGTTCTCTGTTGGGGGGTGGTCCTGCTCTCGGCAAGAGAGACTTTCAATAAGAGGCAGCTTTCTCTCCACGGAGTCCTGGCTGGAGGCCCCGCCCCCCGCCATTGAGAACCACGTGGGCGTTCTGCGTCGCTCAGAAAACAGCACACCCCTTAGTGGGCAGCCTTGTTTGTGGAAGATGCATTTTCCCTCAGCAGCCTTCTTCCCCCGCCCTGTGAGGTGGCCAGGTGCCCCAGAATGAGCCCAAACCCGGAGCACCTGCTACTCAGGAAAGCGGGCCAGCCTCTCCCCTGTCCTGCAGGGGACGCTGCGAGCTTCCCCGTGTTCCCAGGGAATGTGTCAGAGATGTGCTGTGCAGCCTCTGTGGAAAGGAATGGTGCTTTTGCAGTGCAGCTGGCACTTTGGGAAACCCTGTCTCCTCTCACCTGTCAAGCCCCTGAAGACAGACGTCCTTGAGTCCATTGGTCAACAGGGCTTAGTCCCCGCAGGGCAAGCACATGAGGTCCCTGCATCGTAAAATGAGCTACTGTCAACACAGACGGGTCATCCCTCTGCCTCAGCAGATTCCAGGGCGGTCGTTCCTGCCTCCACCGGGGGCAGCAGCCTGATGTGCCACACGCCCCCCTCCCTCCAGGGCTGGGCCGGAAGGCCCTCGAGGGCTTTATTTTTGCCACGGACAGTGGCCCGCGTGTGTTTCAGCTTCATTTGATCAAAAACTCATCCAGACCCAGAGATGGATTACCAAGTCCACATCAATCTCCAGGGCCTGATCTTATTACAAAACACCACCAATATAACCATAAAAGCCCTATTGATTGATGCAGGGTTTGCTAATCCACCTGTCCCCATCCATTATTCCAGGTATAATTTTTCATTATCTGGATGGCGGCAGATTCCCAGCACATTAGTATACACTGGCAATTACCGGGAGCAGAAAGAGCCCCTAAATTAGCAGGAACAATAACGCCTGTCAGGAAGGGGAAGCGAGAACCCCGCACAGCACGCCATGTACTCTGGGACCATGTCTGAATTGCAAAGAATTTGAAGATGGATTCAATATTGACCTTGTAAATAGAGGAGAAAGTTTGTGTTTTCCTCCTTTTCCTGGGGGGCGGAGAGTGTGCGTTCCCTTAAGGTGACGTCATTGTGCCTCCGATGGCAGCCTCCCTGACAGCTGACTGTAGACACTGTGCTAGGATTGCCTCGCCCGGGGTCAGTGGGGTTTGGGGGACAGATGTTCCTGCCTGCGTTACGCGATGACCGCAAGGCACTTGACCAGAGGGGACATTGTTTCAGGTGTAAATATTTGCAGAAATGAGTGAGGAAGGAGAGAAGGGGGGAGAGAGTCTCCTAAGAACCCTGTCATTTGTGTGGGATGGGGAAAGCCAGTAGGAAAGGTCCCTCTTGATACACTAGTTCTGTGATCTGAAGGTTCTTGTCTTTTCACAAAATGTGGCTCCTTTTCAACCCCAATGCAGGAAATGGAGACATATGGCTAAAATAACTCTGCGGGTCCTTGGAGGGACTACACTGGTACCAGTCTCCCTGAGTTTTGTTTCCAAACATCAAGAATCTGGTCTAATTGAGTTCTCAAGGGAATTGTCGTGCAACATGAGCTGTTCTCAAGCCAACCTCACGTGGGCAAAACCCAGCAGTGCAAAACTGCCCACTGCTGACTCCGACGGCCCGGCCTGCTAACACAGAGGCTGTGGCTGGCTTTGAAATCACCTTGGCAGTGGCCAGTGAAAGTCTCAGAACTCGGCAAACCTTTGATAATGGAGGGGGAAGGTTCTAGTCTTTAAAACCAAAGGATCGCCGTTAGAGTTCTAGCTGTCAGCAATCATTCAAAATAGATCTATATTCGCATTAATGTATAAAACAAGCCACCTTCAGCTACTCACCCAAGTTAGAGGCCAGCACACTATAGGCTGTGAGCCAAATCTGGCCGCTGTCTATGTTTGTAAATAAAGTTTTATTGACACACAGCCACACCTATTTGTTGGCGCATTGTCCGTGGCTGCCCTTGCCCCGTAATGGCAAGGTTGGGAATTTGCAGCAGGGATCATACTTCCTGCACAACCTAAAATATTTGCTCTCTGGCCTTTTATGGTCAGACAGAGGGGGTTTACACAGATGAAGGAAGGACTCGGGGCATTTGGACTACATAACAGGGCAGATGATTGAAATGGAGCCAGCTCTCACGTGTTGTTCTGTTTTCTTCTTGGTAGCCGACCTCCCAAAGAAGGGAAGTGAGGAGAGGCGTCCTTATGGGCTTTCTGTCTTCCCACCTGCTTCTTACAGGGGTCATTCTTGACACACGTGAAAGGCCTGATTCTTGTTCAACCATCATGAGCATGGGGTCTGTGGGATCTTCCTGTAGCCACTGATCTTTCATACATGAGCCCAGGGTCCCATTAAAGCCTATGGGCCAGGCGTTGAAGCATGAGGCTGCGTGCCTTGCGAGTAAATTAAGTATGTGAGGAGTAGTCAGGTGTTTGCCTCCAGCCAATTTTATGACCGGAATGTGGCTACAGATGGGTTAGTTCGGCATTAGACATTTGATTTTCTCTGAGGCTCCAGAGCAGAGAATTGCCTTCCACCCTGGCTGTGCCAAATGATGATGGGAAAGTCACTTTACTTCCCAGCGTCAGGCTCCTCATTGGTCGGGCAGGTGAAAAAGTGCAGGAAATTGATAGTTAAATCAATCATGTGTGAATACTTTGCAAAGTACCCGACATAGAGAAGTCTTTCCGGAAGGCATAGCCATTCGAGTACTGTGTTTTTACCCAGGTGATCTGCTTGGTTGTTAACCTGTGTCTCCTTTCTTCCAAATTTTAATTTGGTAAATTCCGCAGAGGAATTTCCCACTGAAGGCAGGAGAAGGGCCTCCAGAACGGGGCAAACCTTGGGATCATATTTTTCTCCCTAGTCCCTCGGTTTGTATTTTCTACTTTTCAGTTGTGAATGTAGTATGTCACATAGCTACAGTGGTAAGGGCCTATGTTAGAGCGTGCATGCAGCTAGGAGTGGATATAAGGATGCTGCTGCCCCTTTCGTGAGGGGCTTTAGGGACTTATGAGGACTTCAAGCCAAGGGCTTATCTTCTGTTCTGAGAGTCATCAGTGAGGAAGAGAGTCCCTTGAGCCAACCGTTTCTCTCCCGGGCTTCAGTTTCTTACATCTATCAAATGAGGAGAATAAGTGCTTTCCCATTCTAACCCACAGGGGGAATGGGAGGCAGTTAGACATCTAAGATGAAGCTGGTCATGTCCTCCCTTCCAAGGACTTTTGTCACTGCAGATATTCAACCCAACAGAATTCCCACAGTAGGAAGATGCGAGGTCCAAATCTGGCAGTGCCCTGTGCCTCCCCTGGCCCTGCAGATGTTGGGGAATGGACGGCACAGAGCTCTGCTCTTGCAAGGGGCTCTCCGTGCCTCCAGCTGGGCCTCACCTGGCAGTTCAACCAGCCCCTGATGCTCCTCTTGACTCATCCACTCAGTGTATCCTTTTACATCACTAGCCTCCATAAGTTGAATTCTTCTGACCTAGAAGATGGAAGGTTTATCCCAAGAAACAAAGAACAAAGCAAAGACTCAGTTCTTGCCATGGGGGTTGGGGTATAACCTGCCAACAAACGCCTGAGGAGCTTTTTGCATGGACCCAGAGCACTTCCCAAGGGATCTGTCCGTGGAGGGGGTGGTGAGGCTCAAGAACCTGCCTCCATGAATGTTCTTCTCCAGGAATGTAGATTAGAGAGGTGCCGGCCTCCGTCTTAGAAGAAAGGAGACCAAAACTGAGATTAAAGAAGGTCGGAGCAAAAACAGATTTATGAAGTCTGAGCTCAGAATCACATACTACTGCTCTTATTATGAGCTTTGAAGCCAACAGATCCTATGCGATCCAGGGAATTTGCACAAACTGGTCCACGTAGTTTTCACTTCCATAACTGATGATAACAGTATCTACCTGTGAGAGTTGTTAATCAGGAATAAATGGGATGATGCACATCTGACAATTGCTACGACTTGCTGAGCATGCCTGAGATAATCATGATCACTATCAGCACTATCATCATCATCATCACATCCACATACATCACCATCACCACCATCCTCATCATCACTGTCATCACCACCACCATCATCACCATCACCACCATCACCACCATCATCACCATCACCATCATCACTGTGACCATCATCACCACCATCACTGTCACCATCATCACCACCACCATCACTGTCACCATCATCACCATCACCATCACTGTCACCAATATCACCACCACCGTCATCACCACCACCATCATTATAATCACCACCAGCATCATCATCACCATCACCCTTCACCACCATCCCCATCAGCATCCTTTTCAACCCTTCCTCTGCCAACAAGGTCTCAGTTGGGTGCTGGGGAAGCTGCTGATCAGTGAGGGGTTACTGAAGCTGGTAGGCACGCTGCTGTCGGTGAGATGGGGTGGTTCCTGTGGCATAACTGTCAGTTCCATTGGAAAGCTGATTAGGCAGTTTTCAATGAGAAAGCAGACTGGCCCAGAGGCTTATAGCAGGTGCCACCGCTTGGGCATAGGTGTGTGTTAAGCCATCATCCAGAACCAACAGTGAATGCTGCCACCTTAAAAAATGGGCACTAGAGCAGCTAAAGGTGGGCACCATGGCTGAGCTGGTCAGAGTTAACACTGCTTGGCATGTAGGAGGTGCTTAGCGACTGGTTCTTGTATCAGCGGATGAAAGAATAAATTAAGGGAAGTCCATAACATTCATGCACCTTCTCCAGTTCTCCTGGCGGCGCTTACCCTGTGGGCTCAGGACGGGAATCCCTCACGACAAACAGAAATAGGATGATGGGCAGATAGGAAGAGAAAGCTTGTTTTCTGGTCATGCCAACTTTGAATCATTTATTAGCGAATCCCTCCACGAGGATCATATTCAGTAGAGAGGTAACATCTGTTTGTGAGACCGTGTCCTTGTGAGACCGCCAGAAAAATCTTACACTCTGAAATCCTCCACACTGGGACACACACGTGTGTTGTTCTCACCCACCCCTGGCCCCTGGGACCTCTGGCTTCCTCTGGGATGGTAGGTGGGCCTCTGCAGATGGACGCCCGGAGTGGAGAGAGGCAGCTGCTTAAACACCCAGGTGCAAGAACACAACGGGGGGAAAGGCGCTGCCCTTTACGGCCCTGGGGGGTCAGGTAGGGGTCTTTCTGATTGCAGGAAGACAGGGCCTTTGCAGGTGGCTGTTATGGACCAGTGGAGTCTGCTGAGGATGCCCCCAGTGTCCGTGGTCTAGGAAGGTTGTGACAGATGTGCTGTCAGGAGGAACAGAGCCTCAGGTGGAGGACCAGAGGTGGGAGCCTTTCCTCCCGCCCTCCTTCTGTGGTTGGTGGAAAATGATGCAGAGGTGGGGGCAGAGGGACAGTAGGGAGACTACCCTCGTCCTCTGCTGTCCCTGTGTGGGGTTAGCAGACAGCTCTCAGGAGGAGCTCAGGCTGCCCTGCTTCTGTCCCTGATTTGCTGTTTCTTCTCACCCCTGCACCCCCTTACACCTTACATACACACACAGCAGACGTGGGTCAGAGGCCAGACTGTAGATCCTTTTTCTGGACCTTTGGGAAGCATCAGCCATGGGAGCTGAGTCTTTTACTACTGGAACCTCAACAGGCAGTGAGCATCTTGGAAAAGACTCTAGAAAGAGGAAGACATTCCCCAGTGATTCACATACCCCTGCGTCAGCCAGTGGGGGCAGCCCATGTTCACTGTCCCCCACCTTCCCAACAAATCCTGGGCCGTCCTGGCTCCTCCTGCGTTAGGCCACACCTGCTAGCACTCAGAGGTGCCCAGAGTCAAGAACTCACGCGGGGGCAGGAGGCAAAAGAAAGGCGGCAGGTCCTGGAGGAAGGCCTTGGCCAGAGCTCACCTGGGCCAGGTGACGGGCTTGGCAGGCAGGTGCTAGAAAGGGCTCAGCTGACCGTGGCCTGGGTCACAGCCAGGGGACCGGGAGAGGCCGGCGCTGGGGCCTCGCTTCTTGGGCTTCAGGCGACGGCAGCGCTGGCCGGCGGGGCGCCTGGGGAAGGAGAGACCTGAGTTGGCAGGAACAGGCCCCTGCCCTTCCTGGGCTCCACTGTCTCACCCCCTGGTCTCACGGCCGCCCCCCACTTCCTCTCTTCCAGGTCTGGCTGTCCATCAGATCATCACCATCACCGTCTCCCTCATCATGGTCATAGCTGCTCTGATTACAACTCTTGTCTTAAAAAACTGGTAAGGATCCTCGGCCCCTCTGGCCTGGAAATGGGGGCCGCGGGGGTCCCCTGGGAAGTGTGTGCAGAGACTTGCCTAGTTTTCAAGCCCGGTCCTACCTCACACCCCAGGGAATTGATTTTTCATTTGGGTCAGAGAACCGGGTGCAGCACCCTGCTCCCCTCCGGCCCCAGTAGCTCCGCCGGCCACGGGCACCGCGCTCCCAGGTCCTGCCCTTGGGGAGCGACCCCCTCACCGTGCCTTTCTCCGCAGAATACGGGCGAGCCCAGCCTCCATGACAGGTTCTCAGGCAGCAGGCGTCCCTGTCTGTCTGTATTTGAGTCCCTGCGATGTCACCCACCCGACACCGGTGGCCCGGGCGCACCGTAGTGGGCCCACCCCCCACTACCCCCGGCTGTCCAGGCGCAGCGCAGCCGCCTCGAATCTTCCTTTCTCTTGCAGCCGCTCCGGGTCTGCTGAACTAGGTTACTGCTTTGCTCCAGGCGGCCTGTGTTTGCCTATTTCCTCCTGGAAATTGGCCTACTTTGAGGTTGGCCTTGCTGGGTGTACGCACCTGCTACACCCCTGGGAAAACGGGGCACTGCCGGGCGACCCTGCTGCGCCCACACCTCCGAGGCCCCCGTGTGCCTGCAGCCGCTCCTCAGCAAGTGTGTCTCCTTTCAGCATCAGAGCCCAAAGTCCCTTGCAGAGTAACACCCAGATAAGCCCCTGCTGCCGGCCGGAGGGCAGAGGAAATCCTACCGGGCTCATGGGCGACAGCTGCCTCCGAGTGTCCGGACAACGGAAGTTCGAGAGAAAGCGGGTCTCCGGGGTCAGCAAAGGTGGGAGGGTGCGACTTGGCCCAAGCCCCCAAACAGACCTCGCAGCAAGCAGTGAGGCCTCCCGAAGGCCAGCAAACCCTTGACCCCGGGGCGTTTCCTGGGACCTGTGCCGAGGACCACACTCAGCTCTGCACAAGGCAGCCCTAGGCAGGACCCGGCCGGCCGGTGAGGGGACTCTGGAGCCCAGGAGCGCATGGGTGCGTGCAGGGCAAATCCTATCGACCCTCTTGACTGGCCCCCAAGGAGACAGACTCTGTCATCTGCCGTGTGATACACAGCCCAGCTCCCTCTTGGTTTCCCCCATTGGGGTTTACATACAGCAAAGCCTCAGAGAGTCCTCTGGGGAGGTCGACCCAGCCAGTGGATGAGGGGGCTCCGTGACCTGAGGGGGTGGGTCCCCTGGCTTTTGCAATCTTCTCCCCACATTTGCTTACAGGCTGGGGCTTCTGCATCAGGAAGCAGGGCTCCCCTCATTGCAAAACCGAGACAGGGCATGACCATGACGCTCTCAGGGACCCTCACCCCTCGAAGCCACTTCCTTCCACATCGGCTGTGAGCACAGCAGGGAAGGGGAGACGGGGCGCTTCTGCCCCGATGAGGTTCCCCGAACGGGGTTTCCTCCGAGCCGCCCTCCTCTGTGGGCACTCACCGTCTTGTGACTTGCCAGAAGTGACTGGGAGGGTCACCGATTGTCTTCGGGGTCAGGCCCCTTGGCTGACCAGGGAGGGATGCCCGTATTCATCCTTGGCGGTGCTGGGAAGGCCCTGTGGTTCAGTGGAGCAGGAAGGTGTCCACACGGAGTGCAGGACAGTCCTCTCCATAGACCTGGTGGCGGCGAAGGATGGACCATCCGCTTTCGTCTCCAACTGGGAGCTTGGGCAGGAGCAGGGCTGAGAGCCAAGGCTCCCCATTCACTACTTCTCCCCAGAGGTAGTTACATCATCCCTTCCAGAACAAACCACTGCACCCATTCATGGGGAAACTGCGTCCACACCACTGCCTGGCTGACACCCTTCAGCCAGACGCGGCCTCCGCTCTGGGAGAACCCAGCTCGGCCACTTACCTGTAATCGGCCCTGCAGTAATGGCCACATTTACAATTCAAATCTTATTAACGCAACAGCAACAAAAAAAGAGAGCTGATTGTTTGATTGTGGCTGATCTTTCTGAAGAGGCTGGGAATTACCATTTAATATTAAATGACGGATAATTAATGGCTGGAGAGGGAGGCGCCACCGCCACCAGTGAGGCGCCGGGCTTGCGCATCGGCCCGCCCCGCCCCCACGCCTACTTGGCTCTCTTCCAGCTGTGCCCAAAGCGGGAACACGCGCAGGACCAGCCACCAGCGGAAGATCAACCAGCAGGAGGAGAGCTGCCAGAACCTGACGGACTTCACCCCTGCCCGCGTGCCCAGCAGCCTGGACGTCTTCACGGCCTACAACGAGACGCTGCAGTGCTCCCACGAGTGCGTGCGGACGGCCGTGCCCATGTACGCCGACGAGGCGCTGCATCCGACGGGGGAGTTCAAGTCCACGTTTAACGGGAACCGGTAAGCTCTGGCCCAGGCCGGCCCCGCCGCCTCTGCAGACTCCAGGCAGGAAGGCATCACCACGGGGGCTGTGGCCTGGGTGGCGCCGCTGTCACATGGCTTTGGGGGGCGAGCAAATGTACGCAGCTGATCCAGCGAAATAAGAGGGGCGGGCTAGGCATAAAGAGGTGTATCACTACCCGGAGACAGAGCACAGCGGCAGCGAGAATCGCTTCCAGACCCTACACTTGAGAAGGGGCCGAAGGCCACCGTGGATAGCGCGTGGGGGCGGCCGGGCGGGCACCCGGCCGGCTATGTAGACGTGCCCTCTGCCATCAGCCCCCCCCCAACCATCAGCGTCTCCAAGCCCCCATCCATAAAATGTCAGCAGCGCATCTAGCCAAAATCTCAAATACAGACCAGCCTCTGGGTGATTAAATGCTCTTTTGCATTCATCATGTGTAATCCTTCAAGGAATGCATGACCCTAACACCATCCTGGGAACACTGAAGAAACCCTCACGCCAGCTGCCAGGGATTTACCCCGCATTAGAGTAAAACATCAATAAGATATTTTTTTAAGGGAGCATACACTTATGCATCACTTTGTAAATTAAAAAAAAAAATTCTCCCACCACTTAAAAGTCCTAGGAAGCAATGAGTAAGAAAGCAGGTGGGCCTCAGGGACCCCCTGTCCGCGTAGGAGAAGCCGCTAGCCGTTGATCCCAAGGGGCCCGAAGGTGTTCCTCCCAGAACTGCGGTCGCGGAGACTCGGGGTGGCGTCCTGCGGTGCCCGCAGTTAGCGGGTCCTTGTCTCGCATCTCCGCGTGGGACTCCGCCATCTTCCCAGTGCCCCCTGAGCTGCCCCTCCCCGCTGAAGGGAACGGAGAGCAGGGCCTCAGCCATGCCCTGCCTGCTTCGCTTCCACTGGGCGGCATTTGGAGGGCTCCGTGGTCACATCCCAGCCTGGCCGAGGGCCTCGTTCACAAAGAATTGGCGAAGGCATTTTCACTGAGTGAACATGTGTGTCAGTTTGGATACGAATCCCGGCCAACCGGAGCTTCCGTTTTGGGGAAGCAGGAGGGGGGCAGGTGAGCGGGGGGCATTGCCTAGCGGTCATCGTTGTTCTCACTTGCCCCGCTCTGGCCCTACCCTGTCCACGTGTCCACGCGCAGCGTGGCTCAGAAGCATTGGGTGGAGAGAGTTCTTGCCTTCGGGCCTAAGGTAATGCTCTGCGGGGTCTCACTGGCCTTCGGAAATGACAGCTCAGGTCTCAAAGGTGACAAATTAGAGGAGAGCCATTTCCGGAGTCAGGCCCGCCCGCTCCATCCTGTGCAGTAAAGTGGGTGTTATCTCTGACCTCGGAGGCAGAGACCCCGAGCTTTGCGCACTAGTCCCGCCAATTGTAACGCTAACCTCTGGAAAGCCACACGGAGCCCTCAGGCTGTGCATCCTCCCAGGCCTTCCAGGGCGGAAGTGAGTGTTAGCAAGCCACTGGGAGGGGGTCCCCGCTCTTGCCGAAGGCCGGGGGGGCGGGGTCCAAGCAGAGCGTTAAGTGTCCTGGGTTCTTTTGAGTCCAGAAGGCGGGGATCTGTCCCTTCTGCTCCAGCACGCGCAAGCCCGTTTTTCTGCTCGCTGCAGACCCTCTTCTTCTGATCGGCATCTCATTCCTGTGGCCTTTGTGTCTGAGAAATGGTTTGAAATCTCCTGCTGACTGGCCGAAGTCTTGTTTACCTCCTGGGGGCAGGGCAGACGCCATGTGTCTATTCTATGGTACGTACCTCTTTTTCCGGACATTAATTGATTTTCTCCCCTTTGCCTCACCTTCCCCACCGTCGCCTCCACTGCGGGATAGTGGGCAGCCTTCTGGACATGGCAGGGGTGTGGCCACCCCGAACCTGAGCCGGAGGGCGGGGCTTGTGGTCTCTCTGCTGCACTTGTTAGAAGCGTCCGGGTGGCGGGAGGGACAGACACGCGGGGACGCCGGCCAGCACAGGGGCTGCCGTCGGGGCCGTCACACCTGCAGGGACGGCCAGCGGGGAGACCCGGTCGCTTGCCAGGCAGAGACCAGGGCAGCAGCCCCACGGGCAGGCATCACACCTGCATCGAATGTTTCTACATCAGGGGGGAGGACACAAAGCAGAATTAAAATACAATTTTGAAACGTAAAAATAAGAGATAAGAAGGGAAGTGATAAAAGAAGGAAGCAAAGAGTTGAGACATCTACTAATTTGAAGCCAAGGACCGGCACCAAAACAGGATGAATTCTCCACGCTCTGCTGAAGAGGAACATTTGGTTTGCTTTCAGTGATATTAACTTTAATGCTAACGTTAAATTGCTTTCTTCTGCACCAAATCTCCCGAACGCCTGGGCTGCTGGGGAGAAAGAGCATCTCGCCCCTGTGACTGCACACTCCGTACGCGCAGTCAGCAGATGCATCCCGCGGCCTGGGCTCTTTGGATTTGTTTTCCTTGTTGAGGCTGGGCTTTTCCCAGCCACAGATATTCTGACATCATTCCCCTTCTCTGAGCAGGGAACCCAGTTTCCAGGATGGGTTATCGGGATCTGAAAATATCGCTTCTTCCGCTCACCTCCTCACGCGGGGCTCGGGGTCAGAGCGGGCGGAAGGGCCGAGGCAGGAAGGTGTTTCCTCGGGACACACGTGTGACCCTTAGAGAACTCGGCTCGCGGCTTGTAGCCAGGGAGGCTCGAGGGGCCCGTGGCTTTCAGAAATAGGAGTGAACGGATCCGTCCTAATCCAACCCTAATGAATCGAGTGTTTGCTCCAAATCAAATCTGCAGCCCTCACTTCCTGTCCTGGAGCCAAAATGACCTGCTTAGCGTGATGTTCAGCCAACGGGCAACCAGATGTAATTGGATTAGAAAAGAAAACAACCCCGCCCCCCCCAAACGGCCTTTGTTGAGACCGTGCTGGCAAGTTAGGGAAGACACACTCTGGTCCGCAACCGTTCAAGGGCCAGGTGCGCCTACGTGGCCCGTCCAACAGAAGCCGGTGCCTCTGTCTGCCTCCGTGGGATTCATCTCATTAAGGCCAGGGACGCAGCACCCTTTGGAGGTCCAGCCAGGCTAGCGGCTTCTTAGGAGCGGAGTCCCCCCTGCCTGGTAAAACCTCTGCAGGATGGCCGCTCGTCTCCAGCACGCGTCTTTGGATTTTAAAAATGCGTCAGAGCATGAGGCATTGATCTGGTCCTGCATGCCAGGACCCCAGTTCCCCTCCTTTAAGAACCTGGGGGTGAGTCTGCCCTACCCTCCAGGCAGCCCCTGCTGGTGGGTCAGTATCCCTAATGCGGACCCTCAGAGTGCACTCATGGAACACTCTTTGCATCTAGGGATTCATATTGTCCTCCCGGAAGTGCCAACCACAGAGGGAAACTGAGGCACAGGGCGGTTAAGTGACCTGCCTGAGTTCAGGTCAGGTTGTAAGTGGTGAGGCCAGACCGAACCACGGCGGCCTGGCTCTGCCCACCATCTGAGAGCCTCAGTTGTGCCCCTCCTGCTATGAGGCCTCTGTCCCCCGGGCCACCCCCCGCCCGGCCTCAAGTGGGAAGAGAGTTGGTGATCAACGAAGGTGGGCTTTCCCACGAAATCAGCCTCCTGGGACATTCAGCCAGATTCTGCAGAGTGGGAGCCACCCAGGCAAGAGACCAGCCCCTGAGTGCCCAGAAGCCTGCGCCCGCAGCCTTCTCATCCACACTGAGCCCAAGCCATAGCCCTGACTTAAAAAATCAAAAAGTAGGAAAAAGTGCTTTTATTTACTCTTCTACTCCAGAAAGCCTTGCTGCCTCTTTAGCTCAGCTCTTCAAGCAACACGGGGCATCGAAGGACCCCCACAAGCTTGGTGAGCACCCCCCGTTCTGCCACTTCCCAGCGGGCCCCACTTGGACTACATTCCTCTCAGGGGGCCGGGACCCCACTTGCTAGCTCGCCCAAGGATCTATTTCAGGACGATGGCGGGAGAGGATGCCTCTGCATCCGAAGAGCTGGACCCACTCACTGCGGATCCCAGGTGGCCGTGTGGGGAGGTGAGAAGAGCCACCAGGAGCTGCCCTGAGGCTAGCCACGCACCTGTGGTGCTCCGGCCACTTTCGTTTCCGGTAAACACCGACCTGCGGGGCTTCGCAAACAGTCTTGTCAGCCTTTGATAAATGCTTAAAGATTCCGTCTCCACGTTCTGGACAGGCTGTTTATCACTCAGTGGGAGGAAAGCATTTGGATTCTAAGTATCCCTGATTCTTGCAATTAATGCCCGGACACGAGCATTGAGCGGAGAATGGCCAGGAAGTTCGCTCAGATTTACTAGGGTACTTATTGTCCCTTAAATAAATAGCAATTAATACTAAAACATTTAATTAAGGTTTAAGAGCCAGCGGAGATATTTATCTCTTGCATAGCTGTTAAGCCTCTCCAAATGCATTTTTAATGACGATATAGCAGTTTGTAACCACACCATCTTGTCTGCTCACACTAACTCCTGTGCACATGTGGGACCCAAAAGCGGTTAAGTTCGTTTCCCTGCAGGCAGGTTGTTGGTGAGGCTTGGGCTCCTGGACGCAGGCACCCCCCCGATGTGGGCACATGTTCACTCTATTTCCCTGAGTCGGTCTCTGCAGTAGATTGCAACAAATTCTTGCTTCCGACCACCTCCACAGGGGCACCCTGTTGTTCTGGATGAGTCATGGTGAGGCTGACCTTCCCAAACACCCAGGAAGAGGACAGAGACACACGCCTGCCATTGGCTCGTGGGCGAATCTCCTGTTATTTTTCATGGAACAACTAAACTTCAGGAAACCTCGTTAGTGCTCAGATGCTTTGCATTTGCCAAAACCACTTTATTCCCAATGGAGCCTGAAAAGTAATAAAAGTTCTTGCATCGGACATCAGGACAAAATAAATCGTGTGATGTTATTATTATTTTCAAAAATACACCGAAGAAACAATGAATAAAAACTGAGAAATGCACCAGAACCTTGCCGCTTCGTTCTAGAAAAAAATACATTAACGGAACGTCTAGCTTTTGTAATTCAGAGGAACGGGTTTTTCAAAGCCATGTGCGGACTCGTCTGCACACTGATGTCTCCAAGCTGAGCACCAGCAGCAGGCGAAGTCCGTGGGCAGGTACCCCTGTCTGGTCCTGCAGAAATTGCCTACCGGCCGCTGGCTCCAGGGTGCTCCTGCCCTAGTCTGCTCTTTGTTTTGCAAAATGCAGACACTGCTCTTTAAACTAAACCTAGGACCCACCTTAACGCGTCAGCAGCGGGTCCAGGGGAGCCGAGGATCGCCTTCCAGGCAGCAGAGGGCACTAGTTTCTCCAAAGTCAGAATTTATCCCAGATCCCAATCTCTCAGATCACTTTGCAACACACAGCTTCCCGTTCTGGCCAAGAACCAGGTGCTGACGCCCTCACCCTGTTTCTTCCCAGCCAGGACGTGGAAGGTGGGGGGCTCTCCTCGGCCATCTTTCCTAACTGGCCTCTCTGGTGCCTCTCAGGGTTAGCACCCAGGGGAGAGGTCCACGCACGGAGCCTCTGGAACAGAAAACCACAAGCCCTTCCCGAGAGCTGAGTGCAAGCAGCAGGAACGTAGGGCCGACTTGGAAAGTGGCTGCGGGTAGCCTCACACCCCTCCTTCTGGTCTGATGGGGTGAGCTGGCCCTTGCTGGAGCCCCTTGCAGGGAACCCACCCTCTGCAGAAGCCAGCATTGCTCCTAAAGTGGCAATTCGGGGCACAGGTTGGGAGCCATCTCCTTCCCTGTCCCCCCCCCCCCAGCCTGTTTCATCCTGAGACTTTGGGGAGAAACAGACGCCCATAGATTTGGAAGAGGCTTTCTCCCCGGGCAGCACAGGCCCGTCTGTCAGTCCTGTGGTGCGGCTCTCGCCGTCATAACGCACCTGCAGGCGGCACGTGAAGGTCATTTCGGACTTTGGTCTCAGGGCGAGAGGACAAGGCTACATTCACACAGATGCCTCTTCCCTTATCTGCATCCGGCATGGCTTTGCCACTCTGCGCACAGGCCCAGAGGGGGACCCCACCAGCACCCCGTGACCGCACGGCTCATCCTGTACCTAAGAAGTCCTGCAACAGCACGCTCCAGTAGAAGTGAGATCGAGAACACGTGCGGGAAAGGAGAGGGTGTCCAGGAAGGCCTCCCCAGGGAGGTGGCCGTCCGCAGAAACCTGAGGATATGAAGTCTGAGATCTGCCGCCGAGATTTGAGGCCGAGGCGCTGCCTGGAATGTGGAGACGCTGCAGGGCCTTGTCCGGTGGGAGAAGCTCCGAAAACTTTCAGTGGGGAAGTGGCAGGAGACCATCTGTTTGGTAACCGCCCACGAGACGGCGGGCCCGGGGGAGGGGGTCAGGCGGCACCTGGCACCTGTCTGGCGAAGGTCAGAATAAGGGACCGCAAAGCCACCTTGCGGAAACGTCCCTTCTTAGGGAGCCGCCGTCTGAGCTGTGCTCCAGGCCAGGAGCCCCTGCTGGTGAGGAGGGGGCACTGCCGGTCATCATGCTGGGACAGGGACAGCGGGGACAGGGCAGGCAGCTGGGGACAGGGCAGCTGGGACAGGGAGCAGGGATGGCAGGGACAGGGACAGGACAGCTGGGACAGGACAGCGGGACAGGACATGTGGGGCCAGCACAGGACAGCTGGGAGAGACCAAGGACAGGACAGCGGGACAGGACAGGGACAGCTGGGACAGGGCAGCTGGGACAGACGGCTGGGACAGGACAGCTGGGACAGGACAGCGGGGACAGGGCAGCTGGGACGGGACAGCGGGACAGGGACAGCTGGGACAGGGCAGCTGGGAGCAGGACAGCTGGGACAGGGATAGGGACAGGACAGCTGGGACAGGAGCGGAGAGGTGGAGACAGTGGGGACAGCTGGGACAGACAGCTGGGACAGGACGGCTGGGACAGGATGAGCTGGGACAGGGACAGGGGACAGGACAGCTGGGAGACAGGACAGCAGACATTAGACAGCTGGGACAGGGCAGCTGGGACAGGATGGCTGGGACAGTGGACAGCTGGGACAGGGACAGGGGACAGCTGGATTAGGGATAGGGCAGCTGGACATAGGACAAGCTTTGGGAGAGGGGGGACAGCTGGGACAGGGGGACATTAGCTGGACAGGGGCAGCTGGGACAGGGACAGGGGACAGCTGGGACAGGGCAGCTGGGACAGGGGCAGCTGGGACAGGGACAGGGGACAGCTGGGACAGGGCAGTTGGGACAGGGGACAGCTGGGACAGGGCAGCTGGGACAGGGGGACAGGGGACACAGCTGGGACAGGGCAGCTGGGACAGGGACAGGGGACAGCTGGGACAGGGGACAGGGACAGCTGGGACAGGGGACAGCTGGGACAGGGCAGCTGAGGCAGGGGGCAGGGGACAGCTGTGATAGGGGGCATCTGGGACAGGGGATGGCTGGGACAGGGGACAGGGGACAGGACAGCTGGGACAGGACAGCTGGGACAGGACAGCTGGGACGGGGACGGCTGGGACAGGGACAATTGGGACAGATGCGACAGGGGACAGAGGCTCCCAGGCCACCCAAACCAGGAGGAGAGTCGCCAGGCCCAGGCTTCAGTGTCCTCATACTCTTTGACTTTTTAGCTTTTAAAATAATGGTGAAATATACATAACACAAAATGGACCTTTTTTACCATTTTTATCAGTACGGTTGGGTGGTGTTAAGTACAGTCCCCCTGGCGTGCAGCCATCCCCAGCATCCGTCTCCAGAACTTTCTCATGTCCCTCAACTTCTCCTTGCCCATGAAACACCCACCCCCCAACCCGCTCCCCAGGCCCCGGCGCCCCCTGGGCCACCCTCTGTGTCGGTGGATTTGACTCCTCTGGGGACCTGGCATGAGTGGAGTCACAGAGTATCTGTCTCCAAAATTGTTAGCTTTCCACAGATTAGAACGAAGATGGATAAACAGGAGGGACATTTCTTTCTGTTTTACTGGCTTCCTTTTGAAGACGAGCTTCCTTTTGAAGACCCCGGGATCACGCGGCGGGCTCATCTAACTCAGGACAAAGGAGCCCACGCTGTGGCCTGTTGAGAAGGGGTGAGGGGCCTGAGCCCGGCGCGTGATCAGAGTCACCCGGGGGGCTCAGAGAGCCCTGCGTTCACAGGCCCTGCCCTCGGTTTCATCCGGGAGCTGCTGGCCCCCCTCATTTGTATCAGGGGCAGAGATGAGGGTGCGGCGTCCCCCCACCTTTATACTGGTCGAGGGTCCTCAATTCCTGTGGTTACGGCGTGCGGGGGATCCAAGTGGCAGCAGAGAGAAACAGGCCCGCCCTGGCCGCTAGAGCTGTGGCTCTCGGCGAAAGCGCCCCCAGGCGGAGCTGTGACACGGCCCGCCGCCCCTGGCCCTGCCCAGACGGCTGTGGCTGCCTGACCCCCGCGGACGCGCTGGCCTCTGGGGTCGGTCACGGGCGCGGAAGACTCCGAGGCTCCTACGTCCTGAGGCTGTGCCCGGGCCGCGTCAGAGCCTCGCCTCCCTTGCTGCCTGCCGACTGGGCCTGCGCTGTGGGACTCACCTGCTTTGTGTCTTCAGCAAGGTCGCGTCTCGGGAAGCCCCAGGAGGTGGTTTTCCTGACACCACGCACTCATGTCTCCCAGTCCCAGCTTCCAGCTGAGCGGAGGGCTGAAAGGGACTGCAGCTTCCCGCCGTTCGGGGACGGAGCGGGCGGCACCTCTGTCCTTGGGGGGTAGGAGCCCGAAGGAGAGCCCGCATAGCGCTGGATGCCTTCAGTCACCTGCAGGCTTGGGGTGCATGGCCCCCTCATAGTCCACGCAGGGGTGGCCCCAGCCCCGCTCTTAGGAAGCCCACACCCACTCCTGGGGTGGGCCCCCCCATCGACACCGCGATGAGCACGAGGCCCCCGGGACACCCGGCATTGCACCCTTTCCTGTGACCAGGGCTGGCAGACGGCCCTTCCTGCTCCGGGGACACTCGGCCCCACAGGGTCCTCCCACCCTCCCCTCCCCTGCTATTTAATCTCTTCTTGTTTTCTTTCCACACAGGATTCCGTTGGTGAACCTGTAAAAAAAAAAAATAATAAAAATAATTAAACACACACACACACACACAAAACCTACAACTCAACTTTGTACGGGGAGGTCCATATCTACCGCTTCAGTTTGCCGGTGGGAAGCTCAAAGAGCAGGACGCTATAGGCCAAATATATTTTTATAAAAATGCTCACGCCTATGGGGAACTGCCTTCTGCCAGAGTTTTTTCTTGGGAGGATGGAAAGAAGTGAAGCAGGAAGGAAGTTGGAGACGAGCAGGAAGTCCAGCAGGAAGTACCTGGAGCCTGGGATTGTACTGATTCTGAACTGTGCCAATAATACCATTATGTGCCATGTACTGACCCGAAAGACTTGGTGACAGAGCCGAAGCCAAGCGAACCACGCGTAGGAATCTCACAGAAAACAGGGGTGGGAATCTTCCGGTAGAGTCGCTATTTCTGGTTAATATACATATATAAATATATAAATACACACAGACACACACACACTTTTTTTGTACTGTAGCAATTTTTGAAGATCTTCAATGTTCCTTTTTAAAAAAATGTTATCGGTTACAAAATCTGATTTATTTAACATGCTTAGTATGAACAGGATAAACCGGTGTTTTCTACTTTGGCAACATACCGCACACACGCGCGCATACATGTGCACATACACCCACACGCAAACACACACATGCATATAGATGCCTATATTGGAAACGCAGTTCCACGAGTGAGCATATTCCATCCGGTGACCTGGTACCCCATTGCCATCCATCCCAGGGACAGTCTGGACCCACGCAAAGGGACCCCTAAATGACACATCCTGCATTTGCTGGTATTTGGTGAGTGGCACTAGATGCATAATGTATTATGTTGAGCCAGAATTAAGAATGCCATGGTTTTATATACATACATACATATATATATATATATATATATACATATATATATAGACACATAAATATGGTCGTTTTTCATTTAATTGTTTGAAGAAGCTACCTAACAACCACGCACACATTATGTAGCCGGCTGCTTACAAAGGGGGTGGAGCATCAGACCGGGCGGGTGGCGGATTCTTGGCCATCTTTGTGTTAAAGAAGCATAGACCGAATTAAAGAAAATTTTCCAGTTCCAAAAATTAAAGGAATATATCCTTATCACGTGTGTGCGTATGTCAGAACAGAACCCAAAAATACACGAGGGCCCCCGTTTGTTCAAAAATGAGAAACAGTTCCATGAGCGGAGGACCCAGGTGTGCCCCATGGGAGTGGTGGCCCTCGCGTGTTCCGCGTTTCTGTCCCACGTGCTGGTGGTGGACAGGGCTGCCTGCTCTTTCTGAGGCCCGTGCGTGACTCTGAATCTTGATGGGGACCCGCCAGTTGGTCAACATTTGTGTCTTGCCGTGAAGAATCCTACGTTGGACTTCCCAGTGGAAATAGGGGCCCGAGGCTGGAGCCTCATTACAGCAAATCCAACCACACATACATAATTCGTTAAAAATACTGTCGTGTCCAGGGCAGGCAACTCCCTCCCAGTTCCGGGCATGTAATTAATGGTGCCCTGCTACCCCATCCGGGCCGTCAGTAGGGGGCACTGTAAAGGCAGCTGTTTTCTCCTCGTGGGGACCCCAGATTAGATGCATGTGGCCTGCCTTCTATGAATGGCCCACGTGTGTTTTGACTGAATCAGTATTGTGTGTTAGCCAATCTCTGAAATGCCCCGCAGACCAGGTTAACCTTGCCCGCACTTGTTGGCTGGGTTGGTGGCCTCACAGTGCTTTCCCCCGGGGCCTGGTCTCCCTCTACAACATCTTAAAATGTGCTTGCCAAACTTCCTTCTGCACCTCTGTCTTGGAATATGGGAAAGGAAAGCAATGCCAGGCGAGAAAGAAAACCCTTAGTGTTGAGTCTGTATTACTTGGAATTGCTCACCACGTGGGGAAGTCCGTTTTCTGTTTTGGGTTTTGGGTTTGTTGTTTTCCCCTGAAGCTCTGGCCCGTATGGAGGACAGTACAGAAACCCCCAGCCACCGGCATCTCTGGGTTCCTGGGTCTCACCTGCGTGGCCCTGCAGGGCGCACCTCTCTCCCTGCATCACCTGGCTCATGCATTTCCTTACCTGCGGATTGCTGGAGGTGGCCCGGGGACTGCTTGACTCAAGTTAGCACAGCTCAGTGTGAGTGCAAGGCCAGGGCTGTCCGCACTCTCTGCTCTCTGACACCTTGAGCTCCGGGAAGCCCCACCTGGAAGGAGGAGATGCCAGGTGGCCTGTTCATTCACCCACAGTGGGAAGTCAGGATTCCTGACACAGTTTGGTGTCCACACCTCACGTGTGATGGCTGCTGAGCTCCTTCCTCAGACCTCGGGCTGCCTGAACCCTTTCCAGAGCCCCAAGTGACATTGAGCTTTTGAAGGAAGCTTAAAATAACATCCCCTTCCCCCCACCAAACAAACACAGCCCTTCAGGCAGGCACTCAGGGCTTGGGCGCTTCATACAAGCATGACCCGCAGATGCCCCAATGCTTGCACATTCCTTACCAGGAAGTCTGGGTCTGAGTTCACATTAGTCAAAACAAATCCACCTCGGGGAAGGCTAGCGTTCCACGGTGATTGAGGGAGTGTGTGCAGGGATTTTAGGTTCAGGTGGCCCCCTGGACACATGTGGAAGCATCATCTCTGTAGGAGGGGATACTGAAGGAAAGGAAGCCAACTTACAAAACTCAGCCCCACCCACGAGAAAGTCTGTAAAGAGACAAGCACAGGCCTCTTCTGAGCCAGGCCCACACACTCGGGTGCGGCCGTCCTGAGGGTCGGTGTGGTGGCTGTGGCCAGGCCACCCCTCCCTACACAGCCCTGGGATACTGCTCTGCATCGCCCCGTTGCCCTCAGCCTCACAGAGTTCAAGTTCACTGGTGGCGGCCTTGTGTTGCTCTGCCAGAGTTCCATCTGTTGGGTCCTCACATTTGCTGTCGCTTTTTTCCTCCCTCAAGAAAGGTACTCAGAGGAAGGGCATTATGGCTTGGTAAGTCCCCCAGTTTCTGTCCACCTCCATCTTGTCCCTTGGTGATGCTGATGTCACAGGCCCCCGCCGCACACAGACCATAGTCCGTCATCCACCTTAACGTTTTCAGAACAACTAGGTTGGGCATCGGGCACTCTGCCTTCCAGTCAAGTCTGTTTCTAGGCTTAATTACTTCTAATTGCCGTGCACTTGATGTCATTTTTATCTGGTTGAAAGAATGGGTGTAATTACTTTGGTTGACAAGCTCTGAATGCCAAGGGAGAGGGGCTCCGGGCTCAGCTGGGAAAGCTTCCTGGTTGTTCCCTACTGGGCTCGGATTCGAGCGGGGTCCAGGGCAAAGCCGGGCCACGTGCCCGTCTCGTCTTCCTACTCGGCCGCAACTTGCTCATGTGCAGTGTGGAAGTGTAGGGACCCCTGGGGCACATCAGAGGGCTGTTAGTGTCCACAATCAGTGTCCTTCTTGCACAGGAGGCAGACCATGGTTTCTTCTGCGTGTTTCTGGTCCTTCTCCATCCTGAGTCTGGGTGCATGTCTTGTGCTGCATTTGACTAGTTCATCCCGGTCCTTCATGGAGCATTTAGGAACCTGGTCTCATCAGCAAATCCCACCAACTCTGAATTTGACCCCCAGGAATTGCATACTTACTCCTGTGACCTTGACATCTTGGAGCACTCTTGCATCTCACAGATATATCGCTGTTCCTCAGCCACATTTCAGCTTCAGCCAGAATCATCCTTACCGGCTTTGGTCTTCAGGAACTTTGAGCATGCCTGTCCATTCCCATTTGTCATATGATATCCACACATCAGATAATTGACCCTTTTGACTTGAAAGGTCTCTATTTGACTCTTATCGCCTGTGGAGCCATTCCATCTTTTTTTGCCTCTTCTCCCAGATGGTCCAGTATCCTCAGCAGCTCAGGAAACTGGGCTGACCCCAGTCTCTTGGGAGATAAGACAAGGAGCCAGAGCTGAGGTTCAGGGTCGGGATCTGAACCAATGGGTCTTTCCATGCCTTCAGCACACGCCTTTCTTTGTCCATATTATGACACCGTCACCTTGTTTCATCAGGGAGGCCCCAGCATGAGTTGAGTGTCCATTCTCCCCTGACCCATCTTCCCTCATTTCCACGGAGTCACCCCTGTATCAAGCAGGGAAAGGCACTGAACATCCTGAGTTCTCTTGAGATTCCAGGGCCATTCTTGTTTCATGGCATGAGTCCCTTAAGAAGAAACTACTCACAGATGCAGTTGGAAGAGAAGCCACTCTGTTGCTTTCCGGAATTCACCATTCATCTGCTCAAGGAGGACAAAGGAATCCAAGGCCCGAGGCACAGCCCACAGAGCACTGGGGTCCCCAGGGAGAGTCTGCCCTCGTGGTGAGAGAAGAAGAGAAGGCAGCTGCCTTCTCCAAAGCTCACCCTCAATATTGATCACACTTAGCAACGTACTTCTTAAACAACATCTGCTTTTAAGTAAGCAGATACTCCAAACCACGCCATGATTCATGTAATTTTGGAATGGTTATTTTGGTGCAGTTTGTCAATTTGCTATGCCATACTGTTTTTTGATCGTTTGTTTGTTTTCCAATGTAAATAGCACAGCCCACATAAATGAGCAAAACTCTCACCATCTGAGAATTTTTGATTATTCTTCCTGACTTATCTTACACTGATGTGCTTCCGGCTATGAAGACAAATGCTCTTCGTCCCCTACTCTGAGCCAAGATCTGTGTGTTAGTTGCATTCGGGATTATTCTTGGGGTTTTGGTGAGGTCCTAAATCGTTGTTTGACAGTTTGGAATATGCTGCCACCCCATCCTTCCAAATACTGTGGAGCATGGATGTGCACAGTTTTGCATTTCTGGGGTTAGACTTTACATTTGAAAATAAGGAATGAGTAAATAGAGGCACAGGCAGGGAATCATCACTGTTTAGATCACCCCAGCCACCAAGCAAACAGAAGTAATCTTTTTGACCTCAAATGATTTGAGAAAGATCCCAAACCAGCAAACACTCTACCGCCAATTTCTGGAACACACATCAGTCACCATATGAGCAGGCAATCTCCAAGTGGGGATTCAACTCTAGACAGTCTCCCTTTCTGCCAAAGGGCCGTTGGTAGTGCCTGCACTTTACCAGAGGAGCTGCCACACCAGAACAGAGACAGCCAGGCTAGGATGTGCTTGTACAGCATCCTCCCCTGCACTCCATTTCCCTTTGGCCGAGGGGAGTGAATCACATAGGCAGCAGCAGAAGAGAAAGCTGTGCACACAATGGCACCATGATCGTAGAATGACCCAGGAACAAGAGGAGAGATGCTTGTCATGGGCTCCTCAGGGCAGTAGGGGTGTGGGAGTGAGGGACTTCTCTCCATGACTTTTCAGACACCATGCCAGTGACCAGTCTACACTCCACCCTTGTAATGGCACAGCCCATGCCCAGCTTCAAAGGCAGTTGAAGAGAATGGTCAGCTTGGCTACACCACGTGTCTGAGTTGGAACTGGGATGTGAGAATAAATCTTTCCTGTAGTTCTGCTGCATTTCCCACTTTGATGGATTCTTTGCTAAATGCTCCAAGAGTTACTGTGCACAGAATCAAGAGAAGAGTTTTGAATGAACCCATAAATCTAAGTCATGAATGGAACAATCACAGCTTAAGAGATATGGTTTAAACTGGGCCAAACTTACACATATGGGACACATAGGTTTATGAGCACTTGGGGTGGGGTAGTTTAAACAGTTAGTGAGTAGTGAGACGATGGTCAGTGGAGGTATAAAGGTCATATCTCTTCTGCATAGGGTAGAATCGGAACACACCTGTACGGGAATAGTGTGAATTAAGTAGGTTAATATAATAAGCCACGAGAGTTGCTAAGACATCCTCTGTGGCTGAATCTCACAGTGAAACATCTGCTGAGTAATGTGTGGCGGGAATGATGTGGAGGATCAGATTTTAGGAAATTCTGTATGAACGTTAATTCGTTTTGTCCCAGGTGGTCTCTTTCTTGAAACAGAAACCCTTGGAGACCTGGATTTTCACACATAAATCAACACCTAGATATCTGCAACACCAAATAACAAATCCCTACAAACTTCATTCTTATGAGGTCAGATTTCTGAGGTTGTGCCATAAAATGCTTTAGTGTTGGTGCTTGAAGCTTTTGGGTTGGGAACTGTCAGTGCTAGTCTTAATGAATCTGGCAAGTTGTTGCTTCCGGGAGATTGGGGAGAACACTAGCCATGGGAGAGGCAAGAACCCTATGCAGTGCTAACATCTACTTTTTGGTACCATCGTGTTCCATGAAGACTTGTAGCCACTAAAAATCTAGGAAGGGGTCCCCTTGAGGACCCCCATATAATTATTTCAAATCATTACACAGGGAACTGCGAAGGCAAATGTGACTGGGCCACTGTCCCATTTCCAAGAGAACCATCTGCCCTTTCCTCCTCAATCATTTCAAACCAAAAGGGCCAATCTCAAAGCCATGTAACACCCGGTCCTCCATTTCCAAACTTTGAGGGATCAGCAGGTGTAGGAGAGAGGGGCTCTGCTGAAATCCACGGACGGGTGCGACAGCAAGCCCACAACACTGTTCTTGACCAGGCTTTCCACCGGAAGGGCCCGTCCCCCTCTGCCTCCAAAGTCTATTTTGGGCTGGGAACTCAACCCTGCATTCTGTCTCTTATGCATATGGATTTATAATACCATATGATATGAGTGCCTACAACTTAAGGTCTACAAAACAACACGAGTACTTTTCTTGATGCGTTTCTAGAAGGAAAACATGAACTTGCATTGAAGCCCAGAGAGGAGGGAGCTAAGGTGCTCTTGGGTATTACGCCACTTCCAAATACAAGCACAAACTTTTCTCCCAGAGAAGGGCCTTAAAGACAGGGGTGGGGAGCCGGCTCTCATAAGTCAACTGGCATGAGAGATCCTACACTTGGCCACACGCTTCTTGAACTGAACTGTCATGACCTCCAGACTCATTAAAAGATACGGTTTTTGTTTGCTTTTCACTTGCATTTGGATTGCTTCCTCAGAAGCCAGAAGGGTGAAAGGCCGTTAGCAAAGTTGGTCTTCAGTCAACTGACCATAAAATTGATCCTTAAAGATGAATTCCCAGCCCAAGATGACATGGAAGGGCTTGAGCTTCAGCGAACATTCCAGAGACCCCCGTGTTTGTACTGCTCGGTGGGAAGACGGGACACCATCCACGGCATCCGCTGCTCCCTGAAGCACTCACCACCAGTTGTGGTGAGAGGGACTTACGGGAGCTTGTGAAGTTTTAGAATGAAAAAGAGACTTGGGGAAAATGTGTGACCAGCTTTGGGTTCCAGGTAATTGTTTTCTTGAAGACTAGAGTTTTGTTTTGTTTTGTTTTGTTTTGTTTTCCCTTTGTTCTGGCACCCCATTTGGATCCTTGCCTCCTCCTACATTCCCTGGACAAGCAAAATGGCGGATGATAGGGCCCAGAACTCAGTTACCCTTCAATTAAAACCTATTCAAAAGAACAGAAGAACAGCAATAAAGCCTTCCCTGAGCTTTAATAAGCTTGTTGATTGATTGAGGTATGGATCAGCAAGAGATTAAGCCTTCCAGTCTCTCTACATGTGCTATTGATCAGGACTCTTGAACTTGAGTTAGACCCAGAAAGTGTTAAACTGGACATTGGAGGAAGAAACATGGATTCTCTTTTAAAATTATTTTTACATTTTTTCCCAAAAGGAATAAATGTTTACTGCAAAACCTTTAGAAAATACCAATACCAACCAAAAAGAAATGTCTGAAACCCTTCAGTTATTGTTTAATTCAGTGGAAGCTGTCCATTCAATGCTAAACTGGTGGGGACATGTTGCAGAGATCTCTCCATGGTTGTGCAGTTGACAAATCTGGCTTCTATGTCTGTTCTCTACAAAGGAAGTCCAACTGGCTTTAGAATGCCTCTTTGCCAGTTTAACTTGCCATTGACTAATGCCATCATCATGAGTGCCACTATGAAAGAAAAAGGCGGTCAACCATTTGCATGTTTTGCTTTCACATCATCAAGCCACTGGGCACACATGGGCTTTAGGGTGGGCTAAACAGAGTCCCCAGGAAACATCCAGATTATTGGCTGGATTTTTCACATGGGGCATCTCTGTGAAAGCCACATATCTGAGATACAGAAGGATCCATTTCCATTTTCAACATTCTTAGTATATTTGAATGACACTTGAAATCACCAGGTCTCATTCTATAAATTTAAAGATGGGCCCATCTCTCTCTCCTCCTCCTAGCTCACCCATGGAACTGGAAAATTCACAGACCATGAACCTGAACTACAAGATGAGAAATTAAATGCTGATGGCCACCAGGGCCTATTTCCACAGGTTTTAAGTTAAATGCTGTAAAACTTTATTCCCCCCCCTTACTCATGTATAGTAAAGCTGGGTTTATTTTGATTTTCCTAAATTATTTTCTGATACAATAAACTGTTAACTGTTTATTTATACTTTTACATGGAGCACTTGTTATTTTTCAACAGCAAAACAAAAACCTCTCTGTGTAAGTGTTATACATATATCTATACCACAGCTGTCCTTATAGACATATTTATATACCATCTACTTGCAAGAGTTAAACTATTGTAGCTTACTGTTGTGTTTTTCCTTAAATGCATATCATAATCATGTTAATAAACAGAAATGACATGCTATATTTCAGTGGGGGTGGGGGGCTGGGCGTGATTTCCATACAGGTGAACTTTTAATCCAGAATTTTTTAAGTTGTTTCTGTATCTCAAAGCTATGTATTTGGAAAAACATTGTACATGCAACACCTATATCAACTTTCCTGTGTATATTTACTACTCTGATGTTGCTATTAAAAAAACATAATATGAAAAAAAAATAAGAAAAGAATTGCCATGAGTTGAGGCCATGACCTCAAGAAGACTTTTTAAAAAACATTATTTGTTCATTTACACATTTTTGAACAATATTATCTGAGACCTACTCTAAGAATATGAGCATTCATGTTTTTATGCTGTAGATCATAGATTCTAAAATTTCCTCCCTAGGTCTTCATTATGTTCAAGGCAAAGTTTTCCTACTTCAACCAGCAAGAAAACATTCCCAAGTCTCCACGGGTGGGTCCTGGGGTTGGGTTTAATGGAGTTTGGACCAACTTAGACCATCCCACAATGTGCTTGAGACTGCACATGTCCAGAAGAGCAGGTTGGGCCTTCCCTTCACCCTTTTATGGACAGTCTGGGCCCAGTTCACGTCAGCAGAGATTCCTGCAGAGGAAACCACCTCCAAGGGAAAAGATGAGCCAAAAGCTCATAATCGTGTGCCTTCGCCAAGGCAAGGAATTCCAAAGGGCCTCCATTGTTGGAGCCATTGGATATATGGAATGAAAAGAATTTTCAGAGAGCAAAAGACCAGTTCAAATCAGGCTATTTATGGGGTGATAAGGGCCCTGCAGCCAGCCCTGCCGCTCTCAACCAGAGTGCTGGCAGCCCCCCCCAAAGAATCAGCCAACAGAGAATGTTGATAGTGCCAAGTTTGAGAAACCCTGATCTTTACCTTCAGGGGATGCTGGAAGGAGGTAGGGGCTTTGCTCATCCTAATGTAGATTGGAAGGTGAAGTCCTTGCCCCAGCTGCTCAGGTTTTCACGTGCCTAGGCCAGCTGGCACTCGCACTTAGTCTAGGAAACCAAGGACAATAATAAGGCAGCCCCTCAGTGAAGCCACACTGCTCAGCCCCAGTGCACTCTTCACCTGCTAAGCCCTTTTGGACATGTCTGATGTATTTTCACATATTTGGAATTCTTTGAACATGCCACCGAAGTCCTATGAATCATCAGTTGCCCCATTTAATGATGGGGCAGACCAAGGTACTATGAGGGCACATAGCTTTGTGAACCACCTCCAGCCCAGGATGGGTGGGGCGGTGCACCCCATCCACTCTCATTCAACTACAACCTCATCCCCCTCTGCAAAGAAAAGGGTCCATGACATGATTACTCTGCTGCTAAGTTTTCTGGTCCTCTTTATCGGGTGAAGTCATTGCCGAGGCCAAGGAACAGCTTGGGAAAGATAAGAGGTATGGATCCAGAGGACCCGTCGACATAAAAGAGATGACATGCACATCAGGACCCCAGCCAAAGGTCTGTAGCACTGGAGAAAGAAGTTCTAAGCCATCTTTTCTTAAAAAGGAAAACCTTTAAAGATGCAGAGAGACCAACAATTGAAAGTATCCTTGCAACGAGGACTGAGCATTCTTTCTTCCTAATTAGCTCAGGAAAGCAGGTGGTGCAGTCTTTCTCCTTCCCCTCCCCACAGCCACTGCAGAATCAATAGACAATTTATGTGTTGCGTTCTCCAGCACACAGGACCCGAGGTAATACACATGCTTTCTTTCTGTCTTAGCTGGGAGAGGTGCCTTTGTCTTTGCTCCTCGTATACACTGCGCCCCAGGAGCTTCCATTTGTTTCTGAGGCTGTGAGCTGGCCGATGGTGAAATGACCACGGGTTCCCCCAGGGAAACTTTCCCTGAATCAGTGAGGGGCTTAATGCCCTGAGACACCTTGATGAATGGGATACATAACTGCCTTTAACAAGCAGAAAAAACAATACCACTTTGGTCATTTAATTGATTTAAACAAATCAACAGCCTGGATACCATTAAAATAAACTCAATTTGCTCACCAGTGAGAGGAGGAAATTGGGATTCTAGTATCCACTTACTAGTGCATAAGAGCTCTTGCTTTGGAACAGAAGCCAAAGAAATAGATATGGGGACCCAAAATGGTTGAATAAATTTGGTAGTTGATGGTGACAGTTTTCCAAATATGCCAGAAGCCTCCTGGTGTTGCACAGTGGACAGAGGAGCTTTTCTCCAGCCACAGGGAAGATGGGCTGAGCGTCTCAGGGATGTGACGTGTTAACCGGGATCTCTTTAGCAAGTGTCTCCAGCAACCATTGGATGGACAAAGAAGGCAGCAACATAGGTTTGCAGGGAGCTGCGAGGTCCCCAAATTACTTCCCTCAAGAGAAAGCCAGTTCAGGAGTCTAACAGTCAAAGGTGCATGTCAGATCTGCTGCAAAACCAGCCACACGAATGATCCAGGCTGAGAAAGACTGCAGGATTCTAGATCCCACAGCCCACTAGTCTACTGGAACTCTGGTTTGTAGGTGGTTTTTTTTTTCACCTCTAAAGAGAGCCTTTTAGACAGACGTGTCTCCTGGGCTTGTCTCCTGAGTGTTAGCTTCAGAAGCAAGGGGTCTAAGGAAGCCTGATGGGCTTCTTTAAGACAGCGTCCTCAACCAGGGCAGATGTTGCTGCCCCCTTAGCCCCCTAAGGAGACATCTGGACTTGGCGGTCATTGCAGCTAGGGAAGGGTGTGCTGTCTGCATCTGGCATGTGGACACCAGGGATGCTGTGACATCACATGCCTAAGACAGCATCCCCACAGCAAAGAGTGATCTGACCCCAAATGTTAACAATGCCCACATTGAGAAGCCCTGCTTTAGGGAAATTGTAGCTTGCCTCCTTTCTGCAGAGGGTAATTTCAAATGGACTGGATGTTGGTCATTCAAGACACCTGGTCTACCATGGGTGGCTCTCCGGACTGACCCCCACTGAGTCTTCCCTAAAACAGCAAGTTGGCCAGGGACACATGCGACACCCCAAGATGTGATGTGTAGGCTCCCTTTCCCCTGTTTTTTGTCGTTGCTGTTGTTCATTTGTCTGTTTTGTGGTTGCTTAGTTTGGTTTTGCTTTTGGTGTCTGGGTTTTTAACCTGCATTATTGATTTGCTGTGGTGGGTGAAAGAAAGTACCACAAACTGGGTGGTGAAGAACAGTAGGAAAATACAGTCCCACGGTTCTGGAGGCCAGCAGTCCAAAATCAAGGTGTGGAGAGGACTGTGCTCCCTCCAAAGGTGCAGGGGAAGGATCAATCCCAGGGTGTGTTCTGGCTTCCGGCCATTCCTTGGCTTGTGGCAGAAATCTAGTGTTCCCGTGGTGTTCTCTCTGTGTGCACGTGTGTGTGTGTGTGTGTGTGTGTGTGTGTGTGTGTGTGTAAGAGAGAGAGAGGCAGAGACAGAATGTCCAAATTTCCCCTTTTCATTAAGACATCAGTCACTTCGGTTTAGAGCCCCATTCCACTCCAATATGACCTCCTCTTAACTTGCTATAGCTGCAGTACCCCTATTTCTTTTTTTATGTTTATTCATTTTTTCAGGAGAGAGAGAGAGAGCATGAGTGGTGGAGGAGCAGAGAGAGAGGAAGACACAGAATCCAAAGCAGGATCCAGGCTCTGAGCTGTCAGCACAGAGCCCAAAATGAGGCTCGAACTCATGAACTGTGAGATCATAACCTGAGCCGAAGTTGGACGTGTAACCAACTGAGCCACCCAGGCGCCCCTGCAGTACCCCTATTTCCAAATAAGGTCTCATTGTGAGCTACCAGGGGCTACGACTGGACTCTGTGAAATTGGGTGGAACACAATTCAGCCCAGAACATTGGAGAGTCAGAGGGAGGTGTCTTCACTAGTCTGAAACCTGACCTCCCTTCCTTGTTCTGTATCTGCACTAAGAAAGAGTAGGGGGCTGGTGAGTGAACCCAGAAGGAGGTCCCAGCTCCTTCTCCTCCCCCTGTGAGGCTGGGGCTGGTCCAGGGAAGACAGGACCAGTGGTGGCACCATCTTTTCCTTCTGTGGCAGCTGGGTTTCTAGTTGGACGCCCAGCTGGGCTTCTGAAGGATATGCAGTTTCCTTTTAAAAGTGAACTGTCCCCAGAATAGTTGGTTTTGGCTTCAGGTTGCCAGACAAAGGTGAAGCAGCTGCCATGGTAATGGGCTGTCATGAAACTTAGGAAACAGGGCGGCTCTGAATACATCACTCTGCACAGGGAGCAGCTGCCAGTGCGGAGATGTGCCTTTTCCCCCGTGTTTGCATCTGTGATTCCTTATTTCCTTTCACTTTGTCCCCGATGTTCTGAGCTCCGCATCCAGCTCCTGCACGCGCCACGCTGCAGCTTCGAGCCCCATTAGGATCTGCTGCACCAATCAAGGGAAGGAGGCAAACATTTCTGGCACCTTTGCCTGTAGTCTAGGGGGCACTTGCCCACATTTCCCACCCCGCTCACCTCCGGCAATAGAGTCTGGACATGGTAAGGACCCTCTGCTCTCAGATCTGCCCAGACTCTGTGCTTTGCACTCCCTCTTCTCCACAGCTGTCTGTGCTGCTTAACTATTGAACTTTGAACTTGGCAGAAATGATGCAGCCACATCTCTGGGGTTTTAGGCTGTGGTTCTCCAGGCTTGCAGGGTTTTGGGGACTGGGGTTGAAGGTGCCAGAGCAGGAGGCAGGGGTGAGATGGTGCAGAGGAAGCCACACCCTGGCTGCAATGCAGTGCGATTGCTGCCCTCTGCGCCATCACCTTCCCAGGAGGTTCCCGGAGCTCTCCTTGGTGCTGGAGAGCTCTCCTTGGTGCTGAGGTGCTGAGCTCCGTTCAGCTCTCCTTGGCTTGATAACACATCTTGGCAAGAACTAGCTGTGTGGAGACCCTGCCCATTGCTATAGAGACCTACACCCAGAGTGTGGTACCTGAGAACAATTCCACACAGACAAGGACTTCTGGAACACTACAAGACAATGAGTTTTTGATATTGACACTGAATGAGCTGTGGCCATGGGCTCGACCTTCCTAGAACCACAAACCACCTCGAATTGGTCTCATTAATACCAACAGGCTGATGGGGCTTGTCATCACTGAAAGCAACTGAGTCAGGAGAGCACCTGAGCATTATTAGAATGTTTCATTCTTGTTTTATGGAAGTCTTTGTTCTGTGTTGAGGTGGTTCAGTCTGTGACCCAGGTTGCTTGCAAACTCCCCAGTCATCAAGAAGCCCCCCCCCTCCCCATTATGCTATACTGCTTTGGGTCATGGAGGGAAAAAGTCATGAGGTGCTATCATGAGCTGAGCTCTGTTCTTCCCATGAGAGAGGAAGTCACACCACAGTTGCCCCAAGAATGAAGCAGACACCTGATTTCCTACACCAGACCCCCTGCCAGGCTCCCAGACCAGGCACTGTGCATGAGTAATGGCTGGGGTGTGAACGTCCCTCAGCCCAGGTCCTTATATATGATAACATTATGCAGAAAAATAATGAGAACCATTGAAAGAGGCTGCTCACTTTGGGATTGAATTACCGCTTAAATCAAACTGACAGTGGGCAGGGGGCTTGTGGAATGAAATTAAGGAGGAGGCTGTATTTCAGCTGAGAAGCTATGGGAGATTTCCAGGAGAGTGGGGCTCCTCTAAATGAAAAACAACTCTGAGCTCCCATTCCATTCTCTGTGATTTATCTGAGTCGAAGAGGCTTGTTTGAATGGCTCCAAATGCTATTTTCAAAGAGCAAATGAACATCTCATTCTGGAATCAATGACACAGGAAACAGACTTGGAAGGATGAGGAGCTGGGGGAGAGCACGAGGGGCAGTGGGGGAGTCCGGCGTCTTCCAAGTGGAAGCTCCAGCTCAAGTCAGGCTGGAGGGGCACGTGGAGGGGAGGCCTATGGTCATGGTGGGTGGGAGGTGTGACACCATGGTTTGTCCTCTGAGTGTCAACAGGTATAGAATTGTCTCCTGTGTTTGGGGAGCATGGGCAGTGCATATGGCCAGGGGCCAAGGGATAAAGGTGAACCAGCCAATGTAATATGAGAGAGAGCAGCCCAACTCAGACCCAAGCTTTCCCAGCTGGGTCCCACTGGCCCCCTGGCCATGCCTGTGTTGGACACTTCCCAGAACTCGCCTTCCTGCCTGTGCAACCCAGGTGTCAGGTGGTTCACTTACAGATCAGAATTCTGCTTGTACTTCTGAAAAGGAGGTCAAAGATGATGTGTCAGTCTTGCTAATGAAAGGCTCTTTTTTTTTTTTTTTCTTGACTCCTACAGCCAAGCCTCTGCCAACCTCCCAAGGGTGTGGCTCCCAAAGTGAACAGCATCTTTCAAGGTCTGGCTTCTATCTTCTGTGTAATGTTATCATTTAGAATCAAGAAAGCACAATGCATGCCAGTGGAGCAACTTGCTGGAGGCAAGGAAGGAAAGAAGGAACTGCCTTGAGGCTGAAGGGCAGGCAGGCCTCCAAGGAGACCAGAGCGCCCCCCTTTTCCTTCATGGCACCACCACAAGAGGGACAGAGCCCTTCCCAAACCACAGCACCAAGCACACCGCTTGCGTTACCTCATTTACCCCTTCCGAACAACTCTAGGAAGGGGATTTTAGTGCTGTCTCAGCCTTACAGATGAGGAAACGGAGGCAGAGACAGGTGAGTAACTGTCCACGGTCATGCAGGCTGACCCAGACCCAGTGGACCTACTCTAGCACCTACGCACTGACCACTCTGCTGAGCCATCTGCCAAGGAGGCCACTCCAGAATGTCACTTGATGGTGGTGACTTCTTCTTTGCCTGACATTCCTGGAGGAGTTGTAGGTTTTTGCAAGAAGACTCAGTGACAAATGCAGGAGGGAAACCTAGTCAGAGAGTCAAAATGCAGATTCCCAAAGGGCACCTGGGTGGCTCATCTGGTTGGGTGTCCAACTCAGCCCAGGTCATGATCTCACAGTTCATGAGTCTGAGCCCTGCATCAGGCTCTGTGCTGACAGCTTGGAGCCTGGAGCCTGCTTCTGATTCTGTCTCTCTCTATATATGCCCTTCCTCCACTCATTCTCTCACTCTCTCTTTCTCTCTCTCTCAAAAATAAACATTAAAAAATGCAAACTCCGGGGCGCCTGGGTGGCTTAGTCGGTTAAGCGTCCGACTTTCACTTGGGTCATGATCTCGCAGTTCGTGGGTTTGGGCCCCGCGTCAGGCTCTGTGCTGACTGCCAGCTCAGAGCCTGGAGCCTGTTTCAGTCTGTGAGTCCCTCTCTCTCTGACCCTATCCTGCTCACGCTGTCTCTCTCTCTCTCCTAGAAATAAATTTTTAAAAATATTTAAAAAAAAATGCAAACTCCAAGACAGCGTGTGTTTCATGCACATGAAATTTACAGACGAGTGGGCCTGGGAGACCAGAGGTTTCCAACGGGAGTGAGGATGCCACACCCCACCTACTTGTCTCTCTAGGTCACCTGTCTGAGTTTTGCCAGTGGGGCATTTGTTGCCCTCCAGGAGCACAGGAGCTAACAACCTATGGGAGAAGGAAGAAAAGAAGGAGCTGGGGGGATAAATTCTTCTCCTTTCTTCCCCCTGTGTCTCTGGAGAAGCCCCGTCTGACTAAGCAACTCCACTGTGTTTTGGGAAGGCTGCAGCCAGCATGGTAACTCCCGCCATCTTGCCCTCATTCTTCCTTCCATCTCACCTCCCTTCCCCCCACCCCACAACTGTTGCACTTCTAGAATCTACCCCCTCCAATAAAGCATCAGCACAGGCTGCTTCCTGGGAAATCCACATGAAGACAAAGCTGGATCTTGGAGGGAACCGTGGCTTCTTTGTGGCAGGGCGGGGGTGGGAAGGCCTCCTAACCTGGCGACAACATCAGGGAGCCTGAAGGAGACAAGTCTGCCAACAGAGGTTTGTCCAGGGTATAATTTCTATTATAGCTAGAGGTAGGTCAGGGCCTTGAAGGATGGCTTCAGACATTCAGACTTTATTCTGTGGACCAGTGGGGAACACATTCAATTGTCACACACTGGGTCACATGGACAAGGGGCTCACATTCAGACCTAACGTCTCTGGCTTGGGAAGATGTCCCAGGTGAGCCGGATGTGTTCCACTGAGGGAGAATCATTTCTTCAGGTGCTGAGAAGCCATTGATGCTTTGATCAAAGGGCTCACATGGACAGAGCAGAGACTGGGGGAAAGGATGTGGGCAGTGGGTTGGAGAGAAATGAGGTCCAAGCCAGCAGTCAGAGGGGAGGCATGAAAACAGTCAGCCAGGGGAAAAGGTCACCTGAGGCAGAGCCATGGCTTGGGGAAGTGCCCGTGAGAGGAACAGAACATGGAGTTGTCTCTATGGCCATCTGGGGTGCTTGCCAGGAAGCTAGCTGTCTGTGCTGGAAATGTCCACACCACAAGGCTGCTTCAGGCACAGATCCCAAAGGTGATGGGGTTGGATGAGGTGGAAAATGATCGTGGAATAAACAGATACTGGGGACCCAGCAAGGCCCATTGTCCCAGACTGTTCCCAAGGTGGCCCGTCACCATACCTGTCACCCATCATCAGCTGGGACTCCGGTCTCTGCCTGGCAGGGGGTGGCCACAGAGAAGGAAGGGACGTGTGCCAGTGAGTGAGGAAGGGTCTTGGGTGTGTTCAGGTGAACAGGGATGAGGGGCTGGAGCAGGGTGTGGGTGCTGAGGAAGGCGAGGGGGCCACAAAGGCCCCATCAGTGGGAAGCCCCATTCTCCCCACAGGCCATCCGTTCTTCCTCAGAATTGCTCTGCCACAGCCCCTCTCTCCATCCCTCCTGTGTCATCCTGATTGAGCTGCACCACCCTTCATCCTTACTGGTCTGCCCATGTCCCACCCCTTCTGCCCATCACAAAGGTGGCCTCAATATCCTCTGCACAAGTCTCCAGTGGCTACAAATACCTTCACAGAGCCTCCCAAACCATTCATTTTCAGTCTTTGTGTTAGTCCTGGGAAACAGCTGGGTTTCGTTTCATCTCTTCACCAGGAGAATGCGTACCCTTGAATCCACTTTTTGCCTAGAAAAGAGCAGTCCTTTGGAGATTGGTGGCTGAGGGAAGTTATATTTTATTCAATAAAAGACAAAGCCTAATTATTTTACGGATGTTTCCTACCTTCCCCTTGACGCTGGATTCTTTTTTTTTTTTTTTTTTTATTTAGAGAGAGAGAGAGAGACAGCGTGAGCAGGGGAGGGTCAGAGAGAGAGGGAGTCACAGACTGAAACAGGCTCCAGGCTCGAGCTGGCAGTCAGCACAGAGCCCGACGCGGGGCTCGAACCCACGAACCGCGAGATCATGACCTAAGCGAAAGTCGGACGCTTAACCGACTAAGCCACCCAGGCGCCCCTAGGATTCTTATTTCTCAGTTACACCCAGATTCTCTGGATCTACTCTCATTATGGTTAGGCCTGTAGTTTTCTCCCAAAGCTGTGCT
Source organism: Proteles cristata cristata (assembly GCA_017311185.1). Classification (NCBI taxonomy): domain Eukaryota; kingdom Metazoa; phylum Chordata; class Mammalia; order Carnivora; family Hyaenidae; genus Proteles; species Proteles cristata. Next base: position 340,630 of record JAESUZ010004211.1, read on the forward strand.
CTGGGTGTCTTCTGTCATCTGTGTCAGTCTAAGAGTCAGCCAAGGGGAAACCCACCGCCATAAAGAGGGACTTCTTCCTTTCCCTTTTAGTAAGGTTTGGGCTCTGGATGGGGATAGGTGTAAGAATATCAAATGTCACCAAAAGCATATAAATCAACCCACCAGGCACTGGGAGGGCCTGCACTGGGGACCCAGGGTGGAGGGTGTCCTCTGCACTCTTTCCTGGTTGTGTTCCAGAAGTATAGGCATGTGCCTACACCTGGGGACGCTGGGCTGAATACAGAAGGAGCCAGAAGGAGAATATGCCCAAACAAGACCTTACGATGTCCACTTCTAAACATGGTGGGCAATGGGCAGATCAGGGTCCTGCCTTTTACTGCTGTAGTCCTTCTGTTGGCATTTCATAAATCCCCTATTTACTCTTCAGATAAGGTGGGGCTATTCTTCTCATTTCTGATGCTTGGATAAGATAATCCCACACAGGAAAACCAAATCGGGAGGATCCCCAAGGCCTGGATGCTTGCTTCCAATGAGAAGCTCCCCTCATCCCTCAAAAGGCACCATATTGGACAGGCTCATCCCTACCTTTCTAGCCTTTTCATTTCCCTTCCCTACTCATCCCATGCTTCAACTTCAAGGCTCAAAGCATTGGGCTTCCAGTGTGATCTATCTTTGGTCTCCATGCGTAAGCTACATGTTCAGCCTAAATTGTCCTTCTCCCAAGAAAAGTCTTTCAGACTCTCCAGGGTACAGCTCCATTCTCATTTCTTCTTCAGACACTCATCTGCATCTCCTTGCTATTCTAGCACATGCCGTGGCCTTCGGGGTTAGCTCATCCCTGCTCTGTGCTCCCATAGCATTGGGCCGTGTGTACAGTACAATGTCTGTCACTGACACAGCAGTACTCAAGGAAGCAGTAGCAGCAGTAGGTGATAGGTGAGCATGTACCTTGTGCACACCTAGACCAGAGTCTTCCCTGACCCTGGCCTGAATGGGCAGCACAAGATGAGGTCGGTGGTCTGGTTGTCCACTGTTACATAAGAAACCACCCCAAACCTAGTGGCTCGCAACAAAAATGCTCATTTATTTTTATCTCTAACTCCTCTGGGCGCTGACTAGGCTAGGCTGAGTGGTTGTCCCTCAAGGTCTCTCAGCTGGTTGAAGTCAGATGGCGGCTGGACCCGAAATCCTCCGGAATCCTCATATGTGTGTCTGGAGCTGAGTTGGGGAGCCCTGAACTACTGGGGTTCCTCAGGCGTCTCTCTCTATCTCTGTGTGGTCCCCCTGTGAGCTTCAGTTTCCCTGCCCCTAAAATGGTAATGATAATGTGACCTATCTCTTGGGATTGTGTAAAGTTCCAGTGAGCAGGTAAATACCTGAGAAACATCAGTTATTTAGTGATAATAGTTACCATTGGCAGGGAGATTTGGGGGCTGCAGGAAGTCTTTGGACACCTGATAGCTATTATTGGATATAAGGCAACACTTGCCTGCACAGAGGAATGACTAAGACCAACGGGTGCAAGCTATATAGAAGAAGTTTCTGGTGCAGTTTGGAATAATAAAATAGTTTAGAAATGGAATAGTCTGCTATGATAAAGATTAAGTTCCCAATTATAAGCGGGCTCAACACAGCCTATCTGACTATAATAGGAAGTAGCAAGGGGAAACATATGCCAGATGTAAGATTAACTAAGTTACTTCTAGGTCTTCTGCAGCCCTCACTTTCTATAACACTCTAAGTCTATTTTGGATCCACTGATGGGATCAAGAAATTACAATGGAAACAGCATTTTTGTTCCTTTATCTGGTCATTGGTTTCTTCAGCAAATATGTACTGAGAATCTTGCAGGAGCCAGATCCTGCACCAGGCACTGGTGATAAGATGGTGATTGTAGCAGCGCCATGATACTTGGGGCACAGAAGCATCATCCTAGGATCTAATGGAGGATGTAGACGATTATGAAATGGAGCAAGAGGAGAAATGTTCCACAGGAAAGGTAAAGCTGGGAGAGGCCACCAAGCCTCATATGTGGAAGAGGAAGGAAGGGAAGACTTTGAAAGGAGGCATATTAATTTGAGGACTGAAGGATGAGTAGATGTTTGGAAACAAAGTACAGCTGGTGGGAAGTGGTGAAGAAGAGGGGTCCAAGAAGAGGGAATAGTATGTGGGAAAATGAGAGAACATGGCCAAGGGGATGAATATGGCCCTTCAGGTCCCCAGAGCACAGAATATGGAGAGGACTGGACATATCTGAAGAGACCTGCTGACCACTGCAAGGTATTCTTTGCCTCTGGCATATATGCGATCACGCTCCCTACTCCCATTTAGAAAGCTATTACGGGGTGGAGGAGGGCCTGTCCTAGTAAGGATGAAGTAGAAAGGGAGAGAATAGAGTAGATTTAAAAGATCTTTGAAGAATGAGCATGGCTTGAAACCAGAATTGATTTCAAAAAGAGATGGATAATTATGTTAATATTTAAAGATGACCAAGGTTTTGAGCTGAGCAGACAAGGGGGAACTAGAAGGAAGAGCAGATGGGAAGGGAAAGATAAGGAATTCCTTTGGAACATGTGACTCAGAAATAATGGCAGAGCAGGACATATCTTCTAGGTAATTAGAGATGAGAAGCCAGGCATTTAGTGAAAGGCTGGACTGGGTTTATTAACTCAAGAGTCAGCAGAAAATTCCATCTCTGCTTCCACCAATCTAGAATAAATGACACCAGACCTGTACTCCTGTAATAAACAACTAGAAAACTGGATGTAATGTATGAAACATTGGCGAACTGGCAGTGTAGGATTGTGACCTGTGAAACAAGGTGCCAACGAGGTGGCTATTTTCTCCCCAGAGTTGCATTCACATAGAGAGGGAAAGTAAGCAGACAGCAGGCTTACTGAGGTGAGGACGGAGACACTGAAAGTTAAAGGAGCTCAATAATGGAAAGAAGACAGTTGTGTTGAAACAAAGGGATCAAGGAATCTGCCTAGAAGTTCTCAGGAGTCTATTGCCAAATGTGAAGCAGCATAGGGTGACATTCTATAAGGCTCCTAAAGAACTACCAAGACACTGCAAAGTAAACATTTCCTGAAATTCACACAGGATTCCTGGAATTATGAGTTCCAATTGGCCAAAGTGGAGTTACTTAACATCTGTGACTCTTCAGAGAGACCCCAGACCTCATTATTAAGGCTGAATTGTCATAACTTAAAGCATCTCCAGACTTGTCCTATACGAAAATAAAAACAAATCCCAGAAGGATCACGTTGATCCACAAGTAGCCTAACTGCAGCTGGAATAAAACTCAGTGCATTCTAAAGGGTCACACAATGCAGGTATTCAACAATGTAATAGTCAAGGATGTCTATCATCCAATAGAAAATTACTACATGTGTCCAAATGCAGGATAATGTGATCAACTACACAGGGAAAATGTGTGTAATAGAAAGAGATCCAGAAGCCATGAAGATGATGGCATTATCAACCAGTCTTTCAAGCAGTAATTGCATATATGCTTAACGGTATAACAGGGAAATAGGAAAATAATGAGAAAATATAAGCTAAAAACAAGTAGCAAATGGAACTTCTAGAGCTGAAAAAGAAAATATTTTAAATAATAAAATCCCCTGGATCTGCATAACATCAGATTAAATGCTTAAGAAGAAAGACTCAATGAACTTGAAGACACAAAAGTAGAAATTATCCAACTGAAACATAGAAGAAAAAAAGGCCAAAAATTATTGTAAAAGTTTTAGGGACCTGAAGGACAAAACCAAGCGATGGAACATATGTATGTTTGGGGTCCTGGAAGGAGGGGAAAGGGGTGGGAAAAGATTTTTTAAAATGTTTTAATGTTTGTTTATTTCTGAGAGAAAGAGGGACAGAGTGCAAGCAGGGGAGGGGCAGAGAGAGCGAGACACAGAATGTGAAGCAGGCTCTAGGCTCTGAGCTGTCAGCACAGAGCCCAACGCAGGGCTCAAATTCACAAACTGTGAGATGCTTAACCGACTGAGCCACCCAGGCACCCCTGGAAAAATATTTGAAGATATAATGGCTGAAATTGTCCTAATTTGATAAAACTACAGCCCACACATTTAAGAATCCTAACAGATTCTAACAGGACAAACATAAAGAAAACCACACAAAGGCATGTTGTCACCGAGTTCCTGAAAAACAGTGGCAGAGAAAATCTTAAAAATATTCAGAGTAAAGGAAAAATACATCCTATGCAGGGGAACAAAGTGAAGACACCAAGACTTGATGTCTCATCACAAAGCAGGCAGGAAAGAAGATGTGGAAATGACATCTTTAACAGAGGACAGACATTTACACTTTTAAACACAACACACCTGAGAGAATTTGTGCCCAGTAGGTTTGTATTAGAAATGGTGGAGGTTTTCAGGCCGAAAGAAAATGACAACGGGGAGACTCAGATCTGCACCAGAGATGATAAATATGCGGGCAAATTTAAAATAAGCTCTTTCCCTCCTGCCTTTGAAAAAGATAGTTTACTGTTTACATTGGAAAAGCAAACTATAGTGTTTTATGGAGTTTAAACAAATAGCGAGGCAAGATATGCTACAGACTAACATCTTCTGTTAACATACATGCAAAAATCTTTAATTTCAAGAAATCAAATGTAGGCATGTGTAAAGAGGATGATACTGCCTGGGGCTTACCCCAGGAAAATGAGGTTGGCTTAATATTCAACAACTCAATAGATATTTCATCACATTGGTAGGGAAAAAAATCCATATATCCTTCCAATGGATAAGTTAAAAGCTTTTGACAAAATTTGCCACTCACAATGTTAAAAATTCTTAGCAAGGTATGTAAACAGTGAATCACGGAAATCAACCCCCCAAACCAAGAGCATGCTATATACACTGTATGTTAGCTAACTTGACATAAATTATATTTTAAAAACATTCTTAGCAAAGTAGAAATAGAAGGAAACATTCACAATTGATAAAGGGCTTCCCCACCAACCAAACACAGTGTATTGTTAAAATTATACTTCATGGTGAAAGCCTGAACATTTACAGGGATTTGGCAAGCACGTCCATTCCCACTAGTCTTACACACTGTTTTACTCCCCTACCCAGGACAGTAATACGTGGAGAAAAAAATAAAAGGCAAAAAAATCGGACAAGAAGCAGCTAAACTGTCTTTATTTACAGATGACCCAGTCATGCATGCAGAATACCCTAGGAAAGCTAAAAAAGCATTGGCAGAACAAATAACCAAATTTAGCAAGTTCTTTGAAAACCAAATCAACATACAAAAATCCACTGGGCCTTATATCATAACAACAAACAAATGAAAAATAAGATTCTAAAAATCGCATCACAAAAGTGAAATATTTAAAGATATATACTTTTTCACTATAGTTATATATATACCTAGTATATAATGTATGTATTATATTATATAACTATTCGGGAATATGTGTGTGTTCGCATGCATATATGCAAGAACCATACACTAAAAACACTATCAAATATTGAAGGAAGAAATAAATACCTGCATAAGTGGAGAGCAATATCTATAGCTTCAATATAATTCCAATCAAAATCCAAGCAGACTTTTGTTTTTAAATTGACAAACTGATTCTAAACTTTACCTGGAAAAATTTAGAAACCTAGAATAGGCAAAATGATTTTGGAGGAAAAAACACAACAGTGTTGTAGTCTGTTGCGGCTACTGTAACAATTTAAAATCATAAATTGCATGGCTTAAACAACAGAAATGTATTTCTCACAGTTCTTGGAACTGGGAAGTTCAAGTTCAAGATCACATGGTGAGGGAAGGTAGGAGCAGAGACTGGGGAGAAAGAGCTCTCTGCTGCAGGACGGTAACCCTACTATCCTAGTGACTCCACCCTCATGACCCCATCTAACCTAATTATTTCCCAAAAGCCACATCCCTAAATACCTTCATCACATTAGGGGTTAGGGTTCCAACATGAACTTGGGGACCAGACACAAACGTGGATCCATAACAAATGGCAAAGTGGAAGTCTTACCACTGTTCAATTTCCGTACTTACGATAAAACCACAGCAATCAAGACAATGTGGTACAGCCATATGGACAGACATATAAATCAAAGGAACAGCATAGAGATTCAAGAAATAGGATCACACTTATAGAGTCAATTAAATTCCAATAAAGTTGTCAAGATAATTTAATAGAGAAATGGTAGTCTTTTCAAACATGGTGCTCGAGCAACTAAGCACCCATGTGCAAAATCCTTAGCTTTGAGTCTTACCTTACATCATATTCAAAAATTAGTATGAAATGCACCACTGAATTAAATATAACAGCTAAGAGTATGCCCTTTTAGAATAAAATAGAGAATAAGTATTCACAGTCTTGAGGTAAGCAAAGGCCTCATAGGGCACAGAGGAGCCAAGGCAAAAAGGAAACAATTATGAATAGGGCGTCATTCAATATTAAAAACTTTTGCTCTTCAAAAAAACACTAGTAAAATAAAACTAAGTCGCAAATTGCGGTGAAGTATCCACAATGCATATTGGAAAGAACCCAACAAACGGAGACAACCGATTTTTAAAAAAATTTGCAAGACGCTTGAGTAGCCTCTTCACAAAAGAAGAGAGATGAGTGGCTGATGAGCACAGGAAAAACACTCCGCCCCCTGGTCATCGGAAAACTCAAACGAACATTGGTGCGAAGAGGTACAACTTTGTAGCTCAGGGATGGCTACATTCATTGTGAAGGTAACAAGTGTTGTGAGTGTGTGCAGCAACTGGGATGTTCAAAGGCATTGCTGCCGGTGCCCAAACACATCGGAAAATAGTTTGACAGCTTCTCAGGAAGGTCAACATATACTTTCCCTAAATCCCTGCAGTGCACTCTTAGGCAATTACCCAAGGGAGGTGAACGCGTGTCCACACGGACTTATCCACACACATTCGCAGCAGCTTCATTTGCAGCCGCCCCAGCTAGAAAGGACCCAGGTGCCTGCGACACTGTGGTATGCCCACCCTAAGGAATGTCCGGTGCCGTAAAGGATCCCCGTGCTGATAGATGATGTGAATGAGCAAAATGAGAGAAACGAGAGGAAGCACACACTATGATGAGTCCGTGTACGTGAAATTCTAGAACAGGCACCTGTAATGTAAGCACAAAGCCGATCAGAGTTTGCCCGGCGCCAGGGGCTGCGAGGAGAAGTTTTACAGCAAGGTGGCCCGAGGCAACTTTTTGCAGGTTTGGAATCATCTCTCTCTCTCTTTCCGGTAGTGGTGTACACCTGCGTCCCATCTCATCGAAGTCTGCACTTAAAGTGAGTGTTTTTCGTTGCATGTAAATTAACCTCAACAGCATTGACTTTCCAAAGTGTGCGGGACATTCCGGGACAAGTAGCTGCGTGTCAGAGACTAGAGAACCAGTGCTCAGCAGCCACGGGGCACCTGCAGCGGGGTTAGCCTTCCGGGGAGGTGGGGGCAGCCAGGACCTACCGGCCTTCCCGCAGCGGCTAGGTCAGATCGCTTCCTGCAGCACTGATGGAGGGTTTTATGCAGGCTGGACATATGAAGACTCGGGTTTCGTGCTCACGTCTGGCGCTCGTGTGGATAGTAAATTGTAAGAGGCCACACGGGAGGAGGAGACCTGGGTTTCAAGTCAAATATGAAAATGAACAGAAAGTGAGAAGTAGGTGGCTTTGGAAATTGATTTGCTGAGGGATGAGAGAGGCGATACTGAAAAAAAAATCAACAAGTAAATAATTTTTTTAAGGTACATAGCCCAAAGGCACCTGGGTGGCTCATTCCGTTAAGCGTCTGACTTTGGCTCAGGTCACGATCCTGCGGTCTGTGAGTTCGAGCCCCTGCATCAGGCTCTGTGCTGACAGCTCACAGCCTGGAGCTGCTTCTGATTCTGTGTCTCCCTCTCTCTCTGCCCTCCCCTGCTCATGCTGTCTCTCTGTCTCTCAAAAATAAGCAAACATTAAGAAACATTTTTTAAAGGTTGATAACCCATAAAAAAGGGACTAACATCTTGAACTGTTTACAAAGGAGGATCTACAAATGCCCGATAAACATAAGAAAAAGTGTGCACCATCAGTAATCATCGGAGAAATGCTAACGGAATCCCAGAATATACCCTTGTTCACTTCCGTGTTTGGCAACAATTCGACACTATCTACTGTTTGTTGAGGATGCAGAGCAGAAGAAACACACATTAATTGTTCCAGCGACTGTAACACGGTGAGCATTATCTACTGAAATTGAACACACACATTCTCCATGACCTGCTGATTTCACACTCCAGGCATCCAGCCTTGTGCGTAAATGCACCTGGTCATGTGTACAAGACTGTCCATGGCAGCGCTGACTGCAACAGCCCAAACTGGAAACAAGCCAGGCTTCCATCGGCAGTAGAATAGATACACGAAGGGAGGTATAGTCTTACAATGAAATACTTCAGCAGCAATAAAGATGAACAAAGTACATCGATACGCATGGATGAATCTCACAAATGTAATGTTGAGTGAAAGAAACTAGACTCGGGATACACATGGCATGATTCAGTTTATACTGTGTTTCTTCCTTCCTTCCTTAACAGCAGCAACGCTGTGATATGGTGTCTGGGGATGCACACTTGGGTGGCTACACTGTAGCAGCCACAACAGCAAATCAAAAAGTAGTCATCTTAAAAGTCAAGATAGGGGATGTTCTGTGGAAGGGACTCTTAGGGTCCTCCTGGGCCATATCTTGATCTGGGAGATGGTTACATGGATGCCTGCATTACCACTATTCATTCATATGAGCAGTGGAGTTTCATAAACCTTTTTAAAATGTATATTACACTTCACAACTTAAAATTTTTAAAAGGTCAGCAGAATATGGGACAGTCACTGAAAACTTAAGATGTGCAGGGCCGCCATGCGCTGCTGTACAGGCTGTACAGTGGGAGCCACTCACACATGGCAAGATCCCAAAAGGGAGTCAAGAGAGGAGAACTGAGTGCCTGGTCTGAGGGCTCAGTAGATGCTTCAGGGGAGAAGAACGAGAAACGGGGAGTGATGAGGGAGCCCGGGGCAAGCTGAGGGCAAAGCACAAGTTACTATTGCCCCACTCCCCATCAGGTGGGGTACGTGATGTTCCTCAGGCACCCCTGGCTGCCCAAGAAAAAGGAAAGGAAAGAAAACTAATGATTATCCGATGAAGATCACAGTCCTCCAGGACATGAGTCTCCATCAGTTTACGCCTCTCTCAGTAAATTACAAGAAAAAGGCGATCTCCTCTGTTGTACGTGAATTTAGCCTCAGTCTTTCTATCTTGACCCAGCGTTTACCTTCTGGGGGCCACGTGACTATCCTCGGGGGCAAGGAAAAAACAGATAAGACAAGGGTTAATGTTCCCTGTTAATGGTTATTTATGACACAGTTTACATACTTTGTCCTTGAGATAATGGCTATTCCCTTGAAACTCCCCCAAACCCTAAGCCGTGCCTTCAAAATAATGAACGTTGTCCTACACACCAAGTTAGGGGCTGCTCTCTTTCTCGCTTTGTAGCCTATTTTTTTTTTTTTTTTTACAATAACTGGTCAATTCTACTTCTGTACTGCCCGCTTGGCTGCCTGCTCATTACAAAAAGCCCTAAGTCCTTGGACTCGGGGCCGCACAGGGAGGGTTCTGTGTTCAGTCTGTGCGGCCCTGGCCGGTAATAAAGACTCCCTGAACTGGGCTTCGGTGGTCTCGGCTGGTCTCTGTGTCTCTCCGCATAACAATCAATAGCTTAATCTCCAGAAACGTGCAGACTCCGTTTCCAGGAGCCCCAGCACACCCTCCCCCCACAGTGACGTGGGGACGCAGGTGAGAAGGAAGCGGCAGGTAAGATCGCTCTTCCTTCTGACCTGCAGCCCGCGGACGGGTCCTTGAGGCAGATACAGAGACGACATTTCTCTAGGAAACCCACGTCCTAGTGTGAGTGCCTTAGTGCAGGACAGACAGTCTTAGCTTGACGACAGCAAGGCCTCAGGTGACTTAGGGGTCCCCGTCAGCACATCACAGTCCCTCTGGAGGCCTCGCTTCGGTCCCCCCCTCCCCCCCAGCTCCCTAGTATATGAGCAGTCAGTCTTCACAGCCCCAGTGCAGCTCCTCCTGCCCCGGGTCCTGTCCACCCGCTTTAATAAAATCACCTTTTCGCAGCAAAGACATCTTCGAGGAATCTTTCTTGGCTCCCCACCATCACCCCAAAACTTCATCAGCAGGAGAAACCAAGCCCCTCAAGAAGCCACTCCTCTGGGTGGGTGCTGCCTGCTGACCACCCACCCCCCAGCCGAGAATCCACCCAGAGACTGGAGGCGGCAGATCAGGACTTCAGGGGTCAGAGTCCCGTGCCCTCCTGGGGGAGGGGAGTGAGGGGAGCAGAAAAGTCATCGTCTCCTGCAAACGGGGACTTTTGTCACCTTGCCCGTCAGGGTCCTGTGTGCAGACTTGTTTTATGGGGGAGCAAACCAAGCCCACAGCGGGGAGGTCACCTTCCTCTGGCTGGAGGGGTGACGTGTCAGGCGGTGCCCCCAGGGGGCTTCCCGTTTCTTATTCTTATTCTAATTCCTCGGATTAACTCGAGTCGAGGATTCCTGACGGGAGAAATGAGGACGGTTAACATATTTGCATGATAATCGTGTCTTCGGGGAAGAAACTTCAGCTCCTGGGAAAGTCAGTGAAGCAGCCTTTTGGCTCCGGGACTTAGTGAATTTGAGAAAAGCCAGGGCCCCTGCCCCACAGACGGTGATGTTAAGTCCAGAATTGTCCGTGTACTTTAAGGAGGGGTCGCAGATGCCCTCTCCCCCCAGCGACCCATCGGAGGCCCGGGCTGACACCTGTGAGGGCCACGTTCCTCCTCGTGTTCCCGTGGAGGGGGTGTGGGGGAGGAGGAGACAGACAGACAGACGAGAGGACAAATTCTCTTCTGTAATTTATTAATAATAATAAAGTAACAGCTCACGTTTGCCGAGCACTCACCGTGGGTCAGGAGCTCCGAGGTCGGGGGAACAACTCACTTACAATTAGGGGTTCGCACTAGACCCTTTCCAGGGCTCTCCATGGCTGTCCAGGGCCGCCGGACCCCAGGGCAGAGGCGGCGGCGTGAGGTGCCCCGTGGCCACAGTGCGTCCGGTCCACGTGGGCTGGAGGTCGGCTGGCTTATTGTGAAAGCCAAGCAAGGAACCCAAAAACTCTAACAACAGCAAAACCCACCCGTCATCAGCCATTTTCCAAGCCTAATGATTGTAACTAAGGCAGAGAGGAATGTCTGGGATATTTTAAGCGGCACTCAACATATCATTTTGAAAAATGGAGAGCAGGATTCTGAAGCTCAGGTAGCAGCCCCGAAAAGACCTAGCAATTCCTTTCGTAAATAACCATGGGGGCCCCAGACTCTCAGTAGCCGATTCACTTTATTCAGACCCCAGAGCGGCTGCCAGCTCAGGGGGGAACCAGGGTGCATGTAAGGTCACAGGTGACACCCTGGGTGATCGGGGGCCTGAGTGGAGCCCACCGTCAGTCCCCCGCAGGCCGGCCGGCACCTTACACTGACACCCCGGGCCACATGTGGGGACCTGGACAGGTCTGCATCCCCACTACACAGACACGCTCATCCGGGTTTGTGCAAAGGCCCCGTCCAACACCCGGCCGGTCATGAGCTCTGTATGTGATGGTTCACCAGACTCCCCAGCCCGGCCCAGCACCCCGCGCCCCGCAGCCCCCAGCACGGACTCCCAGCCGGTAGGGCCCAGGTAACAGGGGCTCCTCCCCAGCCTGGAGGCCAGAGTCCCGTGGCTCAGTGCTCCTTTCTGCCTGTGTTCCCTGTCAATACCTCTCCCTCCTCTGGGGACTCCCCGTTGGGGCTGCGGTCAGTCAGGAGCAGATAAGATCGGTCTGACACCTACCGGACATAAATGTCAGTGCAGCCACGTGGTGATGGGTCGGGATTGTCCCGTCTGCTCTGGAGGATAAAGGTGTCCCTTGAGATGTGGTCGCCGGGGGCTTGCACAGCTTGGCATCCCTGAGTCCGTGAGGGTGTGAGAGGGCGCGGGGTGTGTCCACACACCAGGCGGGTGTGAGTCCCCGTGCAGCTGCCATGGGAACACAGGTGTGTAGGGGTGTGTGCGTGCACTTGTGTGGGGGAGCGTGGCGGCGGCCTCTGTCGGTCACGATGTGTCCGTGAGCAAGTGGCCGGGCCACGGGCATCCGCGTGTCAGTAACCCAGCGGATGTGGTGACCGGGTGGGGTCTGGGCCTACCTGGGGCGCGAGAAGGTGCGAGCTGCGGGGACGTGTGGGGCCCGGGGTCCTTCAGGTTTGGGGCGTGCGGGGGCGTCTTTGGGTCCCCACGGGGAGCTCTCTCCTGTCACCCGCCTCCCGCAGAGCAGGGTCGCGCGGCTCTATCCCCGGGATGGGAGGTCGGTGCCTTGGGCATTTTCGCGTTCTCACCTGAGCACGGATCCGCTCGTCTCGCCCATAAACACGCGCACGTGCGTGCACACGCGCGCAGCCACGCGCCCCGCACGCCTTCAGGCGGGAGACAAGGCCCTGAGAAGTCCTGTCACCCGCCCCTCCTGGGCTCCGAGCCGCCAGGCCCTGGGCGCGGGCACAAGTCCGGGCCTCCGAGCCGCGAGCGGCCCCTTCCTTGCGGTGCTTCTGGTCCTTGGGCGCCAGCAGCCCCGCAGGGTGCGCCCCAGCCGATGGCCCCGGGAACCGAACTGGGAGGGGGGCGGCCGTGGCCGCGACGCAGCTGGCCCGCTGCCCGCTCGGGGTGCGCGTGACCTCCCGAGTCCCCTCCGCGGCGCGCACGCCCTTACCCTCACGCCACTTAGCCTGGAGGACCCCCTCCCCCACCTGTGGGAGACCTGGCCGCCCCCTCGCTTCTCGACCCTCGGCTTTAAAGGACTGCGGCCGGCAGGGCCGCCGCAGCGTCTTCCTGTCCCTCCCGCACACGGTGAGGTCGGAGGACTCCGTCCGGGCCAGTGGGTGTGAGCGCGCAGAAGCAGCTTCTTAGGATCTCTCCCCGAAGGGCATCAGCCACGCCCTCCCCTGGCCCTTCTCTCCCCCAGCTGGGGTGGGGGTGGGAGAGTTGGTGCCCCCACCCCCATAAGAGGATGCCACAGGGTAAGGAGGCAGACCCGCCCCGACGGCCTGGGTTGCTTACCTCTGAACGGGACACTTCTACCCTGATCAGTCACTGCACCCTGGTCTCTGATAAACACAGAAACGGGAGCCGCCGTTCTGGGACCTCAGGGAGGCCCCAGACCCTGCAGGCTGGAGCGGCAGCCCGTTAGGGCACCCCGCAGGGCAATCTCAGAACTCGGGGGACGCCAGTGACGGTCCACCACCTGCTGGAGAAGGGGCTGGAAGAGCGAGAAAATTAAGACAAGTGGCCCGCTTGCTGCTGATTCGAGCAAAGTCCAGGCAGGGGTGCGGAGAAGGGTCGCAGCTCGCTGGGGGAGGGCGCCAGGCCGGTGCCCACCCCCAAGCCTTCAGAACCCACGACTTTGCTGGCTTGGAAGTCGACTGCTTTGAACCACACACAACTGGGTGTAAATGAGGGGGAAACATCAGGGCGCCTGGGTGGCTCAGTCAGTGAGATGTCCAGCTTCGGCTCAGGTCATGATCTCACAGTTCGTGGGTTCGAGCCCCACATCGGGCTCTGTGCTGACAGCTCAGAGCCTACAGCCTGCTTCAGATCCGGTGTCTCCCTCTGTCTCTGTGCTCTGTCTCCCTCTGTGCTCTGTCTCTCTCTCTCTGCCCCTCCCCTGCTCATGCTCTGTCTCTCTCAAAAACAGATAAACATTAAAAACTTAAAAAAAAATCCTTCCTGGTCAGATGGTAGAGCCAGTCCAGTGGGCGGTGGGCAGATGAGGGCTACTGCTTCTGATGGTCTCAAAGAAGCCATCACTGAGAAGAGTCAAACCCAGAGGCCCAAAAAACGAAAAAAGGCTGCACCCTTAAGCCTCAGGCATGAAAGGCTTTGTCTGTGATTACTCAGGCCCAGAGCACAGTGCAGGCCTCTGGGGTCATGGGGATATTCCCAAGTAGAAAGCAAACAATGCGACTGTGACTGTGTGGACCTTAAAGCAAGCCCTGTCTCCCCGAGGCTTCAGCCTTTGAGAAAGGCAAACTGCAGCTCCACCCCCAGAGGCACCTGGGAGCCCAGAGATGAAGCCAAGGTCATGGACACTGGACGGAGAGCTCCCAGAGAGCAAAGCCAGAATCTGACCAGCGAGCATGCTTACCTCGGGGATGGGGGACCTGTATAAACATTAGGGGCGGAGGCGAATCCAGGGGGTGCAAGAAACACGCAGTTTTAGGGCCCTCTCCTATTTAGAATAAGCACAAATACAACTTTGAATATAATATAAATATAAACATATACAAACTTAGATGATAGGATGGATATTTACAATGAGAACAAAATCATGATGTCTTTGAGATATCAAAAGGCCGACAAATACATTTTCTTTCAGTCTACGGTTTGGGCTTCATTTAGACTACTTTTCCTCATATTTGAATTTTGGGTGTGATCCATAATTGTGGCAGAATTGTAAGAACTAGTCAGAAACCAGTGAGCCTCACTGCTGCTGCTGCGTTGTATTGAGCTGCGTCCCTTCGGAATCAAAGGATCCCACGCGATGTAGGTTGAATCACTGATGAATTTGTATAGTTTTGTCATTGAAACATTTCTTGCATCAAACCTTTCACTAGACTTGGAGGCAGTACGTGTTTCCTCGGCTAAAAATCTTAGACTTGGTTAAGACAAGAGAAACTGCATATATCCAGGCTTGGTCCGGGATCTCGGCACATGTAAAGCCCGCCCGCCACACACACATGTTGCTGACGGTGGTTGTCCTACGGATTTGGGCCTGACGGATGCTATTCTAAGTCACGGCTCGTGGTGAGTGGGCACATGGGCACCAGGGGGGTTTCCCGAAGCCGTGCCCATGCCAGACAGCCCACAAGCTCTACACCACCCCCAGGGCTTCCCTGATCCCACCGCTGCTCAGCCACACCTCTGCGGCCGCTGCAACATCTCCAGACGGGAGGGGAAACGCACCAGGGAAAGTTGGAGCGGTCACAATAGCGCTACAATGTCCTCTGTGGGCCCTGTAAACACACACCGCAATGCAACCCTTGAGAAGCCCACGAATGGCTTAAGTAAGGAAGCCGGAAGAGCTAACGGATACAGAAGAGCAACTGAGCAGGTTCGGAGCTGATGTTCCCATGACATGAACTCTCACAGGTGATGTGACAGAAAGAAAAGGGAGGCGCCCTCGCCTCAGGAGATGAGGCTGGACCCCACCTCCCCATCTGCTTCCTGAGATCCGCCCATGCCTGTCCCCTCTCTATGCGTCCCTTCTCCTGGTGAGCAAAGCCAGGCAGTGGGGACACGGGACCCACGTGCCTCCTCCAGTCGCTGTGAGGATCAGAACTCTGAGCACTGCAGGAAAGCACTGCAGGAAGTGCTTTGTAAACATGCCGTGTTCTAGGAGCGCAGGTATTACTGATGCAGGCACAGGCAGGGGAGAGGGGGTATCAGCCTCTGCAGAGCCTCCTCCATCACTACGATCGGCCAGCAGGGCGACCTTGCAGGGAAGGGGCTATTTGTCTGGGCGTTGCCACTTGCAAAGCCCCCTTTCGTCTTTTCCCAGCGTTCGTTAACTGGGAAATATGCCTGGAGCAGCTGCTCCGTGCCGGATGCTGGCGTTACAGAGGGGAAGAGGCCAGCAGAGTCCTTGCTTTCAAGGGGCTTGTGATTCAGTTATGGAATAAGCCCGGGGATCGAGATCGGACTGGACCAGCCCTTCCTCACTGCTTAGCGGTCACAGGCTGGAGCCCATTCTGCCAGGAGGCACTCAAAGGCAGAAGGCACCACGAGCACAGCGGTCTCCACCCAGGTCCATCCTAATTTTCAAACCAGGCGTCTTGTGGTTACTGGTGATGTGGTGGGGGCGGTAGTGACGGTTACAGCCGTCGGCTGTGTTGCTGCAGTTGTGGTGGTGCTGGTAGTTGGCAGTGATGGTGTCACTGTGGCGATGGTGGGGGCGGTGTTTTGTTCGTGGTGGTGGTTGATGTTGTACTGGTGTTGGTGTTGGTGATAGTGGTGGGGGTTGATGTGTGGACTGTGTCTGTTGATGTTTGGACTGTATCTGTCTCCAAGTGCATCCACTACGGCCCCCTTTCCCAGACAGCCAGGTTCACTCGTTTTAATTATTGATAGAAACATTAATTAAAACGTGGAATTTCTGCAAGCCCCAGAACACCGGTCTTCAGATGTTCTCTCTTTGCCATTTATTATGACCCTGTATTCACCGGCAGTAATCCAGCCTGCAATCTCTGCGACAGTGTTCTGATCCTAGCCAATTTAAATAATTCTACCAGTAAAAATTCCACAAGATGCTATCAAACATTTTATGAGTCTAAATATATAGCACCAACTGTGTCTAATCATCTTTTTCTTTCAATCCTACTGGGAGGAAACAACCAATAAAGAATGTGTGACATAATTTGTTCTTGTGAGTCCCTCTTATTACTGTTCCAGATTCCTGACTCTTCCATTTCTTCTCCTAATTCTCCCATTATTTTCTTTACTTGAAAATATCCGAAGCAACATCTGAGAGCAGTTTTGTTCAACACTGTATGGAGATAGGACTCTTTTATACATGCATTATTCACCAGCTAGCTGTGATTATGGAACAATAGACACCTTGGCCTTGAGAAAACAGGAAGACACGGCAGCCCAGGGAGTCGCTTGCCCCTGGGCAGGGGTTAATTGCTGAATCTCAGTTTCCCCATCTGTAACTTTGGGGTCATGATGCCAACTTGCCAGCCTGTCCTGAGGGCGATATGCAGTCAGGACATTGAGCTCCCGAGCCTTGAGCAGGGTTCCATGTAAGACACAATGTCCCCTAGGACTGGAGCACTGAGTGGTCACTTCTCCAAGGGCACCTGCCAATCCCTTCCTTCTGCCACCAGTCGGCATCCATCCTTAGGGACTGCCAGCCAGGATGGAATGTCCTCTGGGTACGTGGGCATTTCCTCCTCTTCTTGTTATTGGGTTCTTATCTACTCTCCCTCAGGCTTCCCTGCACAGGAAAACAACACAAAATCAGTGTCTCAGAAGCCCATTTACTGGTTTAGAAGTAGCTTCGTAATGTGTAAGGCTCAGGATGAAAGGAAAATGTGGGGCCCTCTGTTCATAAATTATTAAGAATTTCTAGGGGTGCCTGGGTGGCTCAGCCATTTAAGCATCCAGCTCTTGATTTCAGCTCAGGTCATATCATAGCTCATGGGTTCAAACCCTGCACCAGGCTCTCTGCTATTAGCGCAGATCCCACTTTGGATCCTCTGCCCCCTCCTGCTCCTCCTCTGCTTGCACTCTCATTCTCAAAAATAAATAAACTTTAAAAAAAGCATTTCAAAATGGCAAGGGATTAAACTGAACTTGGCCCCTTCTAAGCCACTGTGCAGGCTGTGCACTCACAGAACCGTCCCTGGAGGGGCAAGGATGCCCATCACCCTTTCTGCTCACAACAGACTGGGTGTTCTATGTGTTTTATTTTAATTTCACTCTCTTGGGAATCCCCAAAGGGTAATTTTTTAATCCCTTATTCATAGATAAGGAAAACGCAGGGCTTGAAAAGTTGAGAGGTCCCCCCACCCCCAGCACACATATTTCCAAAGTCATGTTCTGCTGACGATGCTTGAGTCTCCACAGTAGCTGCATGGCTTTCTTGGGCTGCAAAGGCCGTGAGGAGCTGGGAGCAGATCGTCCCTTGCAGACTCAGAAGGAAACAACCCACCAACACCTTGATCTTGGCCTCCAGCCTCCAGAACTGGGGAGAGATAGCTGTCTGGTGCTCACAGCCCCGGCCGGTGGTGCCCTCTCATGGCTGCCATAGTCCGTCCTGCGAGAGGTGTGGTAGGCATTCGTGCCATTCACCTAGTACCTCTGATTCTTATGCACACATGGTGGAACCGCCACTCACTACGCCATTCAGTTAGGGGTGGCCATGGGACGTGGTTCGGTCTGCGCAGTACAGGGTAGGCAACTGTGTTAACTCTGACCGACAATCCGAAACCCGTGTGGTTCAGCACATCCTCCACCATCTGTGGATAGGGGGGCAGTGCTGACATAGAGCCCCTGCACCCTCCTTTCTCAAGGAATGACACTCATCACAGGTCTCCTGCCCACCTGCAAGGACCTCGAGTGAATGAGGAATGACTCTGGTTATGCTGAAGTACTAAACTTTGGGAATGCTTGTTACAGCAGCAAAACCCAGTATCTCCTGGCTGATACAAGTAGAACGGAAAAAAGGAGAGAGGGAAGAAGGAAAGGAGGAAAATGTTTGCTGGATGATAATCAGTTTCCTTCTAAGAAGAGCAGAGCCCGGGGGCTTTCTTGGCAGCCAGCTGTGCCCCTTACTTTCAGTCACTGATCCCAGTGGTTTAGACGGAGTGAGCACATGTGTGCAGCATATGCACACGTGTATGCGTGTGGGCAGCGTGTGTACATGCGTGTGGGTGTCTGAGCACAAGATCATGGTACTATTTGAAGGAGTTCCCTCTGAAAGTGGGCCATCTGCTGTGCTCGGGGGGCAGAGTGTGCATTAGTTCAACCAAGTCTGAAACCACGGAGTCGGGGGCACTGAGTGCCTGAGACACGGTGGGTTCCTCCTGCTCCGGAGCCGGCGCGGCTCACCTGCGGCTGAGGGGAGCGCTTAGTAAGGAGCTAATGTTATGAAAGAGCTGATGTCACGGTAATTTGTTGTAATAAGCCTTTCCCACCTGCACTCTCCCTCGGCAGAGGGTTGAAATATGGCAGAAACTCATTTAAGGTGGAAGAATGATAATAGACTCTGAGCTCCAGAAAACCGGCTACTTTTGAGCAAAATCAGTCTTCATCAGAACCATCCCATTAAAAGAAAAAAGAGTGTGCCTGGTTCTAGGCAAGGCATTTGCATATGTTTCAAGCTCTTAACAGAAAACTCTCCAAGTGCCAGGAGAGGAACCTCAAGACAGCCCCCAGTCCCTTCAAAATGAAGGAGAGGTGTCATTTTTAACGAAGGTAGAGGAAGGACCCCTTTGATCCTCTCCCCGTGCTTCCTCTGCCTCCCACAAATTGGGAGCCTCTCTGTCAGAGCTGCCGTGGAGAAAGGAGCATGGAAATTATCCAGGTTGGTTTGAGTGGGGCTTATTAGTCTCTTCAAACTCAACGGCTGGTTGTCTCCTGAACTCAGGCTTTGTGTGTGTTGGACACTGACGCCGCAGGGCGACATTCCTGACCTCGGCGGGGTCTCCCTGGGGCGCGGGGCTCCAGCTCTGCACCAGTTTGCCCTTTTACATCAACAGCGAGACCGCAGGACACGGCCTGCCCCTCCGCAGACCCGGAACAGAAGGACTGCAGATAGGTCGGGGGGGCTTCCCAAGCAGGGGCTTCGTGTGGGTCTTGCAGAAGCTGCAAAGCATGGGGTCAGGGAGTCCGTACAGAAAGGACCTTTCACATCCGTTGCCTCGGGACTGTGCTGAGCTGCCCTTGACTGGCTGGAGTCAGCACGTGGCCACCACGGTGCTCCCCAGCCCCCGCAGTCTTTCTAGTGAGCAGATCCTTCCGGCTTTGAGTCTGCTGCTTCATGACTACCCATGAATGTGGCCTCCAGGAAATTGCTCCTTTAAAAAGAATTACTCAGTTAATTTTAAGCCTCTGTTTACTCTAGAAGTTTTCCTTTGCCAGCAGGGTGGGACTTTCTGACAGGCAGGATTTGAAGATGGCCTTCAGGAATCCTGGCTTCTGGTTTGCATACCCTGCAGAATTCCCTCCCTTGCCTGAGTGGGCCTGGCCTAATCAGGTGAGCCTTTTGAAAAGAAAGTCTAGAGATCAGAGAAAGAAAGGGTCAGAGAGACCCAAAGCCACAGAGATGCTCTTCCGTTGGCCTTAACAGAGGACAGTGTCACGGTGTGGGCCACAGGAAAGTAGCTTCTGGCCATGGGCCAGCAAGAAAGCAAGGACCTCAGTCCTCTGACAGCAAGAAATTGAATTCTGCCACTACGACATGAGCCTGAAGAAGACCCTGAGCCCCAGAAAGGGGTCTCACCCAGCTTTGATTCCAGTCTTGTGGTCCGCGGAGGAGAGAGCCCAGACTCCTGACCTCTGGAAACCCCAAGATCATCAACAGATGGTGTTCTAAGCTGCCAAGTGTGTGGTCATCTTGACGCACAGCTTAGGTAATTAATACAGACTTTCGACAGGACGTGGACCTGAGCTCGGATGGCCACCCACAGACGCATGGCTAACAGGGTAGGGAGGGTCTGGGCTACCTCTCCTCCCTTCCTCTGTGGAGCCACAAAGCCTCCCACCCCTTACTAATCTGCGTGTCCCAGGTAGGGAGGGCTTCGTGTGACACGCCCCCACCCCCATGTGAGCTCCTGCTTTATGAGAGTCGCCTGGCAGTGGCTCATCTCCCAGAAAGTGGCTGGTTCCTGGAGGGCAGGGGTTGTGTCTCATTTCTGCCCCGACCCCCAGCCCAGCACTGAGGAGCCTGGGGACTGCTGGAGACCTGATGAATCTGTTAATTCAGCGACGATTTGGTGACAGTTAAGGGGACTGCCACTCAGGGACCCAGTGCAACCCCCTATCCTGCAGCAGGCTTTAGTCCACCCTTGGCTCAGGGCTCAGGAGCGGGCTTTGATTAATCCTTGTCTAGCCAGGAGGTCTCACCCACGTTACCACAGACATGAGCTCAGGATGGGCAATGCCCTGGCCCAGGCACTGATGAACTAGGCATTCGGCCACCTGATGGGTGGGGGAAGAGCAGTCTGCACTTGTACTGTGGGCGGTCATGTGCGCACACTGACTTCCTGCAGGTATTTACCCTCCGTGGGGGAAGCCAGTCCTTGCACAGAGAAGTGTAAAGTCAAGGTTATTATAAGGAGGTGGAGCTGGTCCTTGATCAAGTCATGCCTGAGAACCAGTCATTTCCAGATTTTCCTTAATGTTATATAATCTGAGTTTTTTTATTTTTTAGTTTTTTTTTCTTTTTAATTCCTTGTAACCAAAAGCAACCCCAATGAGCTAGATAGGAAGGGCAGATAATTATTCCCTTTTCGTAGATGAGCATGGAGGCCTTGAGTTTTTAACCAAGTGATACTGGAAACAGTCAGAGCCAGAAATCATCAAAGGTAAAGAAGATGTGGTATATTTGTAGAATGGAATATTACCTGGCGATCAAAAAGAATGAAATCTTGCCATTTGCAAAATGTGGATGGAACTGTAGTGTATTATGTGCTACATGAAATGAGTCAGTGAGAGAAAGACAAAAATCAAATGATTTCACTCATATGTGGAATTTAAGAAACACAGCAGATGAACACAGGGGAAGGAAGGAAAAATGAGATAAAAACAGAGAGGGAGGCAAACTGTAAGAGACTCTTAAATACAGAGAACAAACTGAGGGTTTCTGGAGGGGGCTGCGGGGGCTAAACAGGTGACGGGCATTAAGGAGGGCACTTGCTGGGACGAGCACTGGGTGTCATACGTAAGTGATGAATTACTGGGTTCTACTCCTGAAGCCAATACTACACTGTATGTTGACTAACCTGGATTTAAATAAATAAATAAATAAATAGATAGATAGATAAATAAGTAAATAGATGAATAGATAAATAAATAAATATTCAAAACGAACCATTTTTCAGTCTTTCTCACATTGTCTTAGTAGCAAAGTCTTTCTAAGTGCTTTTGAAAACTTATAAATTTCAAAACACATGTAGAGAGAAACAAAAACTTGAAGAAAATGAACTCAAACTCTTTTTCTAATAAGTGGTAGGCAGAATTCTAAGATGGTCCCCGCAGTTTCCACACTGCGGCAGACACAATCTGTATATCCCTTCCCCTTAGAGAAGGGCAAAATTTATGAATCTGATGAGCTATCACAGTCTGACGGACCAGGTTATGTCATATGACAAAAGGAGAAGATGTTGGAGATGTGATTAAGGTCCAAACCAGTTGACTCTGAGTTAATCCACCAGGAGATGATTCTGGGTGAGTCTGACTCAATCAGGGGATCCCTAGAATGCGATGAGGAGCAGGTTCCCCCCAGCTGTGCTATGGAGGGGCCACATGGCAGGGAACAGCAGAAAACTTCTAGAGTCTGAGGGCCTCAGTCTCACCACAGCAGGGAGCATAGTCTCCCCAAGCAGCGGGCTCAGAGAGAACTCTGGTCCCAGATGAGACGTAGCCTTGGCTGGCACCTTGACGTCAGCCTGGTGGCACCCTGAGCAGAGAGCTCGGCCAAGTCCACCCAGACTCTCCAAGCACAGAAACGATGAGATAACAGGTTTATGGTTTTTTAAGCCACTAGATTTATAGTATTTTGTTACACAGCAATAGAAAACTAATACACGATATAACGAAGTCTCTCTGCTTTGTTCTTTCTCTCTATGCATCTATTTATCTTTTTATCTGTCTATAATGCAGGTCCACCCAAAATAGTCTCCCTTTTGAGAAAGACTCAAAGCCAGCTGCTTTGAGACCTTAGTGGCACCTGCACAATTCCTCCATCTTGGCCGTCTAACATATCCCAATCACAAGAGCAATTTTCCATCACATTCATGCGTATGTTTCCGTATCTGGAGAGCTTTCCCCACCCCGGACACCTTCCAAATATGCGAGTTCCCAGCATTGACAATAGTCCCGCGAGCTAGACACTGTCATCCTTGTTTTTTACAAATGAAATGGTGACACTCAGGCTCAAGCAACTTGCCCAGTGATGGCAGGACTGGGTTCCATATGTGTGATTGGCTCTTAACTCCAACCCATGTTCCTTTTAAAAATTTCTTTCATGTTTATTTATTTTTGAGAGAGAGAGAGAGAAACAGAGTGCGAGTGGGGGAGAGGCAGAGAGAGGGAGACACAGAATCCAAAGCAGTCTCCATGGTAAGGAACAGAAGAGAGAGAGAGAGTGACATCATCACAGACCGAAGCCCAGGTGGGAAGAAGGACCAACCAAGACCCAGATTCCTGACTCCCTTCCACTCCTTCTTCCTCAAAACTCTTCCAAATCTGTAAACACCATCACAGAGTTCACGGGCCCGGTGTTCAGTAAGTACAAGCCACTGAAGTTATGTCTAATTAGCTAGCCTCAACTGACATTAAGATAAACAACTTTTCAAATTATTTTTCTCTGTGAAATTAGGAATTATTGGAGGGCAACTGTCTCTATTTAAATCAATGAATTACAACAAATGTGATTTTCTTGGACTCTGAAAGAAGAGGAAAAATTTTAATGAGCTAATCAACTCCTCCATGTTGATAGTTAGAAGAAAATTCGAAAACACATTAATCAGCTGTGGATGAAGCAGTTTGGAGGCATATCATGTTGTCAGGAGCATGCATAAGCAATAATAATTTAATAACAAGCAACACCAGACGTCTGGTCTCCCGTGGGCAGGGCTCACTCACCACAGCGTCTTGTTTTCTCTCGTGTGTAGTTGAAAGGCTCTGCGCCCACTGTTGGCAAAGAACACAGCTAGTCCACACTCACACACCTCTGTTTTTGTTCTGGGCTCCTGCTGATATTCGTGTCTGAAGTTTGAAAATGTATCAAAGTAAATTTCCTCTGAAATCTGATTGTGTGCCTGTAAGGGGAGCAGTAGATTCCAGGAAGGAAACATTCAGAGTGGCAGCCCCCTTCCTGCACATGCTGAGAGTTGGGGCGGGGACGCCCAAAGCCGACATCAGAGGAAAACACGTAGCCCCAGCCCAGGGACCGTAGACAAGGACACCATGCCTGACTGTTGGCACAGAGCCAGCCCCAAGATGCTGAACGTCTTGTTCCACTTTGTCGTGTTTTCAGCTTCTATCTTGAGGAAGGAAGAGGCCAGCTTCATCTTTAGATTTCACATGCTATTTGAGTTGCGAAAAATGCGAGAATATTGAATCAGTTAAGATACTTTCTATTGAAAGTGACAAAACTTGATAGAAACTGTCTTAAGCAAAAATGGGGATTTATTGGCTCGTACAACCACAAATCTTGGGACACATTCAGCTCTCGACAGAATTAAAACCAAGACACAAACAAAAAGCTCTCAGAACTTTTGTCACTTCGCTCTGCTTTCCCACCCTGGTTCCCACCAGAGAGTGCCAGCTCTTCCCTCCTCATGGCAGCAAGAACGAGCCAGCCTCCCCGCCTCTCCCGTGAGATGAGCAGGAAGAGTGAGACTCGTTTCTGTAGGTGGGCACTAGAATCTTGCCATTCATTCACTCGCTGGCACTGGGGGGTGGTCAAGAACTCAAGATTTAAGGGACTTTGTGGATTCCCCTCCCAGCTCTGCAACCTTGAGCTAGTTACTGAACCTCTCTGGGCTTCATCTATTAAAAAAAGGATGATGTCTACTGCATAGGGTAAATAGGGGGCTTGGGTTGTGCAGACTAAGGGTTCAGGGCAGTGTATGATACAGAGTAAGAGCCCAGGGAATGTTAGCCCCCTGAGTGTGTCACAGGCGAGGAGAGGAGTTATCTGGGCTGATTGCTGAGGGGGTCCTCTGTGCTCCGTGAGCGCTCTGGGACGCTGCACAAGGCACCGTGGCTCTCCTGACTTCCACAGCCTGTACTGTACACCACTCCCTCTGCCGACGTTTGATGAAGATGCAGGCACTTGTCCGTCTGCATGTAGGACTGCCCAGAGGGTGCCCAGAAGGTCAAGCACACCAGTGTGTCTGTCACACAGTTACCAACACAGCCTTACGCTCAAACTCTCCAAGCATCAGGACGTCTACGGAGCTTGGTTTCCACGGAGCCTCCTTCCACTGATGGGGACTGATGGGAAGGGCTGGCTCCCACCAGTGCGGAATTACAAAGGATGTGATACCTTTTCCCCTTGGTGGAAGCTGACAGCTCCCTGCTTTGGCTGAAACGGCCTTGGTCTGCTCCAGCCTGAGCATGGGGTGCCCCGTGGCTGTGACCTCTATCACACAATATGGGAAGTCAGGATGGGGGGGTGGCCATGGGCTTGGGGAGGCTCAAGCTCTGATCCTTGAAACTGGCGACTGTGGGAGGAAAGTTACATAACATCTCTGAGCTTCAGTTAGGAATCATCTTGACTTGCCCAGCCATTCACTTTTCAGATTTGTTTAATATTTATTTATTTCTGAGACACAGAGAGACAGAGCTTGAGCAGGCAAGGGGCAGAGAGAGAGGGAGACACAGAATCTGAGACAGGCTCCAGGCTCTGAACTGTCAGCACAGAGCCCAAAGTGGGGCCCAAACCCACGAACCGTGAGATCATGACCTGAGCCGAAGTTGGACACTTAACCGACTGAGCCCCCCGGGCACCCCCCAGCCATTTGCTTTTCAATCAGAGCACCACCCCTGGGCATTCAGAGCACCACCCCTGGGCGATCTGGGTGCAGCAGCTCTGTCAGGTCCCTGACCATGGTCAGTTCGTGGACAGCCTCTGTTCCAAACGCTATTTTCAAATTAAAGTCTGTCTGCATGGAGGCCTTCCGTCTGAGGAAAGGAGGGTTAATTAGGTCTCGGGAGGAGACCAGATTACAGAAGAAGCCACACAAGTAATCCCTCCCCACGTTCACCAAATAATGCTGTGACACCCAGGTGTTGCCGGCAGCCGCCAGCTCAGCAGACGGGCCGTGGGCACCAGGCCCCCCGGACGGACGTGCTGGCCACCTTTCCACACAAGCTCGCTGTGGTTCTCGGCCCCACGACCCCGTCTCCATCCTCAGGACAGTCCCCTCGCACACCCACACTCTCCTAAGCATACAGGTGTCTCTGTCTCCACTGCTTTCAAGCCAAGTCTTGGGCAGGCTGGCTACAGACCCCAAGCCTCCATTTCCACAGCCAAGAGATGTTGGGGGGGACGCGGGGGGGCATCAAATCACCTCTTGGGGCTGTCAGTGACACTGAGGCCAGCACACGAGCCCCCCAGTCAGACTGCCATCTGCCGGGACCTCCTCCTCCTCCTGTTCGCAGCCCGTGGATGGGCGTGAGGGCCACTCAGCCAGTGTAAGTGCGAGATCTCTGCAGACAGGAGGGTCCTGCCGGGCTCGGCTTCATCATCGACAAAATTCAAGGTCTACGTCAGTGAGCAGCAAACCGTCTCCTCCGACTACGGTCAAACACGGACGATAGCGGGTGGGCTGCGATCATGCTTCCCGGTCAGAGCTTCCCCGAGAGCCGCGTGCGCTGTGCTCCAGCCTTGACTTTTCCATCAACAAAATAACATCCCACCCCAGCACATCGCTCCAGCGCTTTGAAAACATAGCCTGTGTGTGCCGCGCCAGCCTGAGGAAGCGGGGTCGCGCGCTCCTGTGTCCCAGAGGAAGGGCTTCGCGGAGCCCGCGGGGGGCGGTGTGGCGGGAGCAAAAACTGGCAAGTCACTAAACCGGCCTCGTAAAACACCACGTGGAGCCTGACACTAAGAAAGCCACAGCCACAGCAGCCCAGACGCGTCGTCGCAGCCAAAGGCCCAGGCGCAGGGGGCGCTGATTGAGAGCGCGCTGTGTTATGGTAAATTCTCTACTTGTGAATCAGGCAGGCATTATCTTCCCTGATGACACCCCATTCACCGCCTAAGCACCCGGAGATGCTCACCTGTGCTCTCGTTACTGCGTATTCTGCGGCACAAGCGCCGTGAGATGCTAATTCACAATAACGACCATGCCTGTTTACCCCTCTCTGCCCGGGTACGGCCCCGCGACACGCAAGGCCTCAACAAGGCTTTTCAGATGTAAAATAGTGTGGAGGAAAACTGTGCTCCTTGTGAGGCTGCAGAGATGGATGGCAATTAGGAAGCCCTCTGCCCCTGATTAATGCGTGTTTATAAACACGGGCAAAGTGCCTGCCTCCTGCGGAAATGGGGACTCGGCTCTGATGAAACGGCGTGGCGTGGAACCTTGTTCTTCACCATGAGAGAGAGTCATCGGAGGGAAGGCTCTCCTCTCTGAGCGGGAGGGGGTGTTGGGGCGGCCGCCAGAGCAGCAACCGGAAATAGAGACAGACACGGGTTTCGCTTTTGAGCGCTGCTGGGTGCGTGGCGGACACTTGCGGACGTGGGGACGTCCAGGAGCTTCTTTCCAGATAGGATTCCACCTTCAGCAGGTAAAAGAGCCTTTCTGAGCATGATAGCGAAGAATGATGAGGGTCTGAAGGGAGTTTCTTCCAATTCCTGAGCTCACAGAGCTGACTGGCAGCACCTGACTGCCTCCGTGGGGGTCCTTCCAGGGGAAGGGAGCCAGAGAGAAACCTGTATCCACATCTCTATCCAGACCCATTCCTGCACCTCTCCGTCTATCTACCTCCGTGTTACATGTCTACCTCCGGATCTGTGCAGATATCTCTACTTGTATGTGTCTGTGGATGTGTGCATAGCTATAGACGAAGGCTGTGTGAGATATAGATATGTAAATATGTGATATGAATTTATCCAGAGACACTGATGAATATCAACAGATATAAAGATATAGGCAGATGGGGCGCACCTGGGCGGCTCAGTCAGTTAAGCGTCGGACTTCGGTTCAGGTCATGATCTCACGGTTCATGGGTTCGAACCCCATATCGGGCTCTGTGCTGATGGCTCAGAGCCTGGAGTCTGCCTCGGATTTTGTGTCTCCCTCTCTCTCTGCCCCTCCCCCACTCATGCTCTGTTTCTCTCTGTCTCAGTAATAAGTAAACATAAAAAAATTTATAAAAATAGATATAGACAGATGGATATGGCTCTAGAAAGACAGACAT
The DNA here is from genome assembly GCA_017311185.1 of Proteles cristata cristata. Taxonomy (NCBI): domain Eukaryota; kingdom Metazoa; phylum Chordata; class Mammalia; order Carnivora; family Hyaenidae; genus Proteles; species Proteles cristata. Next base: position 368,397 of record JAESUZ010004211.1, read on the forward strand.
GTGGATACACACCTATAAAGAGATTTTTCCCAAGGAATTGGCTTTCCCAGCAGTGCGACTGACGAAGCAAGTCTGGAATCCATAGGATAGGACATCAGTAAGAGAAAGCTTGGCTTTGTTCTGGAGGTCTTTCAACTGATTAGACCAGGCCCACCCAGATTATCCAGGGTGATCTCTTACTGAGAGCCAATTTACTGTAGACATGAGCCACAGCTACAGAATTTCTTCACAGTAGCCCTTGGGTCATCGTTGGGTTGAACCGCTGGGTTCTACGACTTAGCCAGGTTGATTCAGCAAACTGACCGTTACAGGGACAATGATAAGAGGCTTCATTAGGTTGGGGTAGGTGTGTGGAGAAGTCAAGTCTGGGAGCGTGATTTGGGGGAGGAACTTCCACCATGTCTCAGAGTACAGGGTGTGTCACAGGTATCTCACTAAATCAACACCAACTCAGCCCTGAGCCTGTGCCGACGCACGGGCTCTGTCCTCTGCCCCACATGGCTCCAGGAGGGAGACCTCAGTCTCATCCCCACTTTCCTGATGAGAAAGCACATGTGAAGTGCATCTCTGGGTCACGCCGTTTACTCACAGGGGACCCAGGGTTTAAGCCCACAATCCCTAGTGCCTGAAATTTTAGTCCCTCTTTTATAAGACATCCCAAAGAACCTTCTATTCTGAGCCAATCCTGAATTTTTCTTGGAAGACAGGTAAGAGTCAGTCCCAACAACACCAATGACCACATGTGAAATTTTTGACAAGTCATTTGCCTCTTGGAACCTCAGTTTCGCTGTGTGAGGGCAGGTGCAGCCCCGGATTTCCCAGACTGGCTGAAGTGCGTGGATCTGCTTCTGTAAGGTGTGAGCACCGTGCACCGAGGGGGGGGTCTGTCCCCTGAGTTTCTCATCTGCACCATTTGACCCGCCGCTGCCCCTGTGCTCGGTGTGTGTGGTGACCCGACGTGGCGTGTGAGGTGCCAGTAGAAACCATCTCCAAGCTGTATTTGTTTCCAGCTCTGCTAGAAGCAAGATCAGAGATGGCTCCTCTGCTATTCGCTTTTTTCCTGTTGCCGCTTTCTCCCCGTCTGGTGTCCCCTAGAGCGGGGCGCTCCGGGCAAGCCCTAGACAGAGCCTGGGAGCCTATGCTCTCCTTGTCCTGGCCCAGACCCCGTTCCCAGAGTCCCTTCCACCCGAGCTCAGCCACAGGGGCCCGGAGGCGGCACGGTCAGGCACCTGCTGTGGGGGCCGGCGCCCTCCATGCCTCGAGGAGCCCACCACATGCCCGTTTCCTTCTTCTGGTCTTGGGGCCTCGGCATGTCCGAGGTTTGGGCCATTTCTTCACCCCCCAGCCACACACTCCAGGGCCTTCCCTTCCAGCACAACACAACCCCAACGGGCTCCCCGCTGCAAAACGGCTCCTGCCAGCATTGCCCATCATCCTCCCTTGTCAGACGCTGCGCTGCAAGTAGAGGAGCCTGGACCTCGGACAGAAAGCCCCCCTCTCCCGGCCAGAAGGTCACGACGGAGGCTCCTTCCTCCCCTTCTCTTCCTCTTCCTTCTCTTCTTCCCCCTTGTCTAGTTTTCTTGCTTCGTCCAAAGCGGTAACTACAAATCACCAAACTTTTTTTTTTTAATTTTTTTTAATGTTTTATTTATTTCTAGGAGAGAGAGAGAGACAGCGTGAGCAGGGAGGGTCAGAGAGAGGGAGACACAGACTGAAACAGGCTCCAGGCTCTGAGCTGGCAGCGCAGAGCCTGACGCGGGCTCGAACCCACGAACCGCGAGATCATGACCTGAGCGAAAGTCGGACGCTTAACCAAATAAGCCACCCAGGCGCCCCTTTTTTTTTTTTTTTTTGCTGGGCAGCGCACCTTGCCATTTGCACACCTCGCCGGGCGTGGTGTCTGCCCCAGCCCCAGCTCCGGGAATTGCCGGGACCCCCACGTGCGTCTCTCGCCCACGGCGTTGGGGTGGAACCCGGGGTGAGGAGGGTGAGCCCGTCTGGGGCTCTCCGAGGAAGCCTGTCGCTGTGGGGACTCCCCAGCCTGGCACCGAATGCGAGTACCTGTCTCCCTTGAAATCTGCTGGACGGGGATGCCGAGCGGAAAGTATGGAACATGGGAAAATGGGTTTTTAACTGTCATGTTGGGTCTGTAAGGCTGTGCCTGCTAATTAATTATGCACAAGTACTCAGAGGGGCCCCTGGTAGACAGGTCTGCAGGTAATGGCCTTTTGACAAATTCCCTTCAACTCTTAATTTTTTTTAAGGGAGGGTTTTTTTTTTGTGGGTTTTTTTTGTCCCCAGTAGACAGAATAAGACCAGGAGAGTCAGTTCATTTAGAGCTGGCTGCTCAGGACACGCGTTAGAGAGGCTTTCACCGCACACGCTCTTTCCTCCTCATTAGTGTGACGAGGACACGGCCGCTGAGCCCCCCCCACCCCCCATGCCGGCCCTGCCTCCTGTGCTCTGGCAAATCTTCCGGGGCCTGTCTCTCCTGAAAGGAGGAGAAAGACAGGATCCCCTCCCTATTAACAAGTGCCGCTCCCACGCCATCTGCCGCCAGGGCCACCCGGGGTCTCACCACGTCGGCCAGCGGGAGCGGAGCCCCAATTCCAGTATCCAGCAGGAGCTCAGAGACAGGGCATGCGGAGTTTGGGTCCTGAGCCTTCCGAGGTGATAGGAAACACATCCAGACTCATCCAGCTCTTGGTACAAGGTCATCGTTTGTCCTCACGGTTGGAGGAAGGGACTACACGTTGTAGGGGGGGATGCGGAGTCAGGCAGAGGTCATGGTGTGAGCGGCGGAAGCCCTGAGAGCCTGTCCGTGCACGGAGGCGGCTCTGCCATCAGGATCCGGGTTTGGCACGGGCAGGTGTCTGGGGAGGGGGCGGCTCCCTTTGGGAACCATCTGCAGGACTGAGGGACTGGACGGCTCTCCCAGTGGCCTCCCCTCCAGCATGCGTCCTGGGGCTCCTCCGTTCTGGACGTACACACAGGCCTGGGGCTGTGTTGGGGACTGGGTTCTGCCCCCCAACCTCACACGTGGGGTCCTAACCCCCAGGACCTCAGGATGTGGCCTCATTTGGGAGTCCTATCATTGCAACAGTAGCTGGTTAAGATGAGGTTGTGCAGGGCCTTGGTCCAAAGTGACAAATGTCCTCACACAGGGACGCGCAGGGAGAGGGCTGCATGGAGACGAGACAGAGATGAGGCTTCTGCAAGCCAAACATACCAGAGATGCTCGCAAACCTCCAGAGAGGCCTGGGCAGGGCCTCCCTCAGCCTCGGGTGAGGGCGGGACGGGCCGTGCCCACACCTGGATCTTGGACTTTGGGCCCCCAGGCCTGGGAGGGATGGGTGCTAAACGCCCAGTCCCCACCCCACATGGGTGCCCTGTTACAACAGCATCTGGAGGTGGCACAGGCCAGACTTCCCGAGACCATTCTAGAAAGTAGATTGTGACCCTATTAGACCCGTCAGTGCTTCTACGGCAATTGTGGACACACCAAGCACCTGTCCTGGGTTGTGACCGGGATTAGCAGTTGCAGACACTTCCTGGCCTGGGGGTAGCAAGGTCATGGGGTCGAGAGGGGCGGTGAGTGAGCAGCCTGGACGCCCCGTCTGAGCTTCAGGGACCCAGCGGATGCTGCCGGGACTCTGCTCCTTCTCCCGGGGCTGTGCTCGGCTCTCCCGAGGTTACATCCTTTGCGTCTCCGGACCCGGGGTAGGCAGTGAGGGCCAGGTGTCCCGGATCCGAGGGCTTTCTGCTCTGTGGCTCCGGAGGCGCCAGGGCTCCATCCGGTGACAGTCCCAACAATGGAAATATTTCTCCAGGGTAATTTCAAGTGATGAATTGTTTAGTCGGTAAAACTCACCTCCTCCCTAATTGGAAGGCAAGCAGAGTGACTGCGGGTTGATTTGCAGCAATTTGGCAAATTCAGGACGTGAACCAGACCCTGCAGGGACCGAGGCTGGCTCTGTGCCCTCTCCTTCTCCTGATGACTGCGGGGCGCTGGGTGACAGGCTGGGGTCCACTGGGCACCCCTCCCCCCAGCTTCCTGATTCTCCTGCCCAGGAAGATGCTTTCAGATGTCAGATGCCAGACTGAGGGCGTCAGGGTCACACGGAGGGGCCGTCGTCACCACCCTGAAGCCTCGGGCCCTCACCACAGACACGTCACACAACCAGCAGGCGAGCACACAGACACACACGCCTCTTCTGTGACCTTTCTCCTCCTCCTATGCTGGACTGCACTCTGTTCGCTCGGCGCTGCAGGGTCAGGGGCCTCTGGTGCAGTCATGCGGGTGGGGAGATTCTGACGGACGCTGCCTCCACTCGCCAGGCAGAATTACACGCCCAGGGTTCCGCTCGCGTCAGCTCAGGCAGAGAAATCTGCATCTCAAGACGCAGCGGGACCTGTCCAGGATCGTGGGCGATCGGTCATGCAGGGTCATGCAAGGTCATGCTTCTCCTCAGCCAGGCTCTGCCTCAGGTCGGCCCTTAACCACCGGCCTTACTGGTCCCCGAGCCCATTGTCAGTTTTCCAGAGAACGTCTGTCGGGTAGCCTCCTCCTGCCCTGAACACCCGCTGGCCCTGGGGATGGGCCGCCCACGATGCCTTCACTTTCTCAGTGTTGACACATGGAAGTCAAGACCAAGGCCTGAACCCGGAGAATTAACCTTTCAGTGTAGAATGTTTAACTTGTGAGAATCTTTGCCAGAAAGCTTGGATGACAATGTTTTATTCAATGACTGTGTGTCCTCTCGTCTGGTTCCTGACACTGGAGCACCGGCAGCCGCCCCTCGCTGGCTGTCCCCTCTGGGGACTTGAAATTGATGTCCCCCGCTGCCCCCAAGCACCACGGGGCTCAATACCACACTTTTGGTTTCACAAATGAAGACGGTGAGCCAGACGCTCCGCGGGGACCCTTCCAGCGCTGGGATTCCAGGAGCGGCGTGCTCACCCCAGAGGGTCCTCCACGGCGGTCCTGTCTGCATGCACTCACCTGCCCAGAGGCGGGCCCGGACCTTCCAGAAGGGCTTCCTTGTGGAAGGGCACCGTCGGGAGCTAACCCTGCGGAGAGCAGCCACGCCTGTCACCGCTGAGATAAGAGCGCACTAAGCGTGTGTCGGCCGAAAGCGAAGTCATTAAGAAGAGTAAATTGAAGTGAAAATTTTTCAGAGCCCCAGATCGCTACGGCCACGCTCCCCTGCCGTCCACACGGTTTTGTCTCTGATCTGCATTATGCAAATCTCCCTCCCTCTCTCTCTGTCTCTCTAATGCAAGAGTCTGGCTGGGTTTCCCCAGATTTTTAAAGTAGAAATTTAAATACAATATCTGAAGCTTTTAGCCTTACTTATGGCAACACAAAAAATCCAATTATCAATTAGAACTGATAATGTTTTATAGACTGTTCTCTTTATTAGAGCCATATTGCAGCTAATTCTAGAGAACGATTTCTCGGAAATGTCCCTGGGTTATGGTTTTGCTGACTCCAGTTTGCAGAAGATTTAAGATCCCAGCGAGAGCCAGCCCGGGCGTGTGGAAGGTGGCCGGGGACGGCTCTCCAGCGCCTGCGTAGCCCTGTGGCTCTTCCGTAGAATGGACGGTTTCCACCTCAAAATGTAAACCCTGCCAGGACAGGAGACACACGCAGTGTGAAAGGAGCTGGTTCTCAGGGCCCCTTTTCCCGCGAAGAGGACTTGCGCATCCTTCACTGGGTCCCCGGCAACACCCAGGCACAAGAAACCGGCCCTCAGGAAGGTCCGGGAGCTTGCCTAAGGCGTCAGAGCCGCGGATCAGGGGAGCGGGGACTCCCAGCCGAGTGCTCCCTGCGTGGGAAGAACTGCTTCTCTTTAAACGGGATGGTCGGTCGGTACCCGTTTGCCCCAGAGCCGACTTCGCGGCCCTGTCTTGTGCTGCGTGAGACCCCTCCGTCCACACGTCTGCAAATCAGGTCCTGACAGTTTTGTTCCCACTGTCATTACACGGCTGATTAGTAATTCGGACTGAACTAAAATTAACTCACAGTTCCCAGAGCCCAGCCCAGCCTGCCCTGGAGGCCTGCACGGTGGGTGGGGAGAGGCTGTGAGTCAGCCATGGTGGGGGCGGGGCAGAGAGCATCCTTCCTTCCTTCATTCCACGTACTGAATAGGGATAAAGCTGGGCTGATACCCTTCTTTCACTGGGACTCCCAGGAGGCCGTAGCAGACCTGTCTCATCCATGGGGTCAAAGAAGGGCTGGGTTTCTGTCGAGAGGTCTCCCTCCTGCCCCCACCCCAAGGCCGTCAGACCACGCCGGCAGCTCAACAGTGGTCTCTCGCCACGAGTGAGAAGGAAAACCCAGCATCCTTTAGGAGAAAACAAGGTTGTTAAGTCTGACCAACAGGCCCACGTGATCGGCTGTGCCGGACATGGCAGTCAAGATCCAGCATCTCCCATGCCCAGGAGACAGGCTGAGCAGGAGACGCTTGCTGACTGCCCAACAAGTACCATGTTTGCCTGAGTCCAAGGCCGTTTACCTGGGGGTCTGCCAGCGGGATTTCTATTCATGGGGTCAGATAGAGAGCCGCATCCTGATCTGACCGCTGCAGGCGGGGTCTCTGCGAGCTCCGTGCTATGGTTCCTGAAAGGCAGATGGGCGGAACTTTCCCTTCATCTGTCCCAAAGCCCCTGTTTCAGGCTGGACTGTGGCTGCTTCTCTCCTTCCCGGGGGACCTGGGGGTGGGGGCCTTGGAGCTCTGCTGGTGGGAGTCTTAGCTCCTGGCAAACAAAACTCCACCTTCTGGTTTAATGAGTAAATTAGTGGTGTGGAAGGAGCCGGAGCATGTGAACTTGTCTTCGATTCATGGGGAGGTTCAGGCTTGTTCCTAAAACCCCAGGGGGGAAGCCCTTCTATGCTTCCTTCTGAATTTTCCACACATACCCCAGGCTAAGCTCGGTTCCACCCCAGCAGGTTTCGCCAGAGATCAGCTCCAGCGCCCGTGTCCCCTGAGCTGAGAAGGCCCTGGGGTCCGGGGAAGAAGATAAGTCACTGCAGGGCCAGTGAATGACTCTGGTCCGCGAGAAGAGGTTCCCTGTCTCTTTCAGTCCAGCGGCCTGGCCTGTTAGGTGTCCGCCTGCAGCTAATGCTTCTCCTCCTGGGAGACGGACGCACCAACCTACTGAAGACTTGCACGTTAGTGGCTTTCCATCAGCGCAAAGACCCAGCCGGCTCTTGGGCACAAGGGAGGGATGGGGAGGGGTCTTCAGGGAGTTTAGACGGCACAGTTCCCAAGGTGAAGAGGAGTATTAAAAGGCATCCATATCCAGGGCAGGACCCAGGCATGGCTGGGTGCCGACGCACGAGGGGGTGAGGGAGCCATCATCAGACCTTGACTCGGAGCCTGTGGGCACAGCAGTGACTCCATGACCATCAGCTGGGGGAAAACGGAAAAGACAGCGGCACAGAGATTTCGGGTGGGGACTCGGTGTCTGCACAGATCAAGGATGGGAATTCAGGGAGGGTAGAGAACCCAGCTCTTCTACCTTAATTATCCCCGTGGGGACCCTAAGGACAGACACCATATCTGCTCACTTTCATCCAGGGATGGAAGCCAGATCCTAAAAGAGAAGTTGGAAGGGTGCTCTTGAACGTCTTACTGACGATAGCTCTTGATGGTGTGTTTGCTTAAAAGTGTGACTTGTCTGGTCAGGCTGCTCATACGGCCAGGAGAGCCCTGGGGGAGGCGGACAGGGCAGGGCTGGCCTCCAGTGAGGTCATTTGCTCCTTGAAGCTGCAAGGGCCTGGCACCAGGCTCCTTCAAGCTGCGGCTCAGAACCTTCTTCTCCTCATAGCTCAGTCCTAAGGATCACGGAAGACTGCTGGGTGCAACCGGGAATGCCCACCGGTTTCTTTCATTGTTTGCTTCTGTTTTGTTCTGGTTTTATTCACCAGGAACAGAAGGCATTTCACTTCCCCCTTCAGGTGTGGGGTGATTTAACCCCTCCCACCCCCCCCCGTTGTGTGCTCCACATCCCGTCCACCCAGAGAGCTCAGAGATGCTCCACAGGCCGGGTTCCCACTTTGCAGACAGACGTGGACTCGGCGGTTCCTTTGTGTTGACCGTGGCTGTCTAGTCCCCGATGTCTCAGGCGGCACATGGCCGGCGCCCTCCGCGGGAATGTCTGCCAGGTGACTGCACTGAGAGAGGGTTATCAGACTTCTTCTCAGGGTTAGCGTGAGGACATCAAGGAACCACCGTGGGGGCGGGAGGAAGACAGAGACCCTTCTAATGTGACCCAGAGGCCTGGAGGGACACAGGGACACCCTCCTGTGGGCTGTTCGTCGACACCTGGCGGCGTCACAGACGAGAGAGTGGATCGTCCTCAAATACTGTGGAGCGAAGGGGCCCCGAACCGAGGACGGGGAAAGAGGACCCCGGCACCCGGGCCAGCCTGGGGCTTCTGTGCCTTGTTGGTCTTTGAGGCCGAGATGCCTGCTCTTCAGGGCGAGTGGATTAGCTGTGCCCCTGTTTTTACTTCGTTTATTCAAAACGTGGAGTGATGGGGCTCAGACACGCCACTCCCAATATGGCTGCTCGGCAAATGGGTTGTTTTAAGTTGAAGGAACGTGAGAAATGGCAGGTGTGGGAAGGACCCTCTGACCTCTCCCCGAAGCAGCTCACAACCCTCCTGTGGGAGGTGACTTCGCTGTGCTCAGAGGAAAGGAGCATCCTTATCTTCGAGAAGACGGAGAGGTGCTCAGAGGCGTCTGAACTTTGCCCAGGTCACCGCCCTGAGCTGGCACCCTTTTGTCCGGTGATGTTCCATGCTCTGTCAGACCTGGCATGAAAGGCTCAGGCTCAATCCCTTAGGAGGTTCTTTTCCTTATGGAGGCTGTCATATCCCAGAATTCTTCTATGAAATACTTCTATGAAATTCTTCTATGAAATTCTTCTATGAAATACACATTTGTGTGTGTTTTTAAATACATTTTTTTAATGTTTATTTATTTTTGGGAGGGAGAGAGAGAGAGACTCAAGTAGCGGAGGGTCAGAGAGAGAGAGGGAGACACAGAATCCGAAGCAGGATCCAGGCTCTGAGCTGTCAGCACAGAGCCCGACGCGGGGCTCAAACCCACAAACCGTGAGATCATGACCTGAGCTGAAGTCAGACACTGAACTGACTGAACCACATTTGTGTGTTTTTCTCTTGGTAATCCACTTTTTGTCTCAGCACCGGCTGAGAACCTAAAAGGATAAGAGGAAAAAGCTCCCCCCGCCCCCCTCTCCCCACTTATCGGACTGTATATTTTTCCCTCATTGGTCATCATTTATTCTGACAAATAATGGAGGTGCTGTGTGCACCCTACAGCTTGCATGGGCCACCACGCTTTCTCAAGAAGAGGCACAGAGCTTCTCGCTCGTGAGCGGGACTGCAGTGCACAGACGGAGTGCACAGCCTGTGTCTAACGCGCTCATGCTCGCTGTGTGTCTGGCTGTGTGTCTGCGGCTCAGCTCCTGGCTTAGCTGAGGGACTATGGGAAAGTCATTTAATTTCTCGGTGCCTCTGTGATATCTCATCTGCAACAAGAGGGTAATAATAACTTGCATCTTGTGGGGGTTGATCAGTTAGTGAATCAGTATGTAGAAAGTACCCAGATCCAGGCCTCTTATTACTGAGTATACACCCAAGATTAGTGAAAGCTTAATAAATTATTTTACACATAAAGGAGGCATGCATGCTAAGGACAACACGATTCTGACACTTGTTTACACCGGTAAGTCAGGATCTATGGGACCACGATGGGTCAGGGGGTGCGGGGCCTCTGTGGGGGTTGAGGGTATAGCAGGGTCTGCAGTGGGAGAGGGAGGAGCTCAACTCTGAACACAAGACAGAAGGTGGGATTTATAGCCCAGGAGCCGGGTTGGAGGAAGGCAGGGGTGGAAATTACTGAGAGGGCAGGAAACGTCTTCACTAAGCGGACCCAGCGGGACTCGTGCTGAAGGCAGGCCAGGGGGAGGAGGCGCTGCTCACATAGAGAGAGATGCCGAGGAGGGGGTTTCTGGCTAAACTGACCCGATGGGGTTCTCGCTCCAACTGGGTGGTGCGTAGCCAGACGTGGAAATCCGAAAGTCCCGGCCCGGTTGGGAGGCAGATCTGGCCGGCCCCCACCAGTGTCTGGATGGAGCTAAGCTCTGTTCAGGCAGCAGGAAGGAAATGTGAACAGTTACCTTTCAGAGCCCTTACCCCGGATCAGCGCTGCAGCGTTCCGCTTACTCTGTAACCAGTGCTTCCTGAGCACCTGCTGGGCTCCGCTCACTGCCCTGCGCTCACCTTCATTTACTTTGTAACCAATGATTCTCATTACTTTGCAAACAATGGCTCTGGAGCCCCTCCCCTGCTGGGTGCCACCCTCTGCCTTGAGCTCAACCCTGCCACACACACACACACATACACACACACACACACACACACACACGAGGTGTTTATTCTTCTCCCAGCCCTGGGAGGTACAGGCTGGCCCAAGATGCCTAGGACCCGGAGGTCTGGGGGTCAACCCGAAATGGGAAGGATCCTGGGCCAAGATTCTCCTGATTCAGGGTCCTGGCCTGGAGAGGTGCCCCGTTCTGGGCAGCTCGACCTCGTCAGAGGGGAGGATGATCCTCAGAGGCTCTTACAGACTCTCCCAGGGCCTGCGGATCTGAGGCCCGCTGCAGGCACACAGGCTTCTCAGAGCCAGTCCCTTGGCGAATACTGGACCTCACAAAGCACTTTGAACAGTGTCTTCTAGCCTTTAATATGCTGACGTCCACTGGGAGCCGGGCGTGGGATGCCAGGTTCCCAGGTGGATCTGACTACAGAATATTTTTTTTTATGGGATCCTTTCACCAGTTTCCAAAGCAAGCCCTAGGGGAATGCTGCCCGGATGCGCTCAGAGTCCCTCTGCAGGTTATAAAATCTCCCTGACCTGCTAATTACACAAGACTGAATATCATGTGGCACTTAGGAAAATATACTTAAAGAAAGAATAAAAGGAATATCAGCCTTCCTTCCCCACGGGTGACGAGGAGGGTAAAATACACTGCCCTCCTCCCCGAGTCTGCGTCAGGGCAGAAGGACCCTGCAAAGCCATTACCTCGTGTCAGTTGGAGAATATCTATCATTACTGCCTTTTCAACCTTTCTGCTGGGCCTCTGCATTCCGGTTTGAGAAATCATCCCACATTAATTGTCAGGGGCTGTCTCTCTCCCCTTCCCCTAAGCCCAGACAAGGGCTGTTGCTTTCTCTTCATGCGATAGTTGTCAAGAAGAAAGACAGCTGTCCCCCGGACGGTTGATGCCGCTTCTCTGGCCCGGACTTTTCCATCTATGAGAACGGCTCAAAGCCATTGGCACTGGGATCTCAGGGAGAGAATCTGTTCAAGATTCTCAAGATGGAAAGAGGCTCAGCATTATGGCAGGGGCTTGATTATGTAAATCTGGAAGTTTTCTGTTCAGTCCCTGGATGCCTTGAACCTTTCCAGCTGTGGTCAAGACAGGAACCCACTTACTGTTCCCTATGCTGCTGAAGGTCAACAGCACCCCCACCGCGGGCCTGTAGAAGCTTCTGGATGCAGCTCTTCCTGTCCACACTGGTGTCTGCCCTGCCCTGTACATGCGCGAATCTCTCCGATGGAAACTTCTTCCAGGGAGAGCAGGTGTGGTTGACAAGCGGCACAGTGCTTCTTGATTGTAGTTTGTCTTGGGAAAAGTTGGTGATGTCCTATCAGCCGCTGGGGAAAACACGGGACCTTGCAAATAGGCGTATGGGCCAAAGACATAAGCAGGCGATTCACAAACACAAACGCACAACTAGGAAGTCAATAAGTGGAAAAACATCCATGTCGACACTAAAAAAAATGCAAATGAAACAAAAGAAAAAGCATGTGTGTATGTGGGTCTGTTCGTGTTTGCCTGTCAGACCAGAAGGAGCCACGTACATTCTGAGGAGCCAGTTAGCGAAATGGGTGAGTGTTGGTCATTGCTAGTAGCCACTGGTAACCTGGCGTTTCGAGCCATATTTTCCCAAGATTCTGGAATCCCCGGTGAAGAGAATAGTTAATACTTCGCAGACGCCGGATCCGAGTCTAGGTTCTGCAGACACGCTGGTGCATGGCCAACCCAGTGGGTCTCTGCCAGGTGCACGACAATCTTCATCTCGTCTTCTAAGGGGAGAAACAGAAATAGGAAGAGTTCAAGCGACTGGCCCGAGGTTGCACAGCGAGTAAGTGAGAGATGCAGAATTCAAACTCAAGACACGTGCCCCCGACTCTCTCACTCCCCCACCCTACGTGACTTAGTCACTTGTTCCCTGCCTGTGAAGGAGCCTAAGTACATCTTCCCACGACAACCTTGACATGAAGATGCTCACTAGTTTATGACAGTGAAGAGCTGGAAACAAGTAAATGGAATAATATGCTGATGAGTAAAAATAGCGTCTTGGATTTTAGGTTATAGATGTCATAATGAATGTAAACACACTCATCTTCAGTGCCTACCTAAATCCTACTGAAAAGGAGATTCAGTGGAAGTTTCTAGCAGCACCCAAGAGCCCTGGGACAATGAGAACAGGGAGGGAAATGGGGATGTGATTTTGGATGCCGAGAGGGAGAAGGACACGTGTTTACAGACTGGGCCGTCCAAGAAAGGAGAATCCAATCAATGGTGCATACAACATAGAAAACAGAAGGAAATTCAAACATGAAGGAAAACATACAAACACAGAGCACCCCCCGTGGGCTCGGGACTCGATGCCACTGCACCCTGGATGCAGACGTGGGGCCTGACCTCTCCCTCCACCAGACGTGGCTTCCACTCGGTGTGCTCGCGTGAGTGAGAGGCTAGAGGTTTACTCTCTGCAGAGGCTAAAACAGAGGGGCACCGAAACGTGAGGATTTGACAGGGATTTCCTCCTGGCTGACTCTCGGGATCCTGGTGATCAGACTGCTCCTTCCAGGGCGGAGACTGGAAGAGTTTTCTCTGGGAAACCTCAGCAGCCCGAGAGAAGAGAACCGACATACGAGTCTCCCCAGTGACGCTCCAGGCAGGTTGCCCTAGTTGACACATGCCACCGTTAGTTGGGGTCCCCAATCAACTTTTTAGGGCCCTTCTGTTAAACTTGGGCACGCTTTCCGGCCACCTGGGTGGCACAGGTGGTTAAGCGTCTAACTCTTGATTTGGGGTTAGTCCATGACCTCACGGGCATGAGTTCAAGCCCCCGTCAGGCTCTGTGCTGACAGCGTGGGGCCTGCTTGGGATTCTCTCTCTCTCTCTCTCTCTCTCTCTCTCTCCCCCCTTCCACTTATGCTCTTTCTCTTTCAAAATAAATAAACATTTTTTTAAAAAATTTGAGCAAACTTTCAATAATTGCCAAAGATTTGAAGAAGTCTTATAACATAGACAGATACCAGACAAGCAAACAGAACCCCAGAGAGAGGATGATGATGGAGGAAGAGGAAAACCAAAGCCAAATGAGCAACAAGCCTGCCGATAATGTCCTCGGACTCAGAAGAGGAGATGTTTCATCTATTTAAAAAAAACTCTTTAACATTTATTTATTTTTGAGAGACTGAGTGTGAGCGGGGGAGGGACAGAGAGAGAGGGAGACACAGAATCTGAAGCAGGCTTGAGCCCAATGCGGGGCTCAAACCCACGAACCCTGAGATCATGACCTGAGCCAAAGTCGGATGCTTCACCAACTGAGCGACCCAGGTGCCCAAGATGTTTTATCTCTTAAATAAGAAGAGAAAGCCGTTAAAAAGGAACACTCAGAAAACCAACCAACCAACCACCAACACCAACAAAAATAGTTTGGGGGCATTAAAAAGATAATGTCAAAAATTAACAATGCAGAAGAAAGGTTCTAAGATAAAACTGAGGAAATATCTCAGAAAGTAGTGAAATGACAAAGTGATTAAGAAAAGATAAGAAAAGGGGCGCCTGGGTGGCTTAGTCGGTTGAGCGTCCGACTTTCACTTAGGTCATGATCTTGCGGTTCGTGTCTTCGAGCCCTGCGTCGGGCTCTGTGCTGACGGCCAGCTCGGAGCCTGGAGCCTGTTTCAGTCTGTGACTCCCTCTCTCTGACCCTCCCCTGCTCACGCTGTTTCTCTCTCTCCCCTAGAAATAAAAATATTAAAAAAAAAAAAAAAAGATAAGAAAATTAGAGAATCAACCCCCCAAAAAAGAGAGGAGGAGGAGAAGTTGGTGAGAGAATGGATGCAATTGGCCCAGGGGATAAATCATCAAGGAACAGCAGAGATCAGTGGTCATGATATAGTAAAATCCTCAGTGCCTCAAGCTACTCCAAGCATCGCCCAATTAACTCAACTCAAGCAATGCGTATTCACTCATGTAATTGTAATAAAAACTCCCAGGGTAGACATTATTTTTACCCTACTTTATCAATCAAGACAATAAAGCACAGAGAGGCTAGAAGATTGATCACCCAAGGTCACTGAGCTGGGAAATGGCAGAGCAAGGATTCGAACCCAGGCAGGCTGGCTCTCTGGTCCAAGACCCAACCACTTCACTAGACTGCCTCTCAGCAGAACAGCGTTATAAAATCCAAGAAATATTTCAGGTTTGTTTTCCAGACCTCACGTTTCCAAATTGAAAAGACTGTTTGGGTGTTGGGCACAATGACAAAATACTGTGCATACTAAGACATAACACTGTAGCATCGTGGAACTTCAGAGCCCTGGGGACAGAGCAGAAACCCTAAAAGCTGAGAGAGAGATGAGAGAGAACACATTTCCTAGAAGATCAAGAATCAGAATGACATCTGACTTCTTAAGAGCAATGCTGGAAACATGGAGAAAACGGAATAATGCAGCGCCTTCAGTTCTGAGGGAAAGACAGCCCGACGGGCATGCTGTACTCAGCCAAGTGGTCAAGTGTGGATGTGGAGTAACATTTTAGCTACACCTGGCCTCACGCGCCTCCTCCCTGGAACCCGCGAGAGGCAACCCGCGAGAGGAAGGCATGGCATCAGGAAAGGGGGGGGTGGGAAAGTTGGGTCCCTAGGGTCGTGGGGAAGGAGATTCTAGGGTGACAGGCGTGAATCAGAACAATGTCTAGATCAGAGCAGGTTGGGAGACTGGCAGGGAGGCCCCCAGGACGAAATTCCCCGCACGCACTTGAGTGAACAGAGAAGGGACTCCAGTGAGAGTCCGTTTCTACAAGATTAGGGAAAGAGGCGGAGAAACGAAACAAACAGAGAGCCCGCACCCAAGACCGTTAACCACGCTGAGAACACAGCTGTTCAGGGAAAGACAGGTGACCTCATGGTGCCCACCGAATCGGATGCCCCCTTACCATTCACGTTTGCACGTACGCAGAGACTTAAACACCGAACGTGGATCTGATCAGATGGTGACTCCCTCCTTATCCTGCTGGGGGTTAGCGGGAGGGGTGAGGGGTGGGCACGTGGGGGGTGAGGAAGGTCAGAGTGTTAAGCATCTCTTGTCCTCCGTGGGAGGCCAGCAAAAAATGACTGAGGTTGAAACATCGACGGGTATCAATATGTTATGTATGAACCTAGGGGTTAGGACTGAAAAAAAATGGCCAAAAAAAAAAAAAGGAGAGGGGAGCAGTAAACTCTGAGGAAGGGAACAGGCAGGAGTTCGATCGGCGTTACTGATTTTTCTTTCTTTTTTTTTTTTTTAATTTTTTTAAATGTTTTATTTATTTCTAGGTGAGAGACAGAGAGAGAGAGAGAGACAGCATGAGCAGGGGAGGGTCAGAGAGAGAGGGAGTCACAGACTGAAACAGGCTCCAGGCTCTGAGCTGGCAGTCAGCACAGAGCCCGACGCGGGGCTCGAACCCACGAACCGCGAGATCATGACCTAAGCGAAAGTCGGACGCTTAACCGACTAAGCCACTCAGGCGCCCCGATTTTTCTAATAAATTTTATAGATGCAGTTGATTCTATAACTATGCGCCCAGGTAACTGGTTACAAGAAAAATTCAATAACAGAAAGGGTGATGGGTGTGAACGTTGTTTGATAATAGACAGGACGATGGAGAGCCACGTGGTTGGGTGAAACGTGGGGTCCCAGGGACATGAGCCGTCCAGCAAGCAGACTGCAGCCCAGACCAGAGAGAAGACTTGAGGGAGAGGCATCAGGCGCTACACTGGTTGGTCAGAGAGGGGGGTGTTTTATTTACTCATTTTTTAAAATTTTTAAAAATTTACTTCTGAGAGAGAGAGAGAGCAAGGGAGCAGGCAGGATTAGAGAGAGAGACACAGAATCTGAAACAGGCTCCAGGCTCTGAGCTGTCAGCACAGAGCCCAACATGGGGCTCGAACCCATGAACCGTGAGATCATGACCTGAGCCGAAGTCGGACCCTTAACCATCTGGGCCACCCAGGCGCCCAGAGAGGGGGGTGTTTTAAAGAGTCTTTTTTTAAGGGTTTCCAGCATTTTCCGTCAAGTGGTGACGTTCATCTGGTGAAGGGAGTGGCCGCCCACGGTAGCCCGGGGGACACGGAGCACGCGCAGTCTCTGTTCTGCTCAGAGCGAGGGACACCCTGGTCTTCGGGATGTCTGACGATGCCCGCAGCCAACGGCTGGTCACAGGCGCTGGGGCGTGAGCTTCTGGAATGACAGGCAGTCGACAGAAGGGAAGAGCTGGCAGTGGAAAAGAGCGGCCCCAAAGAATCCAGGGGGAGTGGTAGGGGACTGTCCCTGCTGGTGGCACGTGGCTGGTGAGCACCTCGTCAACCCCCCACCCCCACCGTGCCGCCTCCGACCGTGAGACGCACCGGACCGTGAACGGCTCCTGGTGCTGCTCTGCACACATCTCTGCCCTGGGGACCGGTGCGGGGCCCCTCCTGCCTCCCCTTCACACTTCGTCCTGGTCTGAGAAGGACACCCCACGACAGAGGGTCCCAGGGCCCCACCATCGTTCTCACGGTTGTGAAATCACTGTCTCCCGCGGGGGCTTCCTGGGGGCACCTGGATAAGGCCACCCACGCGGGAGACCTCGGTAAAGGAGCAGATACTGTCTCAGAACTAAACAGGGGACGGAAAGTTTCCGCAGATGAATCTGGAGGAAGACACTGGTCCCCGCGGTGGCTGGAACAGCTCGCCCGCACTTGTAAGGGCAAAATGGTGACCGTGTCTTCCCAGCTCCGTGTTTGAATGGTGTCACGTCACCAGCCTGCAATTAGTCATGGTGGGAATATTACACAAGGCAATTCGTAAACATTGCTGGGCAAGCTCCCAGGCTCCCCGGGGAGCTGGTCATTAAGTATTTACCCCCACAATACTGCAGATGGGGGCCCAGGCCCTTGCTGGCCACGGGCACGTTTTCCTGGAAGCAATCAATAGCCCAGTGACACTGGTAATGGCCACGCTGTCCCTTCCAAGAGCGTCCCAGAGAAAGGGACTCCGGCATCAACAAGGACTTTTCCATTCGGGAAGTGTTAGGAGCCTTTATGATTTGAAGAGATTGGGAAGTCAGGGCTCTCTACCTCCAGACAGTTCTGGCACTCGCCTCTGGGGTTTTCAGAGATTTTAGTCACAACCAAGGTGAGGGCGGAGAGCGGCGTGGGCCCCCCAACCACCGTCCGGCTCGGAGGCAGGACCAAGCGAAGCCTCCACAGCCCACTTCCGAACTCTTGGAGGACAGGTTTAAACGTTGTCATGTTTTAGAATTTTTGCGCGTGCCCGGGAGGAAGTGGCAGATCGCAGACTATCCCTCTCTGCACCCCATTTCCTGGTTTAGAAATAAAAAATGTGGTAAATGAGTCCTGGGTGGATCCGCCAGCATAGGTGTAATAAAGATTGATACTTTGCAAGAGGCTCCATCTCAGAATGCAAATATCGTCTCCATGAATCAACATCACAGCAGGTGATAAAAAGAAAATCATTGTACATGTAGGGCCTCTGGGTAACACCACGTTTCTGAGTCATAAGTCAAGAGGTTCTATGAGGTTCTGTGGGCTTCTTCGGCTTCTTCAGGGCCTCTGAAGTCCCCGGTAGGGCAGCTAGAGGCTGTGAACCCCAGAACTGATGGGGTGCCTGGATCGATCAAAAACTGCTCCTTCCTAGGGACAGATTTCCTCTACAAGTGCACCGTGAGATGAGCTATCATTTCTTCATTCTGTTCAACCAACACACCTACCTCCTTTTTGCCTCCACCTCGCGCTGGCCGCGTCCACGGCACCAGGCTGATTTGAAACCCTGAGCAGCTTCGTGCGATGGGTGTGCTCCAGCCTGCGCAGGACCCGATGGAGGTGTTGAGAGCCAGAGGTGCTTCACGGACCTTCTCCCCAGGCCACCCTCGCTTACCTCAGCCGCCTCCAGACAGACTCTGCTTTCAGGCCCTCACCATGCTGCCCTCACCCCTGCCTCAGGGACGTGGGACGTGTACGCTTTCCCGTACAGCTTCACAGACTCGGCTCTGGGAAGAGCGCTGGGCCCTCCACACCACTCCTCTGTTGCACCGTTCACGGCACCTGCTCCGGGTCCCTGCTCCCTCGGTGCGGACCCATCACCGCACGGGGCGCCTCCCCTGGACCCGCTGGGAGGAGAGCTACGGCACCATGTGTGACTCTGACCGTCGCCTCTGCTCATCTGCCCTCGCTCTTTCCTTATTACAAGGTCAGCACCAATACCGTGGACCCCCACCAACCGTGGCAAGTGGGGGTCTTTGTGTCTCGGGGCTGCAGAGTCCTCACCTTCACTTGGTCAGCCTTCTGCTCTGCCTGCCTTGCCTCACTCCTGCCCTAGTCAACTTCTCACCCCTAATTGTTCATCACTGCAGAAGATCCTGGGAGGCCTGGGCACATTCCCCTAAGTCAAACGACTCTTCTTATTCCACGTCCACTAACAGACCCTGATAACTTACCCCCTGATCTCACAAAATGGGCTTTCCCTCTGATCATCACTGCCAGCTGAACAGTCGGAAGCATCTCTCTTTGGGGGTCTGGGTTCCATGGGTCTGTGACACTGGCCTGTCCCCTCCCGGGAGGCTGGGGGCCTCTCCAGGAAAGTGGAGCGGGCCCTAGCTTCCTGTTTTGCCAGATGATGCTTCTTCAGAATTGGCAAGTAAATGGCCACAAAGGGGAGTTTAATAATGAAGAGACCACCAAAAAAAAAAAAAAAAAAAGAAAAAGAAAAAAGAAAGAAAGAAAGAAAGAAAAAAGAAAAAGAAAAAAATGGGGGAAAATGTTTCACAAGTTGCTTCACAGAAGATGTGCAAATGGCCAACAGCACGCATAGGGAGAACATCATTAGTCACAAAAAGATGCAAATTAAAACAATGAAATATTAAAGTCGTAAGGAAACACAAGGCATTAATTTGAAAACCCCCAGAAATCCCAAACGTTGGCGAGACTAAGGAGACAGAGAGCAGTGCTGCAGGTGGGAGGTAAAATGGTACAAACACTGGAAAACCCTGACATCCCCCAAAGCTCATACACATGTACCCGGGGGTTCAGTGGCTTCCCTTCTAGATGTTTATCCAGGAGAAATGAAAATAAATATTTAGAAATCCCAACCCGCACATGAATGTTCATGGCAGCCAAATTTATACCCAAACAGGAAATTATCCACACGCCGACCCACAAGAGGATGGACCGGTTCTACTTCTTTCGTGCAAAAGAATACTTCTCGACAGTAAAAGTAGGAAACCAGAGACACAACGTGGGAGCTCATGGACACGATGCTGAGAAAACATGGCCCCAGAGTGCACACCGTGTGGTCCTGTAGGCTTGAGGTTCTGGAACAGGCAAAGCCACTCTATGTGGGCATTAAAATCAGGGTCGCGGCTGCCTGTGGGCGTGGGGCGTGGACCGGGAAGTGAGGGAGACTTTCCGGGGTGGGAGAAATGTCCTCTATCATGGCTGGAGGGCTGCATTCATGATGCGCGTGGATATATGTCAAAAGGCATCCACGCAGACACTTAAAATCTGGGCACTTCAGTGGGTGTGAACTGTGTGTGTGTGTGTGTGTGTGTGTGTGTTGTGTCGGAGGGAGTAATCAGGGTCTCCAGGTCCCACGTTCCCTTGAGAATACTCCGTAAAACTCAGGAAACCTCCCTGATTAGCGAAGAGAGTTTGGACAGAATTACCAGCCCCGTTCTCTGCCCCCTCCCTGCGTCTGCATCCGGGGCCTCATGAGGCAGCAGAGCTCAGCCTGAGTGACTGGAAAATGTGCGAGCAGCAGGCACAGGCTGCGCACCTCTGAGATGTCTGACTGCTTGTTACTCAGCAGCGGCTGGCCGATACACTCCCCTCTCCTTCCAAGCTACTGTCGAGTCTTCCTGCAAAGGTCATTGCCTAGCATTGTCTTACTGCCACTGGCCGACCGTTATTACTAATGCCGTGCCCCCACCCCAGAATCTCACCGTAAGACATTCTATTGTGTACCCCGCAGAATCAACCCAGTATTTCAGCCTGATATCCAGACTCCGCATCAGCCACCCCCAGCAGGCCCCATTCTCCCTGTGCCCCGATATTTGCCTACATCCCATGGCCAGCCGTAGGCCCAGCCTACCCAGCACCCGTCTCCTGCCTCCCCGACCAGTGTGCCCAGAGGCCACGCACAGAGGTTAGAAGCAGAGCATCCCTGTGGATATGGAAGCAGAGAGTGAGGTTCATCAAGGGAGTCGGGATGTGTCACCCCCAAATAGGCCACTTTGGCCCAAGATTATTTGGAGTCAAAGGCCTTTGAGCTCCTGAAATCCCTTTTCTCCCTAAAAGGAAAGCTTCCCAAAAGAAGCATCACCATTAATCCCCACCTCTGGGGGCAGCCGCAATCTCTTCTTCTGGACTATTCTATCTCTCACTTATTTTCCTAAGGGCCCATTTGTCTCTCAAAAAAAGTAACTGGGGTTTCCATTAATGCCCCCCCTCAAGTCATTTGTTCTCTCAGAAGTGTTCCTCTGCCCTTCCATTCCCCAGTAAGATGTATATAATCTCTGAAGTCTTATTTTGGTGATGCCCCTGCCCATGTAGAACTGAAAATTAATACGTGTGCATGCCTTTTCTCCTGCCACCCTGTTGCCAGTTTTAATTCACAGGCCCCCAGGTACTGAACTTAAGAGGATAGAGGACAGGACTTTCCTCTCTAACAGCCACCTAGATCCTGAGAAGTTAGATGGCGGAAGCAGGAGAGATCAGAAGATGTAAGATTTAGAAGTAGAACCCAAAGTATTTTATTTTGTTTTGTGTTTTTGTAAATAGTTCTGGGTCTGACTAAAACAACTTGTCTCTGCCTCTCGTTTCCCAGCTGAGACCAGATGACCGGAGGCGCCGTGCCTGGGCTCCCCCTCGCTCCTCCAGCGGCTCGCGGAAGCCCAGACCTGTGATTCGTAAGGACGCGGTGCTTAATGAGGCTGGAGGCGCTGAGGAGCCGCACGTGAACTGTCGGCACAGAGGGAGAGCCCGCGGCAGGCGGTAGAGATGGCAACCGCTGTTGGGGCCATCAATATTAGTTAAATTTAATAGTGAGGTCTTATTGACTATAAGAGTCTTAATTATCAGGAAGAATGACCCTGTCTGTTAACAGCAGAAAAATGATCAAAAGCGAAACCACATAAACTTAAATTGTTTGCTTGTCCTTTTATAAATAAGATTAATTGGCTAAATGGAGCCTATAGGTTAAAAGGGATAAGTGGCAGTTTGGGCTTTTTTTGTTCCCTGACAATTGCCTCCTTAGCACTCGCAGACTTACGCTCCGGAGGTTTGATGGGGAACATTCATCAAAGAGTGTTATTGATACTACGTTTTAATGTCGCTCTGCTCTGATTCTCTCACCTGCGTGCTTTGTGGACCAGGAGGTGTACAGGCCTCCAGGCTGTCGGAATAGGATGCTCTGAGGGGGTGGGTGTTCCCGAAGCCCCTGGGAAGCCAGCCCAGGCACACGTGCGTGCTCCCCCACCGGCCCGCTCTGCTCCGCGGCCAGCACTGCCGGTCCCCGGGAACGCTGAACGCTGGCTGAGCCACCCGGCTGCAGGGGGCGCAGAGGACGGTGAACCCATCCCCCACCGATTTGTCTTAGAAAGTCTGCGTTCTGCCTCGGCACCTTTTCCTCTGCTAACGACGAGGACTTAACTGCCTCTGTTCTTGAATGCGCTCTCTGGGCGGGTGGGTCCCCCCTTCCACCTCCCCCTCACCTCTCTTCCTTTCCCACCCGGACTGGTCGTTACCCACGCCAGTCTTAGGATGTGATGGACCATCAGGGAGCCGACCTTTGTCCAAAGTCTCGTCTCAGGGTGAACGCCCGCTTCTAGGAAAACCGGCGACTTCGATGGGAACCCGTTACATGTTCAGAACGACGTGGGGCACAGACATGAAGAGAAAAGCAGAGGTGGCTGGAGGGCACATCCGTGGTGCTGGCTGGGCCTCAGTCGGAGTCAGACGCGTGGGTCCTCAGAGCCAGGAAGTGGGAAGCCAGAGGCGCTTGGGCCGCGCTGCACCCCTCCCCAGTTCACCTGCTGGGGTCCTGACCCCCGGAAGTCAGAATGTGACTGTGTTTGGAGACAGACACGGCGTTTACAGAGGGGACTCAGTAAAGTGAGCACCTATCCAAGAGGACTGGCATCTTTTTTTTTTATTATTATTTCTAGGAGAGAGAGAGAGAGAGAGAGAGAGAGACAGCGTGAGCAGGGGAGGGTCAGAGAGAGAGGGAGTCACAGACTGAAACAGGCTCCAGGCTCTGAGCTGGCAGTCAGCACAGAGCCCGACGTGGGGCTCGAACCCACGAACCGCGAGATCATGACCTAAGCGAAAGTCGGACGCTTAACCGACTAAGCCACCCAGGCGCCCCGGACTGGCATCTTTTTAGGAAGAGGAGGGACAGAGACAGGCATGGAGGGACAATCGTGTGAGGACACAGAGAGAAGACCCATCTACACGCCAAGGAGAGTGACTCAGGAGGACCCAGCCCTGCCCACACCGGATCGTGGACCTCCAGCCTGCAGACTGTTGGGGAATAAACGTCTGCCACTCAGGCGCCCGGAGGGATGCCTGCCCGGCCGACTCGCCGGATGTGGCCCTTCCGCTCTGCTCAGGACTGGGGAGGAGGCAGGTGGGTCTGCTTGGTTCTCACCCCGCACGGACGCTCCGCTCCAGCCCTAACTTGCGTGGCATTTTTAAGGCATGGAAAACATTTGTGCCCCTAAATCAAAGCCTTACACTTCAAAGGAAATTTAATAAAGCACGCTTTCGCAGCCTCATGGAAATGTGTGCTGTGCAAACAGTGAAGATCCTTGTCTGAAAGTAACTCTCTCCTGGCTCCTTCGGCCACCAAGGGAATGAAATCAAAAGATCGGCAGTGGGTTCCAAGCCCACGGTTGTCAAAGCGAGGCGAAGCTCAAAGCCGCCGACTTTTGTGTCCTGAGCTAAATTTAGCGAATCACACCTCTGAGTTCTGTTCTGTGTGCAGGACCCCTGGCATCCCCAGAGAAAGGATTAGCGGTGGTGACAGCAATAATGGTAGTTTGTGCTTTTCGTTTCTTGTTTCAGGCAGTTTTCAAAGGACTCAGCCACCCTGACTTCACTGACGTCCGTGACACCAGCTGGGGCGCCAGGGGGCGAGGGTGGGGGGGTGCTGTGCGGTTTTAGGAACCGCAGGACAAACAGGTGGAAAGGTGCACATGTGTCCACGACGCCCTCCAGGACTTGCTGAGGTCACAGGTGGTGCTCCCTGCACGGAAAGTCCTGGAGAAATGAAATGAAATGTGTCCCCTCCCTTTGTCTTGGTGACCCAGAGTCAACGGGTGCCGGGGTGGCTTGGGACACGGCTCCTGACCAGAGCACTCACGGGTGATGCCCAGGTAAAGACCACGGATGACGCTGTCTCATGAGCGTCCCCTGGCAGAGCCCGCCCACCTGCGACAACTGGAGGCAGAGAGACACGGGACCTTGCCCAGGACGCAGGACGCGCTGTCTCATCCGAGCGAGGGGGCACAAAGTGACTCACAGTGGCTCTGTAGGGAGGGAGTTGGGAGGGCAGGGGGTCCGCTCCCCTGCTTTACTGTGTGTGGGGGGGCAGGGGGGGCAGGAAAGTCTCTCCCCTCCTGACGTTTCCATGGTGACGGGTGGAGGTGACATTCTCCGATGCGGCGGCCACCTCTGGTCTTCACGTCACTTCTTCATCACGAGTTTCGTTTCTGCAGTGGTTCAGAACAGAGGTGGGAGAAGGGGGACCTTTCAGGCCCCTCGCAGCGCCGCACCCCCGCCCCGTGCATCTCGGCTCCTGTTATGCGGACGTGAGTGTGGACTCTGAGTCAGGGTTCCGGATGTGTTACTTAGCGTGTGTTTGCAGTGATGCGCGCAGGGGCTGCCTACGAGGGGCGGCCTCGCCTCCCGCCGGCTCGCGCCTCTGCTTGGCCTTCTTGGGTTCCAGGGAGGCTCAGGGCAGGTGGGCACCAGCAGAGCTGCTTGCTCCCTAGGGAGCTCTCAGACTCCTGGGCCAGAGGCAGCAGGGTGGTCATGATTCTGTGTCTGCCCGGAGCCTCGGAGAACGCGGGCCCCGCTGCCCCCACGCCCTCTGCAGCCATGCCAGCCCCTCCCCCTGCTCAGAGCTCCGGCGGCCCCTGCACGGCCTCGTGGTCACCCTTTCCTGTCCTCCAGGCTGGGGTTAGATGCTCTCTCCTCAATGACCGTGATGTCGCTCAGGCCACCGCACCGGAGCGCACGGGCTGGGCGGCTCACGGGGGGCACAGCTCACCGCTTGCAGCCCTGGAGGCTGAAGGCCAAAATCGGGGTGTCGGCGGAGCAGGGTCCTCCCGGGCCTCCCCCCACCGGTGTGAGGACGGCCATCTGCTCCCTGCGTCCTCACGTGGTCATTGCCTGGGCAAGTCTGTGTCCTGATCTCTTCGTACGAAGACACAAGTCCTATTGGGTCAGGACCTGCCCCTATGACCTCCTTTTACCTTAATTACGTATTTAAGGGCCCCATCTCCAAATAGGCACAATGCGGGTGAGGGATTCGACAGAGGAGTTTTGGGGACACACAATTCAATCCATAGCAGCCACCCAGTCCTTGCATACAGCGCCCGAGCTCCGGGCAGCCCACCCGCTGCCAGCCCCGTGTGCCCCTCACCCCAGACCTGCCACGGGACACCCCCATGAGCCCGGCCTCCTCCTCCTGCTACAGGGCGGCTGCCCCTCCTCGTAGTCAAACTGAAATCCCTTAGAGGGGAAGGCGGTGTGTTTGCAGAGTTGAAATGCCAGTGGGATGGGGACGCCTCACTTTAAAGGGTCGGGGGCACCAGGTGCCGTTTCCAGGCAGCCTGAAGACGACCAGAAGTCCTGGAGGCGCCAGCGTCGGCTGAGCGTCCGACTTCGGCTCAGGTCATGATCTCACGGTTCTCGAGTCCCACCCCTGTGTCAGGCTGTATTCTGACAGCTTGGAGCCTGGAGCTGCTTCAGATTCTGTGCTCTGTCTCTCAGCCCCTCCCCGCTGGTGCTCTGTCTCTCTCTCTCTCAAAAGTAATAAATAAAGCATAAAAAAAGAAAAAAACAAAGAAGCCACAGCAGGCTCGTTGCTAAGCGCGGCTGACTCTTCAGCAGCTGCTAGTGACTCTGCAGAGGCCGCCGCGACCCAGTCTCCCCCCGGACAGGTCTTTCCTCCCGACGGCGGATACTCCCAAGAGGTGACCCCGGTTCTTCCCAGCGGCCAGTGAGGGCTGTCGTCTCTGCAGCGGCGCCTGACTCTCCGGGTCTCGGATGTCCGTGTGCGCCCCTCTCTGAATGGCTGCAGATCCAGCGGCTGGGGGCGCAGCTCAGCGATTTCTGATCTGTCCCCTGCTTCTGCGTCCCAGCTCTGCCACCTCCCACGTGGGCAGGCTAGTGTCATCTCCCTGCAACCCGTGGCATCCAGGAAGGTTTTCTGGGCCGGCCCTGCCTGCGCAGAGAGGAGTCTCCCAAGGGCCAGGATTGGGGTCTGCGGCTGAGCTGGGGTGTCCCCTCACCCACGTCCTGGGAGACGCCACTGTCCCCTGGCAGAGAGCAGCCGGCTGGGATTCGACCGGTGCATTCGCCGGGCGTAATGAAAACAGAGACAGAACGGGTTGTAGGGCCGGGGAGGACCAGCCTCCAGCTGTGCGGTCCTGAGTGCGTCCCTTGCAAGCCTGGTTCCCATCTTCAAACGGGCATGCCCCGGTTCTGGAAGCTTGGCCACTGAGAAATGGACACCGTGGACACGCCTGGCACCCAGCAGGCACTTAACACGACGAAGCGCTCCCCCAGTAGTTGAAACAACCTGGGGCCGAGTCAGCACCGGGGGCGGGGAGCCAAGCCGCAGGGAGACACGAAGTCAGGGAGGTCTGCGCCGCCTTAGGATCAGTGAAGGCTGGTATCTGGTGGCCTCGGGCCACGGAATACCTCCTCCTCCGCTTCTTCAACCTCAGGCTCATTTCAAGGGGTGGAGATGAGCCAGGAACTTGGGACAAATTGTCAAAAATAGGGGCTCGTTTTAAAAAATGCAGAACAAGAGAAACCCGTCCAGGGCGTGTTATGGATGACCACATGCCATGGAGATCATTTTCTTCTTTCCTGCTTTCGGATCTCCTGGGCAGACGCAGGGTCTTTCTTTTCTGCCCTCTCCCCTGGTTCTCTCCTCCTATTTTCTACTTCCCGTTATCGTTTCTTTAGTGACGACCGACTTTAAATCCTAACACTCCTATTCACAGACAAATGACATTTAAGGGTGTCTCTGTGTGTCACCAGGGGCAAGAAGACTTCAGCTTGAAACCTTCCTCGATTCCAGCCTCTGTTTTTTGGCTAATATTTCAGTACCATCTGGTTTTCAACCCTCTTGCTCAGTTTTTTTATTTTGTTTTCTTTTGTTTTTTTGGCTTGTTTTGTTTTTTGGGCTTTGTTTTTGTTTTTGGAGATATCCTTGTTTATTTGGAATTACACATGGGTTCATGGCTTTCTCTATCTGCATAGGTTTCCTGGCATCTTTACTGCTTCCCATTGGGTTTGATTTCCTCCTTGCTGGGGAACATCCTTTCACACCTTTTTCAAAAAAGCTTGCTGAATGGCAAACAGTGGACGGTAAACTCTTTCAGTCTGTCTGAAACTGTCCAAAGGGTAGATTAATGGAATATAGACCTTCTGGGTTAAGAGATGTTTTCTTCAGTGCTTAAAAACTTACTCTAGGGGCGCCTGGGTGGCTCTGTTGGTTACGTGTCTGACTTCGGCTCAGGTCATGATCTCACGGTTCGTGGGTTCGAGCCCCGTGTCAGGCTCTGTGCTGACAGCTCAGAGCCTGGAGCCTGTTTCGGATTCTGTGTCTCCCTCTCTCTCTGACCCTCCCCTGCTCACACTGTCTCCCTCTCTTTCTCAGAAATAAATAAAACATTTAAATAAATAAATAAATAAACAAATAAATAAATAAAATAAAAACTTACTCTGGGGCACCTGGGTGGCTCAGTTGGTTAAGCATTTGACTTCAGCTCAGGTCATGAGATCACAGTTCGTGGGTTCAAGACTTGCATTGGGTGCTGTGCTGACAGCTCAGATTCTGTGTCACCCTCTCTCTCTGCTCCTCCCCCACTCGTGCTCTCTCTCTGTCTCTCAAAAATGAATAAACGTTAAAAAATTTTTAAAAATAAATAAAAACTTACTCTATTGAATTCCATCCTTCGTGCTGCGGGTGAGATGTCTCCTCGTGTTTTACTGTGGTTCTTTTGTTCTTTTTCTACCGCTTTGCGCTGGTGGAGTTTAAGGTTTTCTGTTTGCCTGTGTGCGGCATTCTGAGGCTTCCATGACTTTCTCTTGGTCGGTGGGCTTCCATGGGTTTACTACAAAGTGCCCCCGTGTGGATGTGTTTTACTTGTTTTGCACGGGACTTTTTTGGGTTTCTTCAATCCGAGTGCTCACATCTTTCTTTACTCTTGCAAAACTGGCAGCCGTGCTTTCTCCTCTTCGTGTATTTCTAGACAGAGGCGGGAGTTGGCTGTCCTGGCCTCCGTGTCCGAGCGGGTTCTCGCCCCTCATCCACTGCTGTCAGCCGCCCCGCCCTCCTGCTCCGCGCACCTGCCCGCTGTGCCGAGCCCGCTAGGCCCCTCTCCAGGAGGGACATCTGGCCTGTGACACATCTGCCGGCTCTTATTCTCCACATGGTCCCTGCCTGCTTCTCACATCCCCTGGAAATGTAAACCTTTTTAAAAATCTCACTCTCCGTTTTTATTGCGTCTCCCTTCCTTGTTTGGACCTGCCAGCTCTGATCTACGGCTGTGGGCTTCTTTTCATGGAGAGTGTGCTTTTTTCTTTAATTTTTTTAATGTTAATTTATTTTTGAAGGAGAAAGAGAAACAGAGTGAGTGGGAGGAGGAACAGAGAGAGAGGGAGACACAGAATCTGAAGCAGGCTCCAGGCTCTGAGCTGTCAGCACAGAGCCCGACGCGGGGCTTGAACTCAAGAGCCATGAGATCGTGACCTGAGCCGAAGTCGGACGCCTAATCAACTGGTCCCCCAGGTGCTCCACCTTGGAGGGTGGTCTTGGGGCCTCCTGGTTCTCCCCCTCCACTGCCCACCGTTTTCCTCGCTGCCAGAGCCCTGCTGGGGATCTATCGGCGATCTGCTCAGGTCAAGTGTCCCCTCTCAGACTGGCAGCTGGAGCTGGTGTCCAACACAGACCTGCAGGACGGCTGGCGGGCAAGGGGAGGTCTCTGAGCAGGGCCTCCTTCCTCCCGCCAGGCCCCCGTGACCCACTGTGGCCGCCCATCCCCGGATGGTCGCCTGTGTGACAATAACAAAGGCCTGCATGTTCCATTCCAGACAGGAAGTTCTAATACTTTCCCCACCTGGGTGCCTGCCACGGAGACAAGCGTGAGCACGAAAGTCACACCCTATTCGGCCAGCGTGGGCCTCTCACTTCTCATGGGCGGCACATCCTGGCCATGAGAAGACTCTCTCTGGCCAGGGGAGCACTCTCACGTCCCCACAGGACGAGCACCTAGAAGCTCCCTGCAGGTGTCCAGGGCTCGGCCTCGGGCCCCGGTTCCCAAGCCTCGGCCCACACTCTGCCCTGGTTCCCTGTGGGTTCTGACTGGTGACTCTCCTGTCTTGTCCTGGGCCCTGGCTGACATCCAGTTATAGTTGACCTGTGAGTACGTGGCCTCCACATCCCTTCCGGTGGTGCCCCCAGAGTGGCGACAGTATGGCCTCGTACAGTCTCACGAAAGAGGGAAATCTTCCCCCTGAAAGTAGTGCTTCTCACTGTGGGCCTTCGTGGAGGCCTCCTTGAGTCAAAATCTGTGTTAAAAAGAACAGACCACGGGGTCCAGAATCCCACTCCTGGGAATATGTCCCAATGAAATGAAGTCATTGTCTCAAACAGATGTCCACACATCGTGCTCACTGCACCGTCGTTCACGACAGCTGAGATGTGAGAGCCGCCCAAGCATCCATCGAAGGATGAATGAGGGATAAAGGAAATGTGGTGTGTGCGCGCGTGTGTGTGTGTGTGTGTGTGTTTGTATATATTTGATGAAACCTGTTCAGCCATAAAAAAGGAAGTCCTGCCATTTGCAGCAACATAGATGGGCGTTGAGGACATTATGCTAAGCGAAACAAGATGGAGAAAGACAGGTATCATAGGACATGACGCACACATGGACTCTATAAAAGCCCAACTGGCAGAAACAGAGCTGAGTGGTGGTTACCAAGGGTGGGGGCGGGGGAGCTGGGGAGATGTTGGTTAAACAGTTCACATTTCCGGTTGTAAGATGAGTATGTTTAGGTCCCTAATGTGCAGCATGGTGATTACAGTTGGTGATGCTGTGTTGTACACCTGGAAGTGGCTGAGAGCAGATCTTAAAGGTTCTCACTGCAAGAGAAGAAGGAGACCATGTGACTGGTAAGCCTGCCTGTGGTAATCGTCTCACAGCACATGCGTGTATCAGTGCCTGCCCTGTGCACCTTCACCCTATATAGTGTTATATGTCAGTTATAGCTCAGTAAAGCTGGAAGAGAGAATATTTGTTAGCACAGCCAGATACTCAGTGTCTCTCATTTGCCATCAGCGTGTTTGAAAGGCAGATAATAAAGGTATCCCATCCGTATGCTCCCCACTGCAGGTTTACAAATGTGCACGTCCTTGTATATTCAAAGGTAAAGTACGTGTGGACAGAATTCTGCAATGGCTTCTCCCCGAGTTGGTAATGTCTTCTTTGGGGCTCTATGATCCTGTGTGACTCGGTTCCCCCCATCCATGCAAATGCAGCTGCTGGGATTTTAGTATACACATCTGTTTGTCTCCTAACCCATGTTAGCTGCTTGGCAACATGGGGCACAAAACCCCCTTTCCACGTGAGCAGAACTGAATTACCCGACACATGGGGTCCCCTGTCAGAAAGGGCCCTAAATCTAGGCGGACGATCTGACCAGCCCAGAGAACGGGGCTGGCACTGTCCACTTGGAAATGGTGTTTTGAGGTCATTTATGAGCCACCCCCCATGCGGTAGCCCAGGCTGAGTCCTTTCCCGGCCTCCCGGCCTCCCCTCCCCATCACCAGCCTGGGTGTCTTGGCCTAATTTCATAAAGACTACGCGAAGATCTGCCGTCATGGAAACCGCTTCCAAGAAAGTGGTGCGTGTCCCCGGGGGAAGTTCCTAAGACCAGACCTCCCGCCTGCGCCTCGGCAGGAAGCTGTCTTCCGGGCCCCCCAGGGAATGTGCTGCTGGAGTTGCGCGGCACATTCCCAGGGAAGGGTGATTGCACCTGGCAGTGTCCTGGAGGCGGAGTCCTCAGCTCAGGCTCGAGGCGCAGAGTGTGGCTCACACGGAGCCCCTCCCCCACCCCACCCCCGCTCCTGACGAGCCCCCCTCGGCCCACCAGCTCACGCAGCTCCTTACCCATCTTCCATGTGGGGCGTTTGAGCCTCCAAGTCACCCCAGGCACCCCAGACAGTGATTACGGGCCCGGCTGGTCAATTTAGATTCAGAACACCGACCCGATGACAGAGCACGGTCCATTAGGACAATGATCAGACTGTAAATGGTCTGTTTGGCCATTGAGAAAGGTCCTCAAAGGACTAATTCTGCTTTTGTTAATGAGGGCCTTTTTGATTTCCTGGTGCTGCTTTTCTTGATGTATGACAGATTTATGAATCATGGAGGATTTTAATATTAATGTGGCCTGATGGAAGATAAATCGGACACGGAATTTATTGGCGTAGTAAAGAATTACATGTCCCTCCTCTGTGACTATGAAGACAGCAGTAGGCATGTGTCCAACTCGTCCTGGAGTTCGTTCACGGAGCCACGTTTCGGGAATCTTCAGGTAGTGACTCGTCGATAGGAAGTGCGCACCCAGTAGGAGAGAGTCAAGCGAGGAAGTTACTTGTGAGGCACGGCCCCCAAAACGGAGGGGCCCAGTGCAGGAAGCTGGTTAGGTCTTCACCTGTTTCCGTGGCCTCCCCCCGGCTGGTTTCCCTGGACCTGTAAATATCACTCCACACCTCGAGTGGCTGGTGTATTGTGGGGCGGGGGCGCCTGTGCAAGACTTCAGAGAGAACGTAAAATTGATGGATGGCCTTGGTGTCTCCTCCAGCTCCCTTCCTCAGCCTCCCTGCTCTCTCCTGGTACTTACCGTCCATCTTTCATTTACCAGCTCTGTAGCTGAACGCTGGGCTCCAGGATTGAGTCACCGCTTGGCCTTCCCGACTTACGTAAGAAGGCAAAGCAAGGAACGCATTTAGCAGTTAGCGAGTGCTCAGGCCGGGTTCTAGGGAGCTTCCTATGTGCCGTCACCCAGGCCTTGAAACAGTTCCTCCCACTGTGAAAGATTAGTACTGACCCCACTCTATTGATACACACACTGAGGCCCAACAAGGTTGGGAAGGGAGCCCAAGTTCACCGAGCAGATAAAAGGCCAACTTGCCTCTGACACCGTCTGGTGTCTGACTCTGAAGTCAAAATCACACCACCATCCCCTGTGCCCTACGTGGCCATCGAGAGCAGGGCCCTTGTCATCCCCATGCTGGCTTCACCGAGGGGTCCTGTGCAGTGTGCACGCACGTAGATTTTGTTCTTCAAAACTCTGAGAAATCCTCAAGCAGGCGCCCTCACCAGATCTGCAGTAGCAACATCGTCAGGGCTCTTAGCGGCCAAGCCGCCTCCGTGGGCACCAGCGCCCGATGGACATGCAGCCCGGGCGTCAGCCTGGCCAGCAGCTTCAGCAGCAGCACTGGTTTCCGGGAACTGTTTCTTTGTGACCATAATCTGAGGACATCACTCTTCAGTGGGGGAGAGGCAGTGCCGTCCTCTCTGCAGAAGGAAGCCCCCACGTGGAGATGGCAGTAGCCCCGAAGCTAAGCCCGGCCTTTCTGCTGGCTTCATGCCCCCAGGGCTTTCTCTGAGTCTGTACTGCTTCTATCCCAGCCTGGGGACCTGCAACATGCCCAGAATTCACCAGCAGACCCTGAAGACTCAGGGCTGGGTCCCCTCCCCCAAGACTGCCCCACTTCAGACGCAGCTGTGGGGAGGTCCCCTGGGCCACCTGCACTTCTGGCCCACGGGTTATGAATTCTGGGGCTTCCGAGACCCCTCCTCAGGTTGGGTCATTGGCCAGAAGCAGAGCTCAGGAAAGCGCCATGCTGCAGTTTTATGTTAAATGATAGGAAATGAGGACACTCAACTCATGAGGGGGAGGGGGGACGGTCAGAGACGGAGCACAGAGTTTCTGGGATTTCTCCCCGGGGAACCCCCATAGATAACCCTCCTGGCACATCAGGGTGCCCACCGGCTGCGAAGCTCCACCGAGTCTGGGAGTCAAGAGGCTTGACTGGAGTTTCATCACACGGACACGACTGATTAAATTACCGGCCGTGCAGCTGAACTCCATCTCCAGGCCCTCTGCCCCCCCTGGAGGTGTGGCTGGGTCAAAGCCCCAGCCCTTCAGCCACTTGGTCTTTCTGGGGACCAGCCCCCATCCTGACATGACCTGAGGGCCAACCAGGAGTCAACTCACCAGCATCACCAAGAAACTCTGATCACTTGGGTCATTTCAAGGGTTTCTGAAGCTCTTGCTGAAAACTCTGAACGGAGATGAAATATATTTTTTATTATAGCACGAAGTCTTTTGCTCAGACAGCCCATGTCCTGCCCTTGGTATTAAGATGACATTCCTGCGGCACACCTCTGTCTCCTTGCAAGTACAGCACCAAACCACACCTGCCCCAGGGGCCGGTCCCTGCGGGTGGGACGCTGCAGGGACTAATGGACTGTGGCCCCCCCTGATCTTTCAGTCTCTCCTCCCAGAGGCCCGAGGGCACCTGGCCCAGTACGGGTAAGGACAGGCCATTGCAGGAGCTTCCGTTATATCTGCTTGCTTCCCATTTGAGTAGGTCAAGGGGCCACGCTCACTGAACATATTCTACATTCTTAAATTGTGGCCAAAGGAACACAGAGCGAGAGTCAGAGACATTAGCAACTGTTCAGGGCTGATCAGTGCCTGAGCCAAAGGCGTCCCACTCCTGCGTAATGAGAAGTCCGATGAAACGTAGAAAGGGCTTCTCTGCCCCCGTGGCCTTCCTGTTCTGCCCCCTTGCTTGTTGACTTTTTGACTCCCTGGCTTAAATAAACTCTTCTAGCAGGGATGAAACAACATTTACTGGACCTCCTCTCCCTCCGGTATTATCGGACCAGGGGAAATGCATACAGACAAACGGAGACGCCAGGGTGCGCCAAGCGAGGCTGGACCCATAGCATCCCTTCCTGCCGTCTGTCTCCCCTGCAGGCTGCTGTTTGCAGCGGCGGGACCCTGGCAGCTGAGGTCCCGGAGCCCAAGGGTGGCACATTCACCTGCTGGCGGGGATTAGAGATTGGCCCTGGGAGGCAGTAGTAACAAAATGCCGCAGACATGGAGCCTTGAACAACATTTCTTCCTCATAGTTCTGGGGGCTGGGGTGTCCCAGATCAAGGTGCTGGCAGATTTCGTTCCTGGTGGGGACCTTCTTCCAGCTTGCAGAAGGCTGCCTTCTCACGGCATCCTGTCATGGGGCGGGGAGAGAGCTCTCTGGCGTCTCTTCTCGTAAGCGCACCGACCTATAGGATCAGGGGCCCACGCTTATCACCTCAGTTTACCTTAATTACTTCTTCAGAGACCCCACCTCCAAATTCAGCCACACCGTGGGATTAGCACTTCAACTCTGGGTTGGGAGGAAGGGGCGCAATTCAGTCCACAGCACCAGGGTTTTTGCCCAGGGTGACAGGAAACATTTAGGAAATTCTGTATCTGCGTGTTTCCCGTGTATCCCGTGGGATAGCGCGTGTTTCCCACACCAGGAACTTCTCTGAATCTCCGTGGACACGGGTCTCCGCCGGCTCACACGGGTGCTCTGGCGTGGGCAAGCCTTGTGCTAGGCTAAGAGAACACGTCGTTCTGCCTAAATGTGCGTTATTTACACTTTAAGTTTGAGGGCCTGCTCTGGGACATGATTTACAAAGCTTTGCTGATTTTCAAAAGAGGGGGGAAAAAATCTGCAACACATTTTGGCTAAAAAATACACAGGAATATTCTAAGGCCTTTTAAGTACCCAGAACATAAAAGGGAAATTGTCCCGACAGAAGCATTGCAGTTGATGCGGCCAGTAATACATATAATATTGCATTCCAGAAATGTTAGCGCCTCCACCGGCAATCTTATCAATAGGCACAACTTTGAATAAAATGCTTTGTTATTAAATAAAACCTCCTCACAGACAGGGACCGTAAGGGCTTGCCCGGTCAGTCATTTGGATTTGAAATCTTCTTTGATATGAATTTCTAGAGGATATTACAAAGGACCTACATGGGCAATAAAACATTGGGTGAAGCTGCGGAATATGCATTTCTGCAATGGGCCTCGTCAATGTCCATAAATACATATGCATGAGGCGCACAACACGCTGGCTTCTTCCTCACTGCGGAAGCAGGTTTTGGGGGGACCTGCAGCCAGCCTCCACCTCTTCCCTGCAGAGCCCGCTGCCCCGCCAAAGCCCGGCTCAAATATTCAAGAGGAGACGAGCAGCCCTCGTCTCGCAGGCTGGAGGCCCGGGGTCACTGGACGCAGCAGACAGCCCCTCCCGTCTCCCCGGAGGAGGTGGCCCTGAGCCCTCCGGGGCCCAGGTGAGCCCGCCCCTAGGACCGGGTTTCTTCCTCATTTCCACCTTCTCCTGGCATGAGAGAGGCCAGCCTGCCTGCTCCCTGTGGCCACGCCGTCCAGCACAGCGCCCAGACCCTAAGCAAGTCATGGCCTCCGGCCTCTCCAAACGTGCACGCTTGGTCTTTGAAGGCGAGGCCATGTCTGAGATGCCCGTGGTTGCCCTGACGAACAGCAGCCAACGGGGAC
The DNA here is from genome assembly GCA_017311185.1 of Proteles cristata cristata. Classification (NCBI taxonomy): domain Eukaryota; kingdom Metazoa; phylum Chordata; class Mammalia; order Carnivora; family Hyaenidae; genus Proteles; species Proteles cristata. Next base: position 403,713 of record JAESUZ010004211.1, read on the forward strand.
GGCTTGAAACTACAGCCTTCTCTCAGCACAGGAGGCCAGAGGCCAAACTCGAGGTGTTGGCGGAGTTGACTCCTTCTGGAGGCCCTGAGAGGCCTCTCCCTGCGTCTCGTAGCTGCTGGTGATCCTTGACGGTCCCTGGCTGTCCGGACAGCCTTGCAGTCCCCGCCCCTAGAGTCTCCGCCCCCTGCAGACCCCACCCCCTAGAGTCCCCGCCCCCTGAAGTCCCCGCCCCTAGAGTCTCCGCCCCCTGCAGTCCCCGCCCCTAGAGTCTCCGCCCCCTAGAGTCTCTGCCCCCTGCAATCCCACCCCTAGAGTCTCCGCCCCCTGCAGTCCACCCCCTAGCCCCCTACAGTCTCCCTGCAGCCCCTGCAGTCCCCCTCCCTGCCCCCGCCCCTGCAGTCCGCCCCCCTGCAGTCTCCCCCCCTGCCCCTGCAGTCCCCGCCCCTAGAGTCTCCCCTGCCCCCTGCAGTCTCCTGCAGTCCCTGCAGTCCGCCCCTGCAGTCTCCCTGCCCCCTGCAGTCCCAGCCCCTGCAGTCCCCGCCACCAGTGCAGTCTCCGCCCCCTGCAGTCCCCTCCCCTGCCACCTGCAGTCTCCGCCCGTGCAGTCCAGTCCCCGCCCTGCAGTCCCCGCCTGCAGCCCTCGGCAGTCTCCACCCCCTGCAGTCCCCCCCTGCAGTCCCCGCCCTGCAGTCTCCGCCCCCTGCAGTCCCCGCCCTGCAGTCAGTCCCCGCCCCTGCAGTCTCCGCCCCTAGCCCCCGCCCTCTGCAGTCCCCTGCCCCTAGTCCCTCCCCCCTGCAGTCTCCGCCGCCCCTGCAGTCCCCTCCCCTCCAGTCCCCCGCCCTCCCAGCCCTCCCTGCAGTCTCGCCTCTCAGCCCAGTCCCCGCCCTGCAGTCCCCGCCCCTGCAGCCCCGCCCCTGCAGTCCCTCCCCGCAGTCTCCCGCCCCCTGCAGTCCCCGCCCCCGCCCTGCAGTCTCAGTCCCCGCCCCCTGCAGTCCCCTGCCCCCGCCCTGCAGTCCCCGCCCTGCAGTCCTCCGCCCCCTGCAGTCCCTGCCCCTGCAGTCTCCGCCCCTAAAGTCTCAGTCCCCCTGCAGTCCCCGCCCCTGAGTCTCCTCCCTGCAGTCTCCGCGCTCCCCCCAGTCCCCTGCAGTCCCGCCCCCCGCAGTCTCCAGCCCCTGCAGTCTCCGCCCCTAGAGTCTCCCTGCCCCTGCAGTCCTCCGCCCCTAGAGTCTCCCCCGCAGTCTCCCCCCTGCAGTCTCCGCCCCGCAGTCCCCACCCTCTCCCCTGCAGTCCGCCCCTGCCCTCCCCTGCAGTCCGCCCCTAGAGTCTCCGCTCCCCGCAGTCCCCGCCCCCCGCAGTCTCCGCCTCCAGCCCCCCAGGGCTATTTTCCTGCTGAGTGTCTGTCTCCTCTTCTTATAAGGACACAAGTCACAAGTCACATAAGGTTAGGCCCACCCTGCCCCAGCATGACGTCATCTTAACGGATGACATCTTCAACGACCGTAGTCCCAAAATAAGGTTGCATTCTCTGGTCTGGGGGTTATGACTCCACCATGTTTTTTTTAGGAGGACAGGATTCAACCCGTAACAGATGGCTTTTCACTCTGGGTAGCTGTTGACTCTGCAACCACGTTTTCAGATCCAGAGGCCCGTTTGTTCAACTCGCCGGTAGTAGTTAAGCGCCTACGAGTACGTGCTGAGTGCAGACTCCTGAGTGCACAGGCCCCCCAGTGGAGGCGAGGGTGGAGTGAGATCATGACCTAAGCGAAAGTCGGACGCCTAACCGACTAAGCCACCCAGGCGCCCCTGGCATGACGTCATTTTAACGGATGACATCTTCAACGACCGTAGTCCCAAAATAAGGTTGCATTCTCAGGTCTGGGGGTTATGACTCCACCATGTTTTTTTTTAGGAGGACAGGATTCAACCCGTAACAGATGGCTTTTCACTCTGGGTAGCTGTTGACTCTGCAACCACGTTTTCAGATCCAGAGGCCCGTTTGTTCAACTCGCCGGTAGTAGTTAAGCGCCTACGAGTACGTGCTGAGTGCAGGGATTTGATGGGGAGTAAGCCGAGAGTACCCACCTGCAGGAGGCAGCCCCAGACAGAGGCGAGGGTGGAGGGGCAAGGGAGGGGCCCTGGAGGGACATGGTATAGAGCTTGTACCAAGGACGCAACGGTGGCCCGGGCTCAGCCACAGAGCAGAAAATGGGATCAAGAGGCCCTGGGGCACATTAAGTCATGGAGATGTACAACGCGGCGGACACGTGCACCAACGTCCCGCACTGCATCCAGCAGAACTGGTCACGCCGGCTAGTAGGAGGAAGGAGAACAGTACTCACCGCTGTAGAGGCTGAGGGGAGACCCACCACCGTGCTCTGCTGGTGGCAACAGCCGTCAGCAAAAACTTCCAAGGAGACCATTTAGGGGAAAGCTGCTACTGAGGACGGGTCCCACAGCACCCTTCACACCTGTGCCACACGCACACGTGGAGGGCTTCCTGGTGGTGGCATTCCTCAGGAGGCGCAAACGCTGCTGGTCACCTGTATATGTAACACCGGGGGGTGGGGGGGACTGCGAAGTTCGATACGCCCACACTTGAATTATGGCTTCAAAACAACTCAACTAGTGGGAAAATGGGTACAGCATAATAGTCGCTGAGAAATTCTAGAGCAAAGCTATATACTTCAGCACGTTCTCAATCTATGGAGACATGCATGTAACAGGATATTATGCAGAAAATGCTGAAGACAGAATTATTTACGGTGTGATCTCAACTGCCAGTTTTCGTGTGTGTCTGTATATGAGTTACACAGGTGTGCGTGGATTTAGAAAACAAAATAGACTAAAAGTTCACCATTTTGTTTTTACCTGTTTGTACCATGGCTTCATGGAAGCAAATGAGGGCAATACAGGGAAATATGTACTATTTTACAGGATTCAGGAGCAGCACAGACTGCTGGATGCCTTCTTCTTTAGACAGTTTGCTAAGCCTTACTTCCTAATTTTTCCTTTGGGAGACATCTCCCCACTTTCACTCCGGGGACCAGCTCTTCCACTCCGGGGACACAGTGCTGGCAGCTGAGAACACTCACTCCAGGGATGGCCTTCTGGATCTAACAGCTTCTTGTCTTGCTCCGTGGGGTCACTTCAGGCGTTTTCTGGCATCTGCCCAGGTGAACACATGAAACAGCAAGTGAAATCGGAATGAAGGGTGAGAACAGAAAGGAGGCAGTGCGCGTGTGTGTGTGCACGCGGGTGTGTGGAAAGAGGGTGTGAGCTGAGTCCTGGCTGATTCGTCTGGACATAAGGAGGATGACTCTTATCTCCAGGGACCATCAATCTGGCCATTTTCACCGGCACTTAATCCCCCTTAGAGCAAAGCAAATATTTTAGCATTTTCAATATATATATTTTAAGGGTCTGGCTTGAAAACCCAGAAGCCAGGAAACCTGAGCTCAGGCTGAAATTCTCTTTGCAAGCAGGTCTGGGGCAGTGCAAACGACATGAATTATACCCGCCATTACCTCGAGACACGCTGCTCCAAGTTGGCATAAAATTGCCCATTTCCTGTGGTGATATAAGGGGCCTTATTCTCGATGCTCGGTCGGTATCAGGAGCTACTATTTCGTGCCTGACACATTGGTCATTTTAATCACCCAGGCCCCCGTATCTGGGCCATGCCCCATTCTTCTGTGGCCATGTTTCTGAGTCTGTGTGCAGTTTTCACTGCCGGGTCCTTTGGACAGGCTCATACTATTCCGGAAAGTCGAGGGCCTCATCCCTCTAGGGCATGTCAAGAAGTGGAGGAAACTTTATAAGCAGACAGAGTAAATAATGGCACAGTCAGGTGGTGAGGCCCTGAGGGATGTAGCTGGGAAAGGAACAAGGTGGCTCTGAGCACCCTTCATGCATGTGCATGCGTGCGTGTGTGTGTGTGCCCATGTGCGTGCTCGTGCTTGTGTGCATGCAGCTGTGTGTTTGTGCATGTATGCGTCCACGAGTGCATTGCATATATATGTGTATGTGTGCACACACGTGTGTGCAAGCGCTTGTGTGCACACACATGCATGTGTGTCCGTGTGTGCATGCATTCATGTGTGTGCATGGATGTGCATATGTGCTCATGCGTGTGTGCATGCAGCTGTGTGCTTGTGCATGTATGCATCCGCGAGTGCATGTGTGTATGTATGTGCATGTGTGCGTGTTCATATGTGCATGCATGGGTGCATGTGTGTGCGTGCAAGTGCTTGTGTGTACACACATGCATGTGTGTCCGTGTGTGCATGCATTCATGTGTGTGCATGGATGTGCATATGTGCTCATGCGTGTGTGCATGCAGCTGTGTGCTTGTGCATGTATGCATCCGCGAGTGCATGTGTGTATGTATGTGCATGTGTGCGTGTTCATATGTGCATGCATGGGTGCATGTGCGTGCGTGCAAGTGCTTGTGTGCACACACATGCATGTGTGTCCGTGTGTGCATGCATTCATGTGTGTGCATGAATGTGCATATGTGCTCACGCGTGTGTGCATGCAGCTGTGTGCTTGTGCATGTATGCATCCGCGAGTGCATGTGTGTATGCATGTGCATGTGTGCGTGTTCATATGTGCATGCATGGGTGCATGTGCGTGCGTGCAAGTGCTTGTGTGCACACACATGCATGTGTGTGGCTGTGCATGCATCCATGTGTGTGCATCCATGTGCTTGTGTGCACATGCATGCGTGGATCCATGTGTGTCCCCATGCATGTACGTGCATGTGCTTGAATGCCAGTGTGTGCACGTGTGTGTGCGTGTGAGTGTGCATGTGTGTGTCCATGTGCGTGTGTGTGCACGCACACTCCAGCCCCAGCAGACAAATGCTGCTGCCCTCCATCTTCCCGATTTCCAAGAATCTCCGTTCACATCCATCCCCCCTGAGGCAGAGGAGTGGATGTGGGCCCCGTGTCCCCCCAACAGTGCATTCTGCTCCGGCTCTGACCTTACACACAGGACTTTGTTCCAACGTGGTTCCAGAGCAAGTGGAGCAGGACACGACCCCCAATTCCACGTTCCCTTATGTGCGATTTTGCCCGGAAGAAACAGGAAAATGCAGAAGACACAGGTGCATGCAGACCACCGCACCGGCCGAGTGGAACCGTTTAGGAGCCCGCCTCCACATTCATGTCCACCCCCATGCATGCACCGCGTGCGTCAGGAGACATGCCGTCCACTTCAGACGACCTCCCTTCCCCTCCCCCATAACCCGGAAGCCGTGCCAGCATCACGTCCACGACCCACTGCAGGGCTTCTCCACGGTGAGGGTCTGCATTGACTATAGAGTCTGCATATGTTTTATCCAGAGAAGAGGACACTCCTGTGTTTATCTGGCCCGAATCTCATTGCATGTACCGCTCTCCGGGTTTCTGACTGGCCCTGACGCCCTTCCCCACGAGCCCTGTGGGGTTAGCCCTCACCTCTGCGCACAGATGTGACCTTACTGCAGACCGGACCATGCGTTCATAATTCTTTGGCCCAGGAAGGGTTACAGGCAAAATCTGAATCCATTATGGCATTTCTTGCCCCAGGAAGATGTGGGGATGGTGCTGGAGAGACACTGGGGACAGCAGGATGACGCAGACTTCTCTGGAGGATGGAGATAAATGGCTTGTAGCCAAGGAGTTCGGGGCTGCTCGCCCGGTGGGCTGAGGAATCCCCCCAATGTACCCACGTCCTCATCCCTGGAATCTGCCAGTGATCTCTTATGGCCAAAGGAACTCGTCAGATGTGACCAAGTCAAGGATTTTAAGACAGGGAGGTTATCTTGGACTATCTGGGTGGACACTAAATGTCATCCGAGGGCCCGTGTGGAGCGGGGAGGGGAGGGCTTGCCTGCCGGAGGAGCAGGCGACCCCGAAGCCACCTGCCGCAGTGCTGGCTCTGAGAACGGCGGACGGGGCCGGACAGGGCAGGCGCGCGTTCTCCCCTGGAGCCGCTGCGGGACCGCGGCCCTGCTGACACCTTGATTTTGGCCCAGTGAAAGTGGTTTCGGATTTATTTTTGGATTTATGACCTCCAGACCTGCAAGAGAATAAATGTGTTGTTTTAAGCCAGCGGGTTTGGGATAAGCTATTGCAGCAGTCATGGGAAACTAATATACAAGCTTTTTGATGAGGTGCAGCCTTGGAAATAGCCCGAGGCTGCAGGAGGCAGGACGGCAGGACCCAACTCAGGACTGTTCGCTCGGTTTCTCGGCTTCTCTGGTGTCACCGCAGCAGAACGGCTTTGGCAGGAGACGTACCAGCTCTGGGACAATCTGGTGTCCCTGGGTGGCTGGGAGAATCCTATGAAAAACATCTGGTACAAAGCATCCCCAGTGTCTGACCCGGAGAAGGCAGGTGACACATTTGGGCTTTTCCTTCTGTCTTCGAAGCTCTCATAACCCTGGCTCCCACCCACCCCCTCCGCCCCAGGGCCGTGTGGCCGTCTGGCCCCAGCTCTGGATGCCCGAGCTCCCAGACCCTGCCTGGCCCCTTCCTGATGCAGCCTGTCTGCTGCTCCTCGGCAATGCCATTACCGTAGCCCAGAAAAGCACTTCAGAATGCAGTTTGCAGGGGAGACATTACCCAAGATAAGGTCTGATGGCGTTGGGCTGCTTTTCCTAACATCTGTCTTCCAAATGCCATTAATCAACCGTGCTGTTCTTCACGGAGGACAGATACACACCAGCCCTCCTTCCGTTAACAACCGCATCATCACCATCACCACCGGCTGGGTTATTTCCTGGGCTGCAGCTCGGCTCCACCTGTGTCCTACCTCATCTGGACAGTGTGCAGGCTTGGGGGTGGCCGGTCATGTGCCCCTGAGCTCTGCCCCGGAAAGTTCAAAGCACATGGTTTACCTGCTTCCCACAGGTTTTGGAGCTGGGGGTGGGGTGGCTGCCACACAGATGTCCCTGGCGGGGAACAAGGTCCAGCCTGATCATGCTGGGGTGGGGGGCGGTTTCCAGGAAGAGCAGATTGCCCTGACCAATCAGCCCCACCAATGGACTCATTACCAACTGACCCTTTACAGAGCCAACACCAGGCACTATCTGCGGAGGTAAGTCACACTCCTTGTGACCCGGTGCTCTGGGTCTGGAGGGGAGGGGGCTGTGCCTTCGGTAAAGAGACAGCTGTTCTGTACCCAGGTCCTCCCCAAGACCCTCATGGAAGAGGGAACTCCCGTGGGTTCTTGAACTTGAAGCACACCATGCTCGGCAAGGAGAAGACACAGAGTCAGAAACAGCCTCAGGCCTTGCTGGTCCCAGGGCTTCCCTGGGCGAGGACAAGGGAATCCACTGTTAAAAAAGAAAGAGGTGGACAAGTTCGACTCTTACTATATCTGGCTTGTGTGACGACTCCTGGCGTACAGCCTCCAGGCTTCAGGCACCCCGTGCCGTCTCACACTTGGTAAAGGTGGCTGTAAGGGGCAGCATGGTGAATGGAGACCATGTGCGCCCCCCACAGAAGGAAGGGAGCTGTGTCCCGGGTGCTGTGTGCACACCGTGGGCTTCATAGCTGATTTCCAGGGACAGACTCACACCAGGATTCCAGGGGCCCCTTGGCCCAGCTGGCCAGACAGGAAGCAGTCGGATTCGGAGGCAGGGCTCCACCCGAAGGTGCTGCCCGGTCACATCAGGTCTGGATGAGATTCCCTGGGAAGTCGGGGGGAGGACAAGCAGCGATTCCTGCACCATGTTGCCTAATTCTCCCTGTGGGTGTGTAACCATATAACTGAGTAAGTGGCATTGCACCATTTCAGTCTCATCCAGGAGAGGTAGCTATTCCAGGGAGCCACAGGATTTTTGGGTTTTGGGGTTTTTTCTTTTTTTTTGCATGTTCTCCTTGGGACACATGTGTATGCAGGGGTCGGGGGGTGGCTACTTATACATGGGCTGGTAGAGTGGAAAACTTGGGCCGGGTGCAGAATGGTGAGTGCGGTCCCGATGGTCTGAGGCCAGAGCCTTGTGGGGGCAACGAGGAGGGGAAAAGAGCAAGAAAGGAATCAGAAGAGCATTTCTGGAAGGTCTGAGCGGAGGGGGAGACAAGTGTAGGCGAAGAAAAAAAGAGACTTTTGAGGGAGACCCCATGCCCCAAGGGGAGCCCAGGGAGCCTGGGGCCCTGCCTCAGCTTGCAGAGATGGATGGCGCTCACCCGGGGCATGCACGTGGGGCTGGGGGGTGAGGAGCGCTCTTTGTGCATGAGAGGGTGATCAACAGATCATACAATGGCCCTCCGTGCTCCAAATGCCCCCCATGTTGTTTCAAAGTCTCCTCCTCCTTGCTGCACCACCGAAAATCACACCGATGGAGGCACCGTCTGAAATGCCCCAGAAGGTAATCTGGGCTCCCGTAGACACACCTTTGTGAGAATGGAGCAGGGGGTGTCTTTCAGATTTAGGAGATAAGAAGCTGCATTTGGGAGGAGGTGGGGCTGGACCTGGGTGGGATGGGGTCAGGTTGGGGTAGGAGAGAAGGCCTGACACTCTGAAGGAAGCCTGGTAAGGGAGGCACCCGGCAGGGACGTTGCTGGGAGGTGGGAGAGGGCTGACCAACAGCTGGCAGGTATGGGGGACCGAGGGATGCACAGTGATGCAGCGAAAGGTGAACTCGGCAGACTGGCTGTTGACAAAGTTCAATTTTAAAATCAGGGGCGCCCGGGTGGCTTAGTTGGTTAAGCGTCCGACTTTCGCTTAGGTCATGATCTCGCGGTTCATGGGTTCGAGCCCCGCGTCGGGCTCTGTGCTGACTGCCAGCTCCGAGCCTGGAGCCTGTTTCGGTCTGTGACTCTCTCTCTCTCTCTCTGACCCTCCCCAGCTCACGCTGTCTCTCTCTCTCTCTCCTAGAAATAAATAAAA